>VXAD01006411.1:794824-1234468 GCA_013399195.1 Dicrurus megarhynchus
AGTCAGGGTGTATTTGTGATGTCGAGATGTGAAAGTGAGTATCCGTCAGAGTTACTTTTTATGGCTGATCTGTTTGTATAGGCAGAGAGTGAAGCCTGTGTTGTGCATCACAGTAGAATATGGAATTGTAAGAAAAATAGTTTTTTTTGTTTCCGTTATGAAATAATCCATGTGATCCCATCATGTAGTCAAAATAGCATGGGATATAATTGCTGCTAATTAAACCTTCCTGATTTAAAACCATTTCTGTAATCTAATTAGGCTAAGTATGTAGCTCAGTATTGTATGGATTAGTTAATGAAAATATTTTTGAACATGAATCATGGTGAAAGTAGAAAAGGTTAAAATTAATTATGGTCAGGAATTTTTCTTCCTCATTTCCAACCCTAACTATGTAAATGAACTGGGATGTGAGGGCTGGCAGTGAGGTTTGCTCCCTGTGTTTCTTCGTGCTAGTAGAGGAGGGATATTCTGCTGTTGTTAGAAACATTTATCACAGCAACAGCCATAAGTATTTTCTTTCCTTTGGGAGGTGAGCGCTCTGTGTTCTTCATGCAGGATAAATAAGCTTTTTCACAGGATTATGTTGTCAAAGTCTTTAAGTACTGAATATTGGAGACATTTTAAACATATATTAAAAAGGCACTTTGGGCCCATTTCATGGCAGTCATTCTGTTTGCTTTGGCTTTAATCTTGCCCATTTTTCACTGGAAAATCTGATGCACACGTTTCCCACACAAAGGACAGACTCCCACCTTTTTGTAGTCAGGACCTACAGAGCTGTCCATTAATCAAGCACTTAGTAGAGAGTGCAGCAAACTTATTTCAGAAACAAAGGAGTCCCACTTGACAGATCTCTATGGATTAAGGAAGTACAAGCACCAAATAGCTGTGCTAGATTCTCTGAGGTGGAGGGTTCAGTTTGCCTCTTCCTTCCAGTGGCTGCATTGGCAGAGCTCATTTGTGTGTGTTTTGTGCAGATCCCTGAGATTTCACCTCTGCAAAGGATGAGCAAAACGACAGGCAGAGATGGTCTAGGGGAAAAAATGGCAGAGGAGTGTGGTTTTCCTCATCCAGACCTCATGGAGGAAGAAGGGCTGAGACTTTGGTGTGTCAGTAGTGACCTGGATTCATGTTAAAACCTGGGGTGAAACTGGAATGGTTGTTCTGTGCAAGGGGTTTGTTTGCAGTGGAAATGCCTTCATGGAAAGGACAGTGCACCTTTGTTTTATAATAGAATAAGTGCACTTCAATTTTAACATTTCCATGAGTAAATCAACCAACAGGATCAGATTGAAATGTTGTGAGCTTTTAGTCTGTCAGTTCTTTTATTGGCCTGAAAAAACAATGCAGTGGGGAAAAAAGGAAAAGAGAGGCACAGCATCCTCTGCTTGGAGCACGCAGGAGGGGAATTTCAAGGCACTCTCTCCTCCTCCTTGAGAAGTTTATTCCTTTACATCTTGATCCTGATTCCATCAGAAATTTTATTCCTTGATCTTGTGGTTTTAATCTCATTGCTAATTCTACTCCTGGGCTCCAGGTTGAGTGGAGTTCTGTGTAAGCACATCTTTGAATCTGGTACAGTGCCTTCTTACCTTGTTTCTGATTAAAGGCTGACCTGGTGGGAAGAGAATTAGAAAATGCTTTTATGCACATACCCCAAATATGTTCCAAGGGACAACCAGCTATTTCTGATCCCAGAAGTTATTGTGAGACATTTAGGGCAGGAAGTGTAGGCAAGCAGTGGCAAGTTACCTTACCGGGGTACCATTGGCTTAGATGAACATTAAACTACTCCTGTGATGAGTCCTGTAAATGTGATTATCATATTATTGCAGTGATGTCCTCTGGGAGGATTTGAGTTAGGAAGATTTGCAAATGAGTTGGGTGTCGAGGCTCAGAGAGTAATAGGAAGGTTTGGGTTCGAGTGTACTTTGCCTGTATTTGAACCCAACCAGGAATATAGATTTACTGGACAGCACAGAGCAGAGACTGAGGATGGAGAGATGAAAGCCTTTCTTTGCATCCTATAATTTTTCTCCTTTTGAGCTATTCAGCTTCCCATGATGCATCAATTTTTAAAATGAGACTCTAATCTACAATATTTTAGCCCCTTTAATGAAGGTTTGTTTTTTTCCTTTACTCTTCCCTTTTTGCCAGTTCTGTAAAACCATCTGCTGTTTACATTTTGCCACTTTGAGTGCTCACTCCCTTTCTTTATCTTGTTCCCTTCTGTCTGTCACTCTGTGGAAATAATCGCGGTATTTGGAAAGTTGATTTGGAAGTTACTCTGTCTGTGGCAAGTTCTGTGGCTGGCAAGCACAGTCAGGCTTGGAGGTCCTGTGACACCCTTGTGCTCTTGATATTAAGACTTGATTTTCCAAGGGCAAAGTGAGTGCAGGAGGCTGGGAATGGTTCTTGCTTCCCAGCATCCACACAATCAGCTTTGCAGGGATGTGCTCTTGTGCAGCTGTGGACTAGAGTTGGTTTTCAGGATAGCCTTGAGCTCAGCATTGCAGTAATTTGTTTTCTGGGCCCTGTGATGATCTGGTTTGTGTTCCACCTTCTGTAGGGTATGTAGGGGGTAAAGGCTAATCTGAGTAAACTTGGCCTTTGATGCTCAACTACTGCTAAGCAATAATTCCTACAGACAGCCCGAAGGCATTTTTCAAATGCTGGTTTATTTTTTACTCTTACTTTGCTGGAAAACCCACAGATTACTGCTTTACAAGTTCTCTGTTTGCTTATCCCAGCTTTTGATCAGCTCTAGAGCTACACATTAAAACTGCTGACAAGATGTTCATCAAGAGTATCAAACAGAAAAGAGGAGGAAATGCATTGTCAAAATTGTTCCTCAATATCTTCTCCTTCCTTTTCATCCCAATGACTCTGTTTCCTAGAAGCTAACTTGCCTGACTCGGTAAAATTCACCAGTGCAAATTATCATTACTATTATTATTTAAATAACACTGTTTAATTAAAAAGAAGATTTCGCCTGCTATTCCTCCACCTCTCCTTTTTTTGTTTCCCTCTTATTTTAAAAAAATTAAATGCCAGCTCTATATCCACTCAACAGCCCCAGCAATTTAAATATGAAATACCTGACAGTACATTGACTTTCAAAGATGGTACATTGGAACAGCTGTAATGCAAAAAAACCTTGTGAAATGTCCCCAAAACCAGGGATGTCAGTGCTCCCAAATGAGAATGTCTGTCTTAGTTGTGTTTCATTTGTTAAATGCAGAAGCAGTGAGGGTGTGAAAGGCAAGAGACCTGATGTTAGACAGCCTGGCTCTTTAACCATGTCCTTGTCCACTCTGTAAAGCCGAGGGTTCATTTAACCTCTTCCCTAAGATGATGTGGTAGACAGTGAAAAGACTGTATCCCTATTGCATAGGAATATTACAGTGAAAAGATGAGAGAGCTTTGATATGATGACAAAACCATAAATGCTGCATAACCTGAGGTTAAGTAGCTTAGATAACTTCTTAAATATGAAGATAAATTGAAATGGAGTGTGTTTGTAGTCTGATGGAAGCCACAGCTTAGTTACGCTGGAGATCTTTTAATTGCAGTTTTCTAGGGTGGTTCTCAGCCCAGAGTTTTCTTTACACTTTATCTTGTGGCAGATGCTTTATAGGCATTTCAGTCACTAAGGCTGCTGTATTTAATGCCTGTATTACTGTTAACACACAAGGCATTAATATCCATAATGATGTTTCCCCTGAAAAAGCCAGCAGCATTTATTCTCTCTCTTTGCCTTTAAGGTGATTGTCAAGATTTTGCTATGTTGGAGAAGGAAATTATGACATTCAAGCCACCTCAGAGTAGTAATTCCATTAGAGCACTTTCCAATTCCTTAGCTATGGCCTTGGCTTCTTTAATTAGCAGAGAAATTTAATAGAGATGTATTAGTGAAAGGAAACTAGCTTTGGAGTGTTATCTGAAGACAAAAATAAACACCCACTTTCAAGGGTGAGTAAACGTGGACAGCTGAACTGGATCCACAGGATCTTCTCCAAGGATTTGTTTTGCAGGATGAACACCAGAGGTTACAAAAACGCCCCACCACAACAAATCTTCATAGCACTGGCTGAAGCTACAGACCTCATAAATTCTGCAGGTGCCCTTTCCCTGCTTCCTGTTATGGGAGCATGGGACAGAAGAATATGGAAATGGCCAAATGAGTTTGCCAAGGTTTCATGGATTTCTTGTTGAACACAGTGGGTATTTAAATGCTGGGAATCCCAGGAACAGAAGCTTATAAGGCAGGGTGGCTGCCAGGATCCTCTGCCCACCTGAGACAAAGGCAGCTGGAGTCAGGAGTTGCTCTTTGAAAGGAGCCAGTGGTGGTTCCCCCTGGCAGAGTCATTGCCCTTCCTTGTGTCCTGAGGGGGAGCGGGGCATCAGAGTATTTCCCTAGGAAAATCTCCCTGAGGAACCATCCGTGGTCTGAGGGATTTCAGTCCCTCATCTTTCACCTTCTAGAGGTTCCAGGTCACCTTTCTATCTTATCCCTCTTCCTGCACCCTGTCCTGGCTTCCTGCCTGTTTCTTTCCCAGCTGTTCTCTCCCAGATGAACTCACTCATCTGTGACCAAGCCTGGCCACTCTTCTTAATTCTTTCCCACATCCTCTGAGTTTTCTGCAACTTCCACTGATTGTAGGTCCCTCTGCCTGGTCCCTTCCATATCTTTGCTGAGTCTCTCAGTCTCTGCAGAAAAGCATCATTGAAGGTGACTCAGGAATATTTAGATTAAAAAGAGAAGCAGCTGATGATTCTGAGTAATTCCCAGGGTTAGTCCTTATTGCAACACAGTGATGCAGGCATCAGAATTTTCTTAAACTTTCTTCTGCTTGTGTTTTTAATCTGGATCTGTTCCATGCTGTCCAAAGACCCTAACAATGATTCAGTTTTCACTTTGCAAGGCACTCATCCAAGTGAAATTCTGTGTCCTGAATGTTTATGCTGAAATACCCTGGCATTGCAGTGAAGCTGTGTGTACAGACCAGTTTTGCCTGCAGTACCCTGCCCCAGCTTCTTTCTTTAAAAAAATTTCTATGACTAAGAGCATTTAATACAATTACATAATTGCATTAGGAGAAAAAGTAAATTTTTAAATGGAATGCTTCTTCCAAAATTGGTATTTTAAAAGACTTGAAAAAAAGCCTGCTTCTTGAAAAAAATCAAATTATCCAGATGACATTTTTTGGTGCAAATGCTTCTTACTTTTTGAAGGCTTTTTTTCAACTTTTGCAAAAACATTAGAGTACATTAACAGTAAATTAGTACATTAACATAAAAAAATTGAAAAACATCTAGAAATGCTATAGCCTTTTTATACTCCTTGTAAAGAAGGGAGAAAATGAAGGGAATGTTTTGTCTTTAAAAAGGCATACTTTTTTGCATAAGTAATGGGCTTTTATTTGTCAAAGCCTTTCACTGCACGTTTACTGCTATTTGTGGGAAAAGCAGCAGCTTATAGTACGTTTCTTGAGAAGAAAAGCTGAAAACAGGCAGCTTAAAATAACCACAGTCAGGTGGTTGTTGGGGACACGGGCAGAGAGGAGAAGATTGCACCTGTGTTTGCCATCCCAGTGCAGCTGACTTCTTAAAATCTTTGATCACCCAGTTTGTCATTTCTTTTCTCCGTCAAAAATAGTGCTTGGCTAGCAAAGCAAAGCACTGCCTAAATTCTTGAGCCTTTTCTCTTTCATTTCCTCTTTACTTCTGCTGGGGCTAGAATCAATACACATCTCCCAGATATGTCTCTGGAGTTGCCTGGGGCAAAGGAGTCAGTCTGGAGGTTTGCTGTCAGAGTGGTGTGAATTCAGCACCTCCAACAATGCAGATAATGTCAAACAGTCAGGATACAGACACTTTTTGGGTTCTCAAAATAGGTGGCAGCTTTTCTGTATTGATTTTGAATGGATCATGAAAAGTTCATGTAACAAAGGTAAAAAGATTTTAAAGCCGTTACTACCAACAACAGGAAAAATTATTGCATATTTTCAGTCCAGCCTCAGTCCTCATTTGTCATCTTTTACCCTTTTCCCTTCCCTTCCTTTGCTTTCCCAGCAAGGGACTGTTGAACAGAAGTTTTGTCAGCTCTTAGAGGACTGCTGCAGTCACTGGGGTTTGATTCTTCTGATTCCAGTTTTATGTAACTTTCTTTCCTCCAGAACGTCTATTGTCATTCTTCTCTAAATAGAAGACATTACACCTAATACAGATTCTTCTTATCTTTTTTGTCATTTAAATATAAAGCCCATAAATTTAGAACCTGTTAAAAATTATTTTTAGTTAGGAAAAGAAAGTGCTGGGTAATGTTCTTTTCTCTGACCAACTGCTGGATACAAAGAGCTGGTGAACAGCCTACAGAGCCTTACAGAGCCTCGAGTTCATCAGTGACAGTACAGTATTAAGTCATCTTTTAGATCCATGCAGAGGACAAAGCCACTGCTTCTCTGCGGATAGGTGTGCTGCCCCTGCCGTGATTTTAACAAAGAGGAGTTTTAATGATTCGGTTTCTATTTGAAATAAAGTAGGTGAAACATAGTGAGAAACAGACTTGCTTCTGAAAGACTCTGCTATGTATTTTTAGTAGTTGGTACTGAGAAGTTCTATTTTTTATTTTCCTCTGAAGGAAAGTGAAAAATACCGCGTGGTAAATGTGTTCAGTAGCCTTTCCCAGATGTCATCTCAGCCTGTGTGAGGATCATGAGATCAGAAAGAGAAGAGTTTTCTTCTTCCAGTAATTAAGAAAAATCAAGATACTTGTCGCTGTTATCGCCGTGAAACGGAGAAACGACACTGACTCCAAGTTCAGGATAGAAAGAAGGCCGAAGCGCTTTATTAGCTTCGTGAAGGGTTTTTATATGTTAGTTCGCAAAAAGTGTACTATATGGCATAAGGTAATTGGTTCTTTCGGCCATCCACCCCTTAGGGTGATTGGCCAAGTTCTAAGACACTCATCTCTAAATATTTTTCTAGTTAAGAACATAACAAGGATGAACAACAACCTTGCAGGTGCAGAGATTTACAAAACTATAACATTGTTTTGAATTACTTGCATGGGAAAGACAGAGTTCTCACAAACTACTGCTGCAAGCTGAAGAAATTCTTTGCTGGAGCTTTTTCAGCATCCACAGATACTGGCTGAACAATTGCTTTCAAATTGCTTGTAGTAATTTGGTACTGGATTGTGCCACAGTTGTAACTGGCCTGAACATCCTCATGAGTTTCAATACAAAGATATTCAATGTAGCCCTTGTGAGTCTGAATGCCCTGAACGCAAATTGGAGCATTGCAGAAATCCCTTACTAGCAAACAAATTGGCAGATTATTAAAGCTAGTTAAAATCTTTGAGGGAGAATATTATTTCAGTAGAAGAAGCTAATTTGTCAAAGAAGGAGGCATTTAACTGATCTTGCCAAAGCGTCTTTTAAAAACTTGTTAGCACTCTGTGTCACCTTCATTTCATTATGGGCTGATAAATTCCATATGGGACAAACTGACCTGTCAATTCTGGCATTAAGCATCCTTAGCTTTGAGGTTTTTATTGTTTCGTGTTACCTAGTGGAATATAAAATAGTGCAAAACCAATTTAATTTTAATTCCTATCACCATAACCCACCCCCACCTGCTCACGGTTTTTAAATCTAAAAATTATTCTCTCCTTCCAGTTTGGACTCAAAATCAAAGCTTCCTGAGAAGAAGAAAGTCTGAGCCATATCAATCCCTACATATTTTTGGGGGAAAGGGCAAAGGCAAATATATATATATATGGTTAATGTGACCATGAGGGGATGTGCTTCGTCCCATTTGCTTCACACTGACTCTTGGTGACATTCATTTCTTCTGCTTGTCAAATTATGGTGCAATTAATGACTCCATCTCTGCTCGAGGCAGGAGATTTGTGGGGTAGGCACAGGTTTGCTCACATTATCTGTGGGCCCTGTGCAGGGTCAAAAGGATCATTTCTCACCCTCCACACAGTCCATCTATGTTCTTTGAAATACTTGCTGTTGTCTGACTGTTTGTAGGGGATGAACCTGGAAATAGACTGTAAATCCATTTTGTGTAAATGAGATGGGCAAGCTCTTAGTAATTATAATTAGTAAATTGTAGCTTTTGAGAATTTTAATTTGATGTTACTTTGGTTGCAGCGCTCGAAAATGTCTTTCACAAATGAAAATAAATATATTAGCTGAATAAATCAGTTCTTGAATCTAGCGTGAATCTGCCCCAAATAATAATTAAAAAAATGAGATTTCATAATAGCCTTATGCCTCTGAAGTGTGAAAGGGAGATAACATCAAGGACTTCAGATACAGTTTTGTTATTTGACTTTTTACTTAAGTTTTCACTAGCTTTTTTTCCTAACCTTGTGAATGAATAATCATCAACAACAATAAAAGCAGGTTTTGCTCAGCAAGTTTCTTAATAATGTATAAATGAAAATAAATGGATTTTTTCTTACCATGAAAAGCTTGGCTATTCCCAGTCTGTATAATTTCTGCAGTATCGAGTGCATAGTTTTGAAGAGCAGAACCACAGCTCTAGTGGTGTGTGTAAGTAAAAATAATGAATGTAGTTAATATTCTGTTTTAGCTAGAAAACATTCACAAGGACAAATACACTATGTCCATGCTGTGCATTTCAGACTGCTTTAGGTACAAAAATGTGGTCCTCTAAACTGTTCATAATTGCCCAGAGGACTGTAATATCAGCAGTGTGATCACTGTCCAAAGCCAGGCCAAAATGGATGGTAGAGATTGAGCTGTTAATGCTGCTCCGTGTGTACTTAACGTGCTTTGGCTTCATTTCGTGTTTTCAAGTGAGTGTCCTGATTGGAAAGGTCGGGGTCAGGAGGTAGAGGAGGTTGTGAGAAGGTTGTGATTGAGATTTGAAGTGACTTAGGGGCCAGGCAGGAGGGGTTGGGGTTGCCAAAAGTCAGGGGAACTTCTACCAAGGACCACTCTTCTAAGTAGGATGTCAGCTTCATCTGGAGCTCCCTACTGTGCCCCTGCTCTTTGCAGGAACTCCTCTCAATGTGGCCCTTTTTCTGTAGCTGTAAAACTCGAGAGCTGCAGAGCCTTTAAAAGCACCTCAGCCATTCATGTCTGTTCTGAAAGGCACTGTCTCAAACTGCCTTGCTGGAATTGCAGGAAGGTTGCCTGAAACTTTAGGGTTAGGCTCAGTCTTCTTAGGCATCTTTTTACTGTAAGCTGCATTTTTTTTCCCCCTCCATGTTTTTATTGATGTGAATGGTGGGGGGGCTTTGCAAAAGCCCTCCACTGTGACCCAGCTGGTCTCCTAAACCATATGCGTATGAGCTGCCTTGTGCTGATGGTACTGTCCCTGTGCCACCTCACTGCTTGTTGCCTTCCTCTGGGTGCCCTTGGCTTGTCACATCAAGCACAGCCTATATGCCTTCACATCCTGGCCTGTTCCAGCAGCAGTGTGGCCAGCAGGACCAGGGCACTGATCATCCCCCTGTACTGGGCACACCTCAAACCCTGTGTCCAGGGTTGGGCCCCTCATGACAAGATGGACATGGAGGGCCTGGAGTGTGTTCAGAGATGGGCAGTGGAGCTGGGGAAGGGTCTGGAGCACGAGTCTGGTGAGGAGCAGCTGAGAGAGCTGAGGGTGTTTAGCCTGGGGAAAAGGAGGCTCAGGAGGGACCTTTTCACTCTCTACAACTCCCTGACAGGAGGGTGCAGCCGGGTGGGGGTCAGGCTCGGCTCCCAGGGAACGAGGGACAGGACAAGGGGAAACGGCATCAAGTTGTGCCAGATGAGATTTAGATTGGGTATTAGGAACAATTTCTTCATGGAAGGGATTATCAAGCACTGGCACAGGCCGCCCAGGGCAGTGGTGGAGTCCCCATCCCTGGTAGCATTTAAAATATGTGTGGACATGGCACTTGGGGACATGGTTTAGTGGTGGCCTTGGCAGTGGTAGGTGAAGAGGTGGGCTTGCTGATCTTAAAGGTCTTCCACAAACTAAACAATTCTGTGATTGCACATTGTGCAATCTTGGTCAGTATTAGCAGAAGAAGACTTTACAAAAAAACACCTCCAGTTTTAGTCCTCTTCTTCCAGTGAAATCTGCCTGCAAGGATTAGACCATTAATTATTTTTTATGGATGTGTGTGAAGGTAGGGAGCTGGTGAAGGCAAGTTGTTCTGCATAAATTCTTCAGGAAGATCCAGGAATGGAGAAATATGGAGTAATTTCTTGCAGTGTCATGGCAACCAGCTCTACCCAGAGGAGGCATCGTATCAATTAGGTTAAATAATTACAAACAACATTGAGTAAAATGAAAAAAAACAGCTTCGAGTCATGTCAGGTGGGAGGCAGCTAAGCTACTAAACAAAATAAAAAATAAGCTGTATCACTTCTGGAAGACTTCATCAGAGGCTGAAAGGAGATGTGGAGAGGAGGAAGAAATGGAGGGAGTTAATGAGATAGTGAAAAAAAAGTGCAGTGGAAACTTATTCAGCTAAAAGGGAAAGTACTTGGGAAAATCCTTAGTTTTGTTGAAAATTTATTCTTATTCTAAATTACATATTTTGAGGAAAAGAATTGATATACACGAGGGGGTTTTTTTGCATCCCAACTAATATGTTGTTTTCAAGAGAACTGAAAAGTCCTCTCTTGACCATTCTCTTACTCTGCTTTTCAGATTTCTTTTTCAGTACTACAAAAAAATGAGAAAAATACTTTCCTTGGTTTTCTGCTGAAAAGGTTTTAAAAATGGAAGGAGAGCATATTTTGTTTTTTTTTTTAAAACTTCCCTTGTTGGAAAAGTAGAATATAGTAAAAAAAAATAAGACACTTGATTTATACTTTCAGTTTAGATCTTCTAGAGCTACAAATTCAGACTAAGACTCAGATTAAGGTGGTTTTGGTTTTTTTTGCTAAAGTTTATCCTATTTCATGAAATAAAAGCAGCTAAATAACGAAATGGGGAATAGCAATTTTTAAAACCATGAGTGCTTGTCTCAATTTTATAAAATATTTCGTTCTGAATTTCCTAATAAAAATTAGAACAGGAAAAACTGACATAAATGATTAAGTATGGAACTTAATAATAAATGTTTAAGTATGGAACAAAATTGAGTCATTTACCTTTCTTTGTAAAATGTATATATTAATGAGAAATGTGAAGTGACTGTGAAATGATGATGATTATTATTATTATTCCTAATTCTAACTATGAATAGGCATGAAGAAAATTAAAATTGTGTCCCAAAGGCCGTTTCTCCTGCCTTTGGGAAATTTCTCATACAGCTTCTCAAAGGAAAATATACGTGTTTATTGCCAACCCTGAAACTCACTAACATCAGCAGCTACTTTTTATTGACCTCGGTGAATTATAGACCACAACCTCTGGGAGAAATGACTTCAGATTAATATCATTAAGAACTAGAGCAGGTTAGCTAGCAAATTTGCTTCAAAGTGTTTTTATTTAGGTTAGGTAAATGTGTTTTAATGTTATGCTTACTAATAGGTACTTGCAGGAATAAGCAATTGCATAAAATGAGAAATATGTGAAAGATTGTTTCTCCCAAACCATCAGTAGAGGAGATGAAGAGGCTCTGCTCCATAGTTAATAAATCTGAATGCCTGAAAAGATTAAAGGAAATATTTGCAATTTGATCAAACAACTGTGGGGAATAAGATGAACTCCTTTGGGATCGGTTCTGCGAAACTGAATAAAAAAATGTAAAGAAAAGAGCTTTGCAAAGTCAACTGCAATTAATAGTTCAGTATAAAATTAATGTACCATACTGCAGAGGCTTGGGGAGAAGCACGCTGGAAGGCCTGAAGAGATGTGCTAATAAATGTGTTGTTGAATATCATTTTCATGGGGTTTGAAGACTCCATCCTGCAAGGCTTGCAGCAGTTTCTTACTCACAGTAGTTGGTGGCAGGACAACTCAACGTGAGTGATACCTGCAGGTGTTTAGTTGCATTCAAAAAACGTGAATTTACTGTCAAACTCCCCATTCCATGTGCAGTGCCTGTTCTGTGTGTAATTTCAGATGCCATTGTCCCTAACAAAGGACATTATTGGCACACATGACCAGCTACGAGTGCCCTGCAACAGCTGAGAAGCAACTGAGGGTGGCAGAATAAGTGGAGGGAGAGACCCTGCAGTCATTCCCTCAGCTCTTAACATGGGAACAAATATGGCAAAGGCATCAAGGCCACTTAAATTAACCTCTTGCATTTGTGGCTGATCTCACTGGTGTGTGAATAAAGACAATAAGATGTTCAGTGTTAATGGCACACTGGGGCTGCCAGACTGGGGAGTTAAACTTGTGGTTTAGAAATCCATGCTTTCTCCTGCTGCTAAAGAGTTAATGTTCAAGAGATATCCCACCCCATAACTGTTGTAACTATTGGGTCAAATCTTGATATTTTTATTCTGTCAAATCTCTCGTTTATTTTCACTGGACTTTCAGAGTTGGCTTAGTCACTCTTGGATAACATCCAAGAACAGCTTTGTCCTGCTCTGGGAAATAGTCAGTCCTGCTTGTAGTAGAAAGATGATAAAATCTTTCCAATTATTGGGACCTAAGCTGTGATACTGGCATAAACCTAAAAAAATTTTAAAACAATTTAATTTTGCACAGACTTTTATTTTTAACCTCATAGTTGTATCTAAATGCAGCTTAGGAGACAACTTAGCTTGGGAGGAGTGTAGGAGAAAACTCCACTGTGCTGCAGCTCTGCTGAATCCTGAAATTAGGGTTTCTGGTTTGATCCAGCAATCCCACCACAGAAGTGGTTGTGAAAAGGGCTGATGAAATTCAGTGTCAGTGCATGCAAATGAATAGGTAGCTATACCTACACAGTAATGTTTTCTAAATTAGCAGTTACCACTGAGGAATGACACCTGCCTCTAACTGCTGAGGGTTCCTTGGAAATATCGGTGCAACACTCGGTACCAGTCAACAAAAGGCAAAGAGGATTCCTGGGCAGGCAACTGAAATTAATGTTGTTGCACCACACTGCACTGCTCTGCAACAAGATCCTGAAAGATTAAGAAGGGTGTCTGAAAGGTGACAAGAATGAGGCATGGGATGACGGCTGGAGAAACACAGTGGGCGATGGCTTAAAAAAACCGAGAGTGGTGCGAAGGAGGTGGAGAGGAGCAATTACTCACTTTCCAGAAAGGGTGGCTATGGGTGGTCAGTGTAAAGGCTGGGGCAGCCAGGCTTGCAGAATAGCATGAAAAAATAATGTTTTGGTGAGGGAAAAAAAACCCCAGAAATGGATTTGTGGAGTGGTATTAGATACGCTGTGTGGAGAGGAGTGGCCCAGGGCAGGGATGCACTCTGCACCCTCTTTCTTGAGCTCTTACCGTACGTATCTGGAGGCGGCTGCAGCCAGGGGATGGATTTGGGCTGGGTGAGCAGTTAGAGTGGTGCTGCTTTTCACATCTCTCTGTTCCCATCCCAGGCATCTTCCAGGCTGTGTCTGGAGCTTTACAGCAAGAACTCCATGGTCCCACAGAGAAACTTCATTGCAGCATCCAAGAGTAGAATAAGTGGATTTTAGTGAAATGGGGCATCTAAAAATGCCACAAAACATTCAACAAAAAAGTCGAAGGAAAGTGATAAAATACACTCAATTATTCTCCTCAGATACTCTCCAGACATCAGTGTAATTTCATTGACTTCAGTGAAATTAGTGTTAATGTAGGAATGGAAATGCAGCAAATCTAATTCCAGCATCTCCTTCCTGGAATAGTGAGCAAGAAAACAGAGAGGTAATCAGATAGAAACAAGTGCTGATCAGAAGGAGTTGGACAGGGAGGAGAGGAGCTCCAGGAGCTGCTGCCAGGAAATAAAGATACTTTTCCAATCTCACATAGTCATGGAGAGTTCAGCAATACATGCACCGAGGCCAAAATGAAAAGCCAGGCTTTTTTTTGCTCTTAGTTTGACAGTGTATGCAAACTTTTGTTGTTCTTTTGAATATTCTTAAACTACTTCTGCCAGGACAACATCAATGGCTAGCAATGCGTCCAGGAATGTTTTTTATTTTTGATATTATGGAGAAGGAGGTGGTGGAGAGCTGTGGGACTGGTGGAGAGAAGTGGAGGTAATGTGAATGATACAGTGTTTGGACTGTTTGTTTTCAGCTTGTTTCACCTGAAAACAGATCTCTTGGTAGCCTTTGGAGTGCTGATGCCCAGTTCTACATATAAATTTATTAATAAATAAATAGAAATAGAAATATATATTACTATCTGGCTTTGTGAATCTCTGATGGACAAATATTTTTGGGGTGTTGCCTGCCATTTTGCCCTTCATCAGGGTAGTTTGTGGCACTTGCAAAGGTGAACGTAGGACCATAGGAGTTCTCTGAAGTGCCATGAAAACTACCCAGATATACTGGAATTCAAATCAACGTTGTGTAGGGAATGAAACCCTTTCCTAAGCACATTCACCTTTCCCAAAGACCCTTCTCCACTGGTAAGAAGTAGCTTTGTGGCAGCTCCAAGTCACTGCCAAGCCACAGACCTGTGACAAGGGTGTCAGGCAGGGGGGTGGATGTGCTTTGAATACACAAAGGGTTAACTGGTAATGCTGGGTGCCAAGTTGAGAGGCCAACTTCTTTCCTCCTCCCTGAAGGATGCAGCACGGAGCGGGACACGTGATTTCATGGAGTATAAAAGTGGGAAACGTGCTTGTTTTCACAGTTGGGTTTCGCTTGGCTATGGACTGTTTTACAAGACAACCACAGAGGAAGCTCTGAAGAAGCTGTCAGGCTCGGTGACAGCTCAGCATCTGCCACAGCTAAATCAATACTGCCATGAAGGACAGGTTCCCAAAGTGAATAATCAAAGTAGAGTAAAGCTGATTCACCTTGAAAGTCTGAAAGCGTCGGTGTGAAATTTTTTAGACAAAACCAACATTATTTCAGCAGAAGATGAGAGGTGCTGAGGTCCAGCCCTGAGCTCTGCCCAAACGTGGGAGTGGGGAGCAGGCTTCACACCAGTCATGTGTGCAAATGTAGTGATAAAATGAAAATCTGGTGCTAATAAATTGGGCAAAAAGGGGTTTGGATTGGCCCTTATGGCTAGCAGTGTGCTAGGACCTCATGGATTTGGTTTGTGGAGGATATTCCATTGCAATATAAATTGAGGGTATTTGTGAAGACAGTGAATGTTCCACTTTTTCTTAGGCTGTTAAGACTCTTTATTTTTTGAATCAAAATGTGATTTTATTCCATTGTTCAGGTTTCTAATATTTAAAATGAAAAGACTGGAGGAAAAGTGTTTTGCTGTGAATTATTTTAGTTTTATAAAACCTGGAGGTGAATTGTTTCAAATTTTTGTGAAACTCTTCCTTTTTTTCCATTGGTTTTAATGCAAACATGTCAAGGAAGAGAAATTCAACCAGAGCTAATCTGTCAGCATCAGATGGAAAATTTTGGATACAGAAGTTTGCTAAGCTCTGTCTAGAAGTGTTGAATGTGCAGGGTGGAGAATTAGAGGGAAAGTGCTTCTGTAGATGAACTAGATGAGTAAGAAATACTATTGTTGAGTTCAGTGAAGCAGTTTTGTGGTCATTTTATGAAGCAGAATTACTCTGAAAATAACAGGATGGAAACATCATCTCCAAATTTGAGGCTTTTAATATTAAGGGTTAAGTACTTTGTTCCTAAAAATACCCTATAATTACTCACAAAAATCATCTTTACACAGAGTTCAGGCTGAGTTCTGCGGAACAGAAGCAATATTGCTTTACCTGTTCTTTGTCTCATTAATATTTTCAGACAGATATTGTATAAATACTCACTGTTATGGTAACAGGTGTGTTTACCACATTTCTCAGGGCTGTACATGGCCTGTGTTTTACAGCTGGAATAATTCCTTTAATTGTCCCATATCCATTCTTGTTATTTGTGCTGAGATAAAGCCGACCATTTAATTAAATGAATAAGCAAAATTAGATCTGAAAGAACTAGAAAGAACAAGCAAATTAGAAGACTTAAAGGAAAATTTGCAGCTGCAGAAATTCTGAGCCCATTGATGTTGTATGTTCACCTCTACACTCCGTATCTGTGTGTACGTACTTATATATATATATATATATATGTATATATATATGGGTATCTATACCACACCAGCACATAGATTTGTACAGCACGAACTTCTGCACTGGCATACACATAAAAAAAGAACCTAGGAGCATACTAGAAGCATCTTTTCATACAGTGCAGTACTTTGAAGGTGTGTTTACAAATTTTCCATTATATTTTAACAAGACAGGCAATTTAGGTGGTGTTCCTCAGTGTGCAAGTGATGTTCTGGCATCCTGCCTCCAGCAACATTGCTATCCTGAGTTCATCTTAATGTGACAAGAACTTGGTGTCCCACTAAAAAAAATTCCTTTAAAAGTATTAAATGGAAAAAAAAAAGAAAATCAACAAGAGAAAAAACCCTGGCAGCTCAAATCCAGCACGGAGCTGTAAAGTTGTTTCACACAGCGATACTGACAGCTGCCAACTTTGCTCAGAGAACTTTTTTTTGGAGATGCTCCCTTTGGTTCCTGTGCTGCAGTTCAGTAGTGCTGGAGACCCTTTGTGTCCCGTGCTTGTTATTGGTGATGGTTTTGACACACTGAGGCACAGTGAGGAAGGCACGGGATGGTTTTGATCCCTGGGCGGTAACAAGAGTAAGGACAGCACTCTGGGAATATTTTTTGGATGGAGAAAGGAAAGAGAAAGATTTATGTGGTAGGTGGATGATTGTCTGACAGACACAATTCAGCTTCTTCCGAAATACTGGAGAGATTTGCATGGAAATGAGGCAGTGTTAGAGATAATACGGAAAATGGAGAAAATGATCAATAAGGATGGAGCAAAGTGTGCTAGAGGCAAGGAAGTTGCTGGAATTCATGGTGAACGTAATTCTCATGAACTTCTGCTTCTCTACTTTCCTTCTGCACCCACTGTAATTCCTTTAGGGAAGTGTTTGTTTTTTAAAACATTTACCTTTGCACAGGACTTCGTGCAGTGTGTGAAATGCTAGATGTGCCATTTGGCAAGGAGGTGATGGGCTTCTGAAGAAATTGGAGTGATGAAGCATTGTTATAAGAAGTGGTTTCACTCATTTCACTAGTTAATTCTTATCTGTGTTTGTGTCATACTGTTCTGATAAATGGAAAGTTAAATATTCCTACCCCAAGTGTTGCCTTCAAAAGCTGTGACCCATTAGACCCAGCTTCCACTGCATACAAAATGTGTAAAACAGGCCCTAATCAGCCTCTTACTTCAGAGCTCTTGGAGAAAAAGTGTCCAGAATTAAGGCCTTTTCACTGCAAAATAAGGATTTTTCCGGCAAAGTGATGCTTTTACCATTCAGATAACACAGGGTACTGCTGTTTGCCCTGCTGCCTGTTGTGGTGTAATTGCCACCATTTTTCAGGCTGTGCCTTCCCATATGTTGCTTAACACCCTTGACTAATGTGATGAGGAAGAAGCAGACCCTGGCAGTCCCAAGACCTGTAAAGCTCTCCAGTGGAAAGAAAATGCAAGAAATTCAATCCAAATACCAACAGGAACCCCCTGAGACTGTGCAGGGCTCTCCTTCTGATGGCCAGCACTGTTTCTCAGGTGAAGGAACAAAGTAATCTAATAACCTGAGGTGGCTATGTGGAAGGGGATGGTGAGAACAGAATGTGTGTGCAAACTGTGATTTGAAGCTGCTTAGCATCAGACCTGGGAGCTCTTGGCCCCTCATCCTCAGTGGGTTGAAATGAGGAATTTTGTTGTCTGTGCTGCTGAATAACCTTAGCCAGCTTCAGCTCTTGTCCATCGCTGCCACAGGACAAGAAGCCAAACACACTGATAGCTGTGGACAATGGTAGCATTAATTCAAGGCCGTGTTTTGCAATACCATTTCAGCCAGTCTTGGCTTGCAGCTCTGTGCAAAAGTGCAGCTAGTCAGCTCATCACATCTGCACGGTCGTGAGGCATTGGAGCTTTAATCTAAGCATTTTCCTTTAGCTGAGTGTGCTCATGGAAAAAAAAAAAAAGCTCCCAGGTTCACCATTTAAAAATTAGTGACCATACAAGTGCAGTTGAAAGCCCTCACTTTAATAAGAATTTATGCATAAGGAATGCCAAATGCCCAGCTGCCTCCAAAGCAGCTGTCCCTCTCTTCTGTGCAGTGTCCCCTGCAAGGGGAGGAACAGTGAGTGTGAGTTCCTACAGCTTACTATTGATAATCATCTAATTTACATAATCATTTAGTTCTTGTCAAGCAAATATCAGTGTTAACAGGGATTTTACAGGCCTATCTTTATTAACACCATCTTCTTAATTCAGAGTTTGCATTACTGTAGTATCAGGGAGCTGTTGGGCCAGGAGAACAGGGGTGGACATCAGCTGGACCCACGGAGGAGCTGAGCACCTCCTGTGAGTGCAGTGTGGGATGCGGGAATGCCACCACCCTGCAGGGGCGATGCAGGACACTCATCTGGAAGTGCCCAGGCCAGGCTGGTGGTGGAATCAGGCTGGAATCTGGAGTCATGGTGGGCCTTTGATCAGACACAGTTGTGTACAACTCCCCCCAGATTTCAGCAGTCAGATGGTTTTGGTGAGGAGTTCAGAGCTGAATTTCGTTGCTGAATCCAGACCTTTGCCCATCAGCTTCTCCTCTGCGAGGTGGGTGGGACAATGCATTGTTGGGGCTTATAGGAGGATAAATACATTGGATGATGTGTCATGGGATAATACAGTGATCTTGCTGCAGGGGTAATTGGAGGAGAGGTTTTTTTTAATGCTTTGGATGATTTTGGAAGAAAAATTTAAAAGTTAGTGTGCTCTGTTGTTGGCATCTCCCTGTAAATGGGGAGCAGTTGTATTTTAAAACACTGATTGAACACTGATGTAAAACACTGCTGGGATGGGAGAGGGTATTTAAACAGCAAAATATTTAGCGGGGCCAAAGATTCAGAATCAAGGTTGGCCTTTTGAAGAGCTGTAAAACCACGGGGCTGTGTTGGTGCTTTCACTGGCACAGCTGGCAGACAGGAGTGTCCCTGAGGGGGAGAGGTGGGAGGCTGGGGCTGGCATCAAAGAAGTGCTATGAAACAGTGATGAGGGAGGGGGCTTAGGAGGATTATTTTCTCCCAAGTAGTACACTTGGTTGAAACGTGTTGGTGGATTTGAGGAAAGCTATTTCTGTTGAGGAAGTGGCAGCTTTTTGCTGCTGCAGCATCTCAGCGAGGCTGTTTGACGTAGGAGATGGGCACTGCCTGGTGGTGCACCAAACAGTGCCTGCAAACGTTTTGCAATCTGAGCAGATGTGTTAAGGTGAGGTGGAAAGAAATAACAGAAAACTGCTCAGCTTTAAAAATCATATATCAGATATTTGGGTACTGGGCTTCTCTCTGTATTTATTAGATTGCAGTGTGTTGACCCTGTCTGGGTGCCAGACACCTACCAAAACCTCTCTCTCATTCCCCTTCTCAGCTGGATGGAGAGAAAATATTACAAAAGTTCATGAGTTGAGATAAGGACTGGGAGAGATCACTCACCAAATACCATCACAGGCAAAAAAGACTCAAATTAGATATTAATTGAATTTATTATTGACAAAATCAGAGCAGATAATGAGAAGTACCTTAAGACCTGAAAAACACCTTCCCCCCATGTTTTCCTCCTTCCCAGCTCTACCTCCTCCCCAGCAGTGGTGCAGAGAGATGGAAATGGGGGTTATGGTCTGTTTATCACACGTTGTTTCTGCCACTGCTTCAGGAGAGGACTCCTTCCCCTGCTCCAGTGTGGTGTCCCTCTCACAGGAGACAGGTCTCCATGAACTTCTCTCGTGTGAGATCATCCCATGGGCAACACTTCTCTCCAGACTGCTCCAGAGCGGGTCACTCTTCCATGGGGTCAATCCCTCAAGGACGGGCTGCTCCAGCGTGGGTCCCCCACAGGGTCACAAGTCCTACCAGGACACCTGCTCCAGTTGGGCTCCTCTCTCCATGGGTCTGCAGGTAGGTCCCTGCCAGGACCCTGCTCCAGCACAGGCCTCCCACGAGGTCACAGCCTCCTCTCAGACATCCCCCTGCTCCAGCATGGGTCTCCTCCAGGGGCTGCAGGTGGATCTGTGCATCCCCGTGGGTCTCCATGGGCTGCAGGGCACAGCTGCCTCACCATGGGCTGCACCACGGACTGCAGGGGAATCCCAGCTCTGGCACCTGGAGCAGCTCCTGCCCCTCCTCCTGCACTGATCTTGGTGTCTGCAGAGCTCTTCCCATCCCATATTCTCATCCTGCTCTTCTCTGGCTGCAGTTACATCTGCACAATAACTTATTTCTTCTTCTTAAATATGTTATCACAGAGATGTTACCATCATTTCTAACTGGCCCAGCCTTGGCCAGTGGCACATCCAGCTTGGAGCTGCCAGGGATTGCTGGACATGTAGGAAGCTTCCAGCAGCTTCTCACAGAAGCCGCCCTCTCAGTACCACAATCAGGCCATGCAAACCCAGTACATAAATGAATATTGGAGTTTTTATCAAATCTCCCCTGAATGATAGAACTTTAATAAGACTGATCTAAAAATCTTACAGGAATAACTAACTTCAAAAAATTAGTTGAAGAAGTGGCAGCTAACCTCAACATGTAAAAATGAAAACCTATATTTTTCCAGGATCATGGCCTCATAGCATCGTTTAAGTTGGAAAAGACTTCTAAGGTCCTTGAGTCCAACCATTAACCCAGCACTGCCCAGCCCACCACTAAATCACGTCCCCAGATGCCACATCTACACGGCTTTTAAATTCCTCCAGGGGTGGTAACTCCACCACTTCCCTGGACAGCCTGTTCCAATGCTGGACACTCCTTCAGTGAAGAAATTTTTCCTAATTTCCAATCTAACACTCCCTTGGCACAACTTGAGGCCATTTCCACTTGTCCTGTCACTTGATATTTGGGAGAGGAGGCAGGTACCCACTGGCTAATCTTTTTTACAATTGCAGTTTAGAAGAACATTGTATCTGCTTGGATTAATAATACTCTAGCATAGAGCAGGACATAAGGAAAATCAGATCTCTCAATGAAGCCTTCAGTTCCTTAAGGCAGGTGTTCCTATCTGGATGTATTTAGCATATGGTCAGGATAATAAAAGATCTGAAATGCTTTGGGATTATTTAGGTAACTCTGAGTCTTTTTTTTTTTTCAGAAAGTTCCTTATTTTTAAATAGGCTAAAACATTTATGTAACCCTATTGCTAAATCATTCAGAAATGTTTTATAAAAGTACAAATATAGTAACAGATTTTATATGTAAAAATATATCATACTTGGGTTCTTGTATGTAATTTTGGGGAGATTTGCCACACTGAAGAGTAAAAATAGAAGCTAAAATAACAGTTGGACCACTTACCTCACCTTTAGGACTGAGAAAAAATATTTCTGCATCATTACATCAAATTGATCTCTATAAAGTTTAGTGAAGACTGTTCCAGATTTACACACATCGAACAACTGAGTTAATGAGTGTTGCATGACTGTAGGGACGTAACAGGAAATGTTTGGAGAAATTCAGGTCATTAAAGAGAAGGTGAGTAAATGCAGTTTGACCTAAGTAGTCCTTTCATGCAATTGGGTAATTTTACCTTCAACCTCATCTCTCCTCCTTACTGTAAACTGAGAGACTAAATGAAAACCATTAAAGTGTATGAATACCTTTAGAGATTTCTTTAGAGATTGTTTAAATACTTTTACTGTAAAGAGAGGCACAGCATTTTATTTTCCTTCAGAGCCTTTTGCAAATGTTTTTTATTGCCAATTCCACCTGCCAAAAATAATTAAAATACAGCAAAAGCGAAATGCCCTTGGTAGCGCTCATCTGCCTTCATTTTTTTTAAAGGTGAGGGGTAAGACTCACACTTGTCATTTTTGACTCACATTTGCTCATTAAAATGGGATTCTCTGAGAAATCCTCACTTGCTGTTTGTGGACACTAAGGGTTATTGATGGAGAGCCTTAACCCTTTGAAGGTGACAGCAGCATTAGATGCTTGTCAGCGTGTCTGAGCTTCTGTTGCATACCAAGGCCTGCAAAACCGTAAAAATCAGCTTTCTATAAACAACCTCCTTTTCTAGTTATCGTGTAGAGAACAGGGATGGGGAGAGGATTTACAGAGAGAGGTAAATTATGAAAAATCTTCTCTCCCCCAAAAACCTCAAACTGGCCTCAGCAGCCACTGGTGTGGGCATGGGGGAGCAACACGAGTGAGGAGAGCCTTTAAGGCACAGCTTCAAAGCTGTGAAGGTCTAAGTAGGGTCCCTTCAACTCTTTGCCAAAGATCCCCCATGCAGTGACCTGTGAGAGACGTGTAGTATTTGGATGAACTCAACCATTTTTACCATTTCCAGTTCAAAAGGAAGGCTTTGGTTTCCACCAGGGAGATGATGCTGAGTTTTTCTGTGCAGACTTCACGGCCTGGTGGATTCTGGCTTAGTGAGGTGTTGCTGGATGGTGTTTACAGGGATTTTGTAACAGGGTTTTGCTTGATCCAATGATTTATTCTACCCTTAATGTCTCGAAGAAACATTTTTTTTTTAAGTACAGCTTTCCCAGGAGCCTATATTATGAGACACAGAAGTAGAATTTCTTCTCTGGACATATATTTTTCTACAAATCCTCTCTGCCAAGAGGAGGTAATGGGTGCCAGTTGCTTCAGACAAGCTGCTTTCCCCATGGCATTCTTAGCTGTTTCCAACCTGGCAGGTGACAGAGTTGAATCTCTTTGTGCCAGTCTTACAGGGCACGTTTTTTATCAGCCTGTGTCCTCTGGGTAGGTCTGCATGGCCAGTTGGGTTGTAGGCATTGGATTTGAAGATGCAGTCTAGCTGTAGTTAGAGGTTGTAGAAATTCTACTCCTGCAGAAAGACAGCATTTTGGGGGCAGTTAGGGCTTCTCTATGCATTTATAATGATTTGCAGTAGCATCTAACATCAGAGACATTGTGCCCTCACATACCTGATGAGATGAGTGCATGATAAATCAGCAGCTGCTCAGAAGGATGAGGGATGTTGCACTTAAGAGAAATGATATTTCATCAGGTTTATCCTGCTGCAAAAGTCCAAAAGAGCAGAGAAAGCTAAAGAAATAACAAAGTCATGTGGCATTCATCCATCTAAACTTTCTTATAATCCATATCCTTGTACTCTGAAGTGTTGATACATGTCTGAATGGATACAGAGGTATAGAAAATCTTTCTATAGCTCGCAGATATGATGCAGCAATCAGAAAAGCAAGAAAAAAACCTGCCCTTGCAACATCTCACAGGGTATTATTCTGCTGTGTTTCCTTAAACAGAAATCTTGTGTTCATTTGTGCTACACATAGTGTCACCATGTTTGGTATGATCCTGTATTTGTGATGAACTTCGACATCTCATTTCTACCTGGACATACAGAAAGCACTGTGTGAAATGGAAGTACAATTCTTCTATTAGATAGGTTTTAGGAGAGCACCATGTTTCTATAAGAATGGCACCTCTCAAGCAGGGGTGATGAACAACAGTAAATTAGTGTGAAACAAAGTGAGATTTCTGGAGGTAGAAATGGGTTGTGTGGAGGGAAGACATGTCTCGAAGTGACATGTCTCACTGAGCTATGGAAGGCATTTTTCCTTTCACAGTGGCTTATTTCTCACCATTTGTAGGCTTCAGTTGGTTGTTTTTTTTTTTTTTAAAGCAATATGGAAGTGCATAGCTGAATTCTGCTATAAAGTAACTCTGAGCAAAGATTATTAAAAATGACAGGCACATTTCTGTGTATTTGATAATGTCAAAAACAGAAGTAATGCAGCACATTGGTGTTGTGAGATACCAGAATCTCTTTTCTGCAAAATCTGTGATATCTAATGTAAGAATATAATTTTGGGCTTGTTTGCAAGTGTAATTACATTGTGAAACAGTAAGGCACCTAAAACTTCCTTGACTTTAAAAGCATGTTTCAATCCAGCGCTGTTCAAGACAGCACTAGCAAAGGTGTGCATTTAAATTTTGTCTTAAATGCTTTGCTAAATTAAGACTTTAAAAATTAACTGCTCTGCATCAATTGGTATTCACTGCATCACATTTGTAATGCTACGCTGAGGTTGATGACTTTTCAGCTGGAAAAGCTTCCTTAAAACATGTAACTTTCTCAAGGATGGCCTGTGGTTTTTTAGGAGTGTTGGGAAAGGGGAGAATCAAACCAGAAGAGAGCTCCAGGAGTGGGTTTGAGGCAGTACTTCCCAGTCTGCCATGTCCTCCTCCTGCCCCAGCCATGTGCCTTCAGCAAAGGCACTTTCTGTTGTTTGCTGGTCCAGTTTTTCTCTCTTCAGACTCATTCGTGGAGCTGACATCACACATCCATGCGTGATGGAGCTCGCTGTGACATTGGACTGTGACTGCCACTCTCAGTCCTTCCTGTGAACATCCTGGCCATTGACACAGAACCCCATTTGTACTCCTATCCCCTTGCCAAGTTTCCCAGGTTCCTTTCTTCTCCATTTTGTTTCATCTTTGGGACTGAGGCCATTTTCTGCTCAAAGCATGTGGAAGCTGAGCCAATCTTACAGGAGATCAAGATGATTCTTTGGGCAGTGCCTTCAAGGTTTACTGGCAGGCTGAAGCTATGTTTGAAAATTAGTTTGGATTAGCATAGGGTAAAAGAGTTAAAATGCACCAGCTGTTTTTAAATAACTCCATGTATGGACATGATCTCTATGATTTTGTAAATGAATGCACATGGGCTGGCTGTATGAGCTGTATGGGTAAATTCAGGAAACAACTCTGTACATGTACGTGTGTGAGAAGTTGTGCATAAATATTCTTAGTTTACATCTACATATTTGCAGTAATTTGTAACCAAACATAAAATTCTCTGACATTAGCCTTGAATTATGATTAGCATTGACTACATATACATACATATTTATTTTCAATTTTTTTTTTTTCCAGCTCTTCTTTATGCAACTATTTTTGGAAATGTCACCACCATTTTCCAGCAAATGTATGCCAACACCAACCGGTACCATGAGATGCTGAACAACGTGAGGGATTTCCTAAAATTATATCAAGTCCCAAAAGGCCTTAGTGAAAGAGTCATGGATTATATTGTCTCAACCTGGTCCATGTCTAAAGGAATTGACACAGAAAAGGTATGAGTACCCGAGGTAACAGTTTAGATAGCAAGAGTTGGTGTCCATTGTGTGCTTTCTTAGAAAGTGGACTGTATAGCAGCATATAATTTACTAACAAATTCTTAACTGCATGCTACACCTTTATTATGTTTGTGTTTGGAACAAAAACTGTTTGTTTTAAAAATGGACTGTTCTGCTGCTTTGAAAGTATGCCTTTATTTGTCATTGTGGTAAATGTTTTCTGCTGTCCAGTCTTAGTTTGTCTAAATACTAAATTATTTTAATGTACTTAACTATTGAAATCAATGGGAGATTGGTCTTCAAATTAGCCTGAGAACATAATTTGGTGTCTAAACTACACTGGTATTATCCTGAGAAGTATTGGCATCTGTGCATTGCAGTGAAATGAGTTTGATTGGCTTGGACCTTTTGCTGATGCCCAGGATGTCGGCGTATCCATCAGCATAATTAGTGTAGGATTTAATGGCAGTAGACATTGATCTCCCTGAGCTCAGATATCTGGACTGGCACTTCAGGCCTTGGGTACAGAGAATGTGATACTGTTGGCATCCATGCCAGGGTGGAAGTCCTACAGGACTTTAGCCCTCAGAAAGGACTGGTCATTTAGGTTTCTTCAAAAGCTAAATAAAGGTCATCTTTGGAGAGTGGTTCATCATTTTCCAGGACTGACCTCATGACTTGTCCTCAAGACCTCTCTTTCTGCACTGGATGTGCAGTGAGTCTGTCCAGCCTTGGATATTTCAGAGAGCTGAAGTCAGATGAGGGAAGGGTTCCACCTGCAATGCCTTGAGTGTAAGACAAGATAAAACAGTTTTAGGTACAGATTTTTGTTCAGTGAGGATCAGCGGTGCTCCTGTGGCTCCTGTGGACCTGGTACACATCAGCTTAAATTAGGCATTCAAGCTCCAGTATCCATGATTTTCCTTCTAAGAACTTAAAAGCCAAGGGTCCGAAGGAGGGTAAGGAAGAGCCACGACAGATTAATATCTTGAAGTATGCTTGCAGAGCTTTACAGTTCTTTCTTCAGTTGAATCTCTGGTGCAATATGGGAGGGTGATGCAGATTGTTCAGGTATGCTAGGATGAAGTCTCTGCACCAAAAAATTTAGTCTTACATCATGCTGATGCAACAGCAGTTCTCTTATTTATCATCTGCTCTGAAATTCGGTTTACCACCACAAATACAACCACTTTAAGTAGCAAAAATTTTTATTTCTTTGATTCTTGTGCTTCAGTATGCCACATTCTTTAATACGTTAACTTCTTATACACTAATACCCTAACTTCCTAATCCTGACTCACATGTGTTAGAAGTGAGCTTTTATATTCTAAACTACTGTAAATGCATTCAGTCCTATTGTATAAACTTCAAATGGCATGAAAATTCAACTTTCATTTGCATTTATCTCCTTGTAGTTAAGCCAGAGTTCTATGTTACTCCACTACAGTTTCATTAGATTTTAATGATGCTTTGCAGTTAATTAGGAGAACCTATGCTTTAATTACTGAAATTTCCTACCATAGTTTCCGCATGTCCGGTTTTATAGATTATAAAAATGCAGTTAGAGCCATAATCTCTGACTCATGGCAAGCATTGTTCTCTGGTCTGTAAGATGGAGTGGCTGCTTAGCTAGATAATTAATTTACCTGTAAAATCTGTGACTTAGGTTTTTAACAATTTTCCCTTGGTGAAGACTTGCCTAAAAGTAGGCCTGGATCCAAACCCAATTTAGAACAGTGGAAGGATTTCAGGGACCTCTGCATCTGGACATCAGTAGTTGCAGCTCATCAAGCTTCTCAGAAAAGCCCCTGTTACAGAAGAACAGAGATGAGAAACGTAAGAACTTGAGCACCAGGTTGGATATTTTGGTGTTCTGTGTCCCTTACAGCCTGCAAGTGTGCAAAAGCAACAGCTCCAGTGGCCTGTAGTGCCTGCACAGAGCATCCCAGGGTCTGTATGAGGGCAAGCATCAGGCAGTTTGCTGTCTGCTGCAAAAACCTTGTCTTTAGCAAAAGCTTGGAGAGCTGTGTCGTAGCCAGTCTTCTTACATTCATCTCCACTCAGGAAGGTGTTAGGATGTACTTCACCCAAACAAATGAGAAAAAAGTAGTAAATTCCAGCTGAAAAACCATAGAAACCGTGGTGCAGTCCTAGAGACTGGTCATCTAGGGTGGGTGGTTTCTCTTGCCTCAGGTCCTTCATTAACCCTTCAAGCCTTGCTGTAAGACCCTCTGCACTTAAATTGCATCCATCTGCACCAAACCTAGAGCAGCAAGAGGATGGGAGCATAGGGACCCCCAAGGTACCCAGTGTCAGCTCAGATTTATTATTGTAGGTACACAGGGGCTAATGGGATGCACTGCACCTGCAGCTGAGCTGCTGAGTCCAGACAGTGCTCCAGTTTGGAAGAGGGCATTATGGTTCCAGGTCTTGGACTGCTTCTCTGCACTGCTTGTCTGACAGCCTGGACCTGACCTTAGACCTGGTAGAAACCAGTTTTGTTTTCAAAGCTCCAGTAATGACATTCCGAGCAGTCTGTTGTGAGGATATATTTGCATCACAATTCCCCATTTTCCTTAATTTTTATGAACTTTTCATTAAGCTTCTTATTATCCTGCAAAACACATGTACTCATGACACAGAATCATTGCTGAGGAATTTCAGCTTTTCATTTTCCATCAGACAGATCAGACAATTTCCATCATCCAGGGATGTTTTTCAACCTAATATACACTATTACATCCTAAATTGTTCCAAATATATCTCCACTGTCACACTGGAATGTGTTTTGCAATATCATTTGCCCCAAATGTGTAATACATTTCATTCAGTCACTCAGCATGTTGAAATGGCTTTGTTTTGAAACCTAAATTTAAAGAACAAGAAGGAAGAATGAGTTTTTTTGTATGAGTGTTACAGTAGGTTTCTATGGTATTGAATGATCTTAGCATTGATGGAGCAACAGTAAACACATGTGTTTCTTTGATAACTAAAGATTTTAAATTAATATGCTTGAAATCAAAATGTAGGTTAAAAACTTGATTGAAATTACTACCACTTAACATGTGTTGATTTGTTGCCTCAGATATTTATCCCTGAATGACATGTTCAGTGTGTAGTCCCAACAAAGATCTTGGCTAAATCTGATAAGGATGAGTCCTTACATGAGAACTGAAGGCAAAGTGGAAGTTAGAGTGGAGGAGGTTAAGTGAGGATCTGGTCCTTGCTGCCTGTGTAGCAAGATGTCCTAAAGAGAATTTAAAGCCTCAGTGTGTTTTCCTGGTTTGTGGAAGAGGACTTGGTCTCCCACACTGAAGTGACGGTGCTTTAAGCTCAGAATTTTGGCTTCCCTGATCTCCTTGGGAATAGCTCATCTTCAAATCCCATCTTCAGACCACATTGCTTCAGCCTGTCTCTGAGTGCTCACAAACAAGGAATTAACAATGACACTAAAAGCATTAGCATATTTATTATTATTACCTAAGGGGAAGCAAGTGGCCTCTGATCCATAATCTTAAATCACTTAAACATGAGAGCCCTTCTCTGACAGCTGGGATGAGAAATGTAATACATGGACATTTATTTCCTGGTGTAACAGTGGCTGAAACAAGATGGCATTTATTTTTTAATTTTTTTTTATGTTTAGTGGTACAGGTTTTGGGGTTACTCATATAATAACGAGCAGGGTTAAAAACATGACAAAACTGAAAAGCCTTTATACATTAAACAGTATCTCTCATCCATCAGAACCTGGGGTGTTTTTTTTGTGAGAGGTAAAATAGAGGCAGTACTTTCTGTGTATATTACCATTTTTAAGTAGATTAAAAAAATCTTTGCAGTAATAATTTGATATATGAAACACACAGAATTCAAATCTCTTAGTTTTTATTAAAATATCCAGGCAGCAAATGAGAAATTTATAGATATTAGCTCTTCTGTAAGAAATAGGTCATTATCCAGGAAAGCAGAACAACCATTAACTAACATGCAGATGTCTCAAGGTCTTATCTAATGATAACACTCTGAAATGTCTGTAAAAACCCACTGATTTTCTCATCTTGACCTCTGTGCTGTTGTATGGCTTACAATTTGCTCAGAAAGCAATTAAATAAATGTCTATCATGTTTTAACAGTAGTTTCCTTCAGAAAAGCCGTAGGTTGAATGAAAAAAAAAAGGCATTTTATTTAGTTTCAACCTGAACAACCATGGCAATTGGGATAATGAAAGCCAATTCCACATTGCACTGACTGAAATGGAAATCACAGGAACATAACACAGTATTAGAATTATTCACTGCTGGCCCGCTAAGCTTTCATAAAGGAGATGGGTTTATGGTAAATAGACACAGGTTGTAACTCCATTAAACATTAATCTGCATGAGGACAGTGCAGCTTATTCATGTTTGCAGTTAATAAGAGCTTCAGGAGCTGTAGAAATAATTAGTGATACCCTGAGACAACAGAGAGGAATCAGGCTGCCATTCCTGCCATGTCCCATCACATCGAGGTGTCCGTAAGTGCTGGCTGGATTTCCTCTGGATGACCAGGAGTAGAAGGCTGCCAAGCTTCGTGGCCAAAGAGAACTTCTACAAAATTAGCTGTGACAGCTGCACACAGTTCCCTGCTGGAAAGGGCAGGTAAAAATCGTTTGGACAAGTATTTTTGTTTCGTTGTAGAGGCTGTAGAGGTTGTTGGTCGTTCCTTGCAGATCGGGACGAGGTGAACAAGGAGTCGTCCCTCGCCTCACAGAGCTGAGCTAGGAACAGGTACAGTTGGAATCCACGGGTCCCTGGAGAGCGGGATGCAGGAGAGATGCTCGAGGTCTCACTGTCCTTCCCGCGGGTCCGTGAGCGGGGCCTGCGCAGCGGTGGGGCTTTCTGTTTCCCCTGTATGGATTGTTTGCCTCCTGTATGCACTCTGCAGGGCCAGGAAAGATTATCCACGATTATCTCTGCCTCTTGGATGTAATTCCTTGGGATAGATACAGAATAAGCGGTGAACTTGTCATGCTTGAGGAGATGCCAGGACTATGGAGCAGCTCACGAGCTTAATTCCTGGGGATGTAAGTCCCTGAGTGGATGGGCCGGGCAATTTCCTGAGCACTGCCACCAAAGGGATGGAGCAGACAAAGGGGCTGTCAGTTCCAGACCACATCTCGGGGAAGGTCTTCTCCATATCTGTTTTCATCCTTCCTTTTCCTCGAGTGTCTTAACATACTGGTGCATGTTAGAAGGTAAAGCCACCTCCAGAAGAAGCAGAAAATAAAACAGTGCACTGAACGATTCCATTCTTCCAAGGATGGCCTTAGTGCCGGAAGCTGTTGTGACTTGAGAAATTCTCTGATGTATGACACATTCTTTCTGATGTTTCTTTTTCTTCTTTTATCTAAAAAGCTGGTTTTTCATGGTAGATTTCCCTGTAGTGTGCTATCCTGTGCCCTATTAGAAGGCCATGCAATTATTTTGCTTGCTGTAGATATTACAGCAAAACTGAAAATAATAAAACCTTTAAATATGCACCCTTTAGGCAGCTTAGGATCTACTACTTTGGGTCATCCATGGATGTTATTAGTGTGCCATTTTTCAGTGCATCGGACAAACCAGTGACCCCTGTGCTGGTGAATCACTTGATTCCTTAGAAGACATTGTGGTGCCTCTCATCTTGCCCTGATTTTCAAACCCTTAGCCAGATTCTCTCTGTGTTGACAAAACTGAATTTAATGGACTCTACAGCCAATTTCTAAGGATTTTTTTAATGTCTCTAACAGGTCACTTGGTTAAAAAACAAGTTGATTTTGTTACTATACCACTAAATCTATCCATTTTAATCTCTGGTTCAGCTCATATATTATTAATAAGAAAACAAGCCAAACTCAACTTCGATGTGATTTTCAAATCTCGATTTCTGAGCATTTAAATCCAAAAGACCTTGGATCTTACTGCAATTAAAACAGAGCACAGCATGCTGCTGACATTCAGTTCTTAGTGCCAGGATACTCTGTGATGTATTAAAGACTACCCTAATGCATGCAGGGTTAATTACTGCTCAGCTCCATACATCGTCTTTGAGATCCTTACAAAATTACCTGATTATTACAGAAAAATGCTGTGATTTGCCAATCAGCTGTTTTCTTACCTCTGTCTCTTTGGCCTGCATCCAGTGCCGATTGTAACACTTTTAGCCAGGCCTGAAAAGGAGTTCCACAGTCAAATGAGCCAAATCTTTCTAAAAATCTGAGTAACTTCATCAGGTGCCTAGTGAGTATTGTGGGTTTTTTTGAAAGAACTGACCTTTATTCTGACTGCTGAATATGTCTGAAAACCCAGAGCGGCCTTTCTCCACAAAACAGAAAGAGCTGTCTGTGGCCTCAAATGGTTGGAGGAGTTTATTTTCTTTATTTTCAAAGCTGGCATTTTTAGTATCTCTGATATTTGTTACAGTTATTCATTTAGGAAATGGTCCTAGTTATTACACCACAGAATGTTTAAGCTCCTGGCTTGGTTATCAGTCAATATGTTCCCTACCTACAACCCCCAAAAAGTGGGAATCCTGTGTGCTGAAAGAGGATTGATAGCTAATGTTCATGATTCACCGGCCTCTGCCCTTTTTGCTGACAAGTCTTAACAGATTCTGTAATACCTGCTAAGCCATCCTGTAGTGTTTTCCAGCTGGCAAAGATTTTTTAACAAATACTTAAACCTGTAAACCCATTCTAGAAGATACTGTTTGGACGTGCTCTTAATCTGTGCAGTTTTTGTTTTGATTCATTTGCTTTTGTTTGAATTTTTTATAATCTCTGCTCCCCGTAGAGCTCTTTGAGCTGTTCAGGAGGCTTATCTTGAACTGCCTGCACATGCTGAGGGAACGGATGAGAGAGTTAAAAAATCAGATGGAACCCCCTGGGGAGTTTAATTCCCCACCCCTACGGATCTTGAGCTGAAAAGACTCTGAGATGTTTTGTGCCAGTTCCCTGTGGGTCTTCCAGAGCTGGTTCCTGCCTTTCCCAATCTCTAGCAGCAACCACAAGCCATTCTCTCACTGTCAGCATTTTCCATATGAGATGATCCAGAGATGGTGGTGGTGTTGAGTCTTTGTTTTGGGCGTTGTTGTGTTGGGGTCTGTACCAGCTGGGCGCCAGGTGGTGATGGCAGAGCTCAGCAATTGCCTTACGCTGACTTTGGGGAGGTTTAGTTTTCTGTGCAGAGAGGGAAAGGGATAAATGTTATTCTGCGCTTTCCTTTCTCCTCCCTCAGCTTTGTAGTGGCTCAGGTCTTTGTGGATACCTGTGTGCTGTTCAGGGAGCTTTGCACCTTTCCTGGTAAAATCAGTTTATACAGCCAGCAAAGATTCTCCTCTGGGTAGAATTCAACTTTCTCCTCTGATTTTGCACTGACACATAGCAGGGTCTGTTCTTTCACGCTGCCTGGATGCATAGGGGAGAGCGGGCTGCAAAGTCTGTGGCTGCAGATTCATTGCAGAGCACCTTCTGCAGCAGCACAAGCACCTGGTCCCGGCAGACTGCCCCCTCCCATGCTCCGAACCCCTCACTTGGCAAAGCATCACCGTCAGCAGCCTGAATATCCTGCCTGCCTTGCCAGCTGTGGGTTTCACTGAGAAAGGCCATGGAATCTCCAAGGAAATCTCCTCTTAAGAAATTTGTCTTGGTGGTTTTTGCTGCGCTGCCGGGAAGAACACGCAGGGTAGAACCGGTGTCCCAGCTGAGCTTTGGTTCTGTTACCAGGATGTGTTGGAGGCATTTCCTGAACAGTGAAAAAATTGACTGAGCATTGCAGGGTGTCCTCTCCTTTCATCTGAATTTCTTTTTTACACCCATGTGTGTGCATTTGTACACAATATGGACTCAGGGACAGCCATGGTGCCACTAGTTTGTATCTCTTTAGTTGCTGCCTTAAAAATGCTGACATCTGAGAGAGAGAAATTGACAACAAGAATGTTCCAAGTCTTGTATTATCAATAAGGGGTCATTTTCAGGCAAATATTTATCTAAATTTGAAGTGCTCATTTGAAGAGCATGCAGTAAACACGTAGCTGAATGTTGCAATTGTCTATCTTTGCTCTCTTATTTCCCCATATAGGTCTACATTTATCTTTAGCAGTCAACAATGCCTTGCCAAATCTTCTAATATTAAATATTTGTTTTAGTTGTCATCTGTTTTGTTCTCTGTTCTCAATGTCTGTGTAGCAGGCAAGAAAACTCAAATGAAGCATATTGTTCCTGGCTAACTCTTGCATCATTACTCATTTGCTGCTGTCCTAGCTGATAACTGATATCTCCATATATCTCTGTACAGTGATTTGTCATTAGGAGAATCACTTTATCATGGCATCAGAAAATTCCTGAATTATGCTTTCTAAGACTGGCTTTTTCCTGTGCAATGGATTTTTTTTTCTGTCTCTTCATAGTACGGTGTGTAATGATAGATATGCTGCTTGTGTCTATAAAAAGAGTAATTCTTTGAGTGTTCACTTTTAATACTCTGTATTTAAGTCTGTATTTGTGAGGAAATAGTATGCTGCTTTGCATCCAAGTGGCTTTTATTCTTGAGGGACACAATTATTTTACATTCCAAACAAACAAGGGCTCCTGGAACATCCCAGAATCTTACAGGAACAACCTCTGCAACAGTTTAACCAATTTTTCTTGCAGTTTGGAAGCTCAAAAGCTAAAGTTTGGTAATCAGTCATGTATGAACACAGACATTTTTCTTAAGAGCAGTGTTCAAGAATTCCTAGCTCGTGGCCTTGTTAAGTCAAAAGCACTTAGATTTCTGAAAGTATTAAAGGGACATAAAAAACTTATAACCATGATTCAGGCCTAAGAGTAGATAAAAATGTGAAAAATCATCAATCACGGTAGAAAAGAAAGCAGAATTTTTCATTAAGTTACTATTGAGATGAAGAAAGATGGCATGTTTCTGTTTTATTGTAATAAAGACAAACTTTCTGTTTGATCCAGAAGTGAGGCCGAGGTGAAACAATCACTCTCAAAAGTAATCTTTGTTTTTTACTGAGAAACTAAGGTGTGCCCATATTTCTAATGGTAAATGGAATGACTCAGGTAAATAGAAGTTTGTAAAATTGACATTTGCCCCTACTAAATTATGGAAATGTGATACAGAATATGGTCTACAGTGACTCAGACAAGATATTATTATTAATATGGCTTAAATGATGGCTTATAGAGACTATGTCTTGTCAAGTGTGTTTATTACTAATTTTTGTGATAAAACATGCAGGGGATTTTAGTGTGTTCTGTACAACATTTTGTTACAGAAAAATATCATTAACGCAAATTGACTTACTCTGTGTTAACTAAAATAAAAACTAATTATCTGGTAGCTCTGGGAAGTTGGTTGTAAGTGAGAAAACCTCATGCAGGGGGAAGTTTCCAAAAAAGCCTGGGCTTCATAGTGTTAGCAGAAAATGGATCTCTCTTGTTTTTTCAAGATTGAGAGGTGACCTGGTCCTATTCTATGAACACCTACATGTGGACAAGATTTCTGATTATTTGCAGGTCTTTTATCTCAACAAGATGATAGATTCAGGCTGTTGGCTGAAAATTAAAAACAATCAGTTCAGAAACAACATCCAAGCCGTCCATTGGAACAAATACCCTGTATCATTTGAAAACATTAAGTCAAGGTCTTCTAGGCTGTAATTTTACCAGGTGTTCTGGGATTGGTGTGAACATTTGTAGTGGAAGAGGTTAGTGCAGATGGTTGCAGTAGCCCCTTCTCACCTCAGACTGTCACAGCACAGAGAATGGGAGAATGACTTCTACTTCACCTTTCTGCATTCATTATGTCTTTGATCCCAAAGGAACTTTGACCTATTTAAATAAAAAAAGAAAGGACTAAATGTTATTATTAAAATAGGAGTTATTTATTCTTTCCACATTCTATGCTTTAGGAGCTTTAGTAATGCTTTGCAGTAATTTGTTTTACACCTCTCCTGCATTAAACAGAAATTAAAATTGTGGCTTGAGTTCATTAACATGACCATTTGCCTCAAAGCTTTGTCAGGGTTACCAGAGTCTCCCTCTGCTATTATTCGATGATAGTGAACTCATTGACCCAGTGTCCCTGTCTCCTGCACTGTCTGCAGAGCAAGCTGCCAGATAAATTCCATACAATGAGAAATTAATCAGTACTATTGATCTGCAGTCTTCTTGATATGAGACTTCCAGAGTGCTCTTAGTCTCGTGCTCTTTTCCATCATTTATCCTAGAAAAAACATTAAAAGGTTTTATGTGTTTCTCAGTGCAATTAGCTACTGTGCATTTTGGGGCTATAAGGATGTTAGTGTGTTCAGGAGGGTGTGCAAATATTAAACAGCCAGTTTACAAACCCAACAAGACCCACAGGTTTTTACTTTTCTTTCTTCAGGTGTATTTGTGTTACTGTTTCAATAGGGAAAGCTATTTAAGGTAAGAAACTAGTTGAAGATCTTATTCAGTTGATCTACAGTGAAGATGTCTTCATGTTCACAGGACGGTTCATCACTCACCCTTACTTTGTATTTTATGAGGTTTCATTACACTTCCTTTTTCCTCCAATCTCTTTGGATTTTCTAGTCTGTAAGCCCTCCTGGGCAGGTTATTCCTTATTTGTCTCACTGAAACTGAGCCCTGGGTGTGTTTGGACACGTGTTGGTAAGCGGTCACCTACATCAGGACTTCTGAAAGCTGGGTTTTCTGAGTGTGAACAAAATGTGGTGTTTTTCTGTTGTGGATGGTCTGTCTTTGCATGTCCTCGAGCTCCTTCAGCTCTGTGTGTCTGTGCTCCTGCAAGGGATTGAGCATAGCAGCAGGCAGATAGTCTGGGCACCAGGTCTGGAGGGATGCCCACAGACAGGACAGAGCATTTCCACCTGCAGCTCTGGAAAACGCGTGTGAAAACTGTCAGGAGTGAGCACAGTGTAACAGAACTGTCCTGTCTTCCACATCACACTTCCAGGTGAAGTGAAAGCAGTAGATGGGTAGGAAATGACTACCCCAAATCAAGGTACAACTCCCACCAGAAGCTTTATGAAATACCTGGAGGGATGGATGGATTTCAAGGTTTCCCCCCAGGCACATCTTCAGACCCGTCCATCCGGTTATTTCATACAGCAGTGGCCTGGTGTCACATCCCCAGCTGATTACTTTCCCATCTTTTCTTTTACCCAGGTCCTGTCGATCTGCCCCAAGGACATGAGAGCAGACATCTGCGTGCACCTGAACCGGAAAGTTTTCAACGAGCACCCCGCCTTCCGGCTGGCCAGCGACGGCTGCCTGCGAGCCCTGGCCGTGGAGTTCCAGACCATCCATTGTGCCCCGGGGGACCTCATCTACCACGCTGGGGAAAGCGTTGATGCTCTTTGCTTTGTGGTCTCAGGATCCCTGGAAGTCATCCAGGACGACGAGGTGGTGGCTATTTTAGGTACTGTGATCTCTGCTGAAATGCTCGTGGTTTGTGGTGTGTTTTCCTTTTGCTGAGGTTTGAATATTAACTAGTCTTGCCTAACATCAGCTGGGACTACAGGAGGCTAGGAGTTGTCATAAAATGGAGATACTGTGTCTCCAGGGATCCTTCAGAAGCAAATCCTTCATCTTTTGTGCCATTGGGAGTGCTGTTTCTGCCCAGTATGGCTCACTGGTCACATCTCCAGTGTCTCTGAGCAGAAGAGAATGGCATCTGTGTGCTTGACATCTTTTACACAGCCTGCTGGAGGAAATGCACATTGTTTTATGTCACTGCCTCAGGAGGATTTCCACATTAACCTTCGCACTGGGGTTTTCGTTTGTCTGTGTTCTAGCCCAGAATAACACCTGCAAACAGTCTCTGCAAGGAAGCAAAATTTTTGCTTGTAGTGAGCTGGATTTGCAGAAAATAAAGAATCTGATCTGACTTTGCAAAGGGATGGGGTTACACCATGTATCAAACCACAGTCATGACAAGTCTGAGTAATGGGGGAGCTCCAGGTTAATCACCTGTCACCCCACTGTGCTGTCTGGTTTGCCAGCAGTGGGTGGGAAGGAGCCCAGTGCAGACCCTCGTTACCTTGTTTGGGATTGGAAAGGTGTGGCACATGGCGGGACTGGTGGTCAGCACTGGTGTGGAGGCAGGAATCCTCCTCAGAGGCAGAACCATGTGGAGGAAAAACTGGTGGTTCTGCAGAAAAACTATCCAGTGCCTGTCTTGCCTGTTTAAAACAAACCCATTTATTGCAGGACTCGTCTCCTGTTGAATATTTGCCTTCTCTTAAGCTGGAGCTGTCACTCCCTGAGGGCAAGTCCAGTGGGTTCCTTGTGCTAGGGGACCTGTCAGACCCCACTGACATTCTGTGCTCCTTCTTCCCTCTAAGGGTGGCTCCAGAGGGCTCCTGACGTGTTTCCCTAAAAATGTGTGTGTGTGCGCGCCAGGGACTGGGACTGGGGTGGGACTGGGCAGTGTGTGGATGGGGCTGCATGGAAACAGCTCCCCCAGGGCATCCCTTGGCTTCTCCCAGTTGGAGTGTGAGCTCAGGAAAATGCACATCCATGCTCTTTGGAAATACCTGCTGCACCTCACTGTATTCTAGTACACACTAAGGTTTTGAAAAAGAGAGATTTAATGTAAGAATGAATCTGTTTCCATATTCAGATGTGAAGTAATTATGATAAAAACGCCTAAATCAACAATTTCCATAGGAAATTATTCCTTGTATTCCAGCTCACTGGACCATTTCATTTTTGTAATTAATCTCAGTGATGATATTTTGTATTTGCTTACAATTATTTAAAAAACAAAAGGCTTAAGAGGGAGTAGCAGTATTTAAACAAATAAACAGTTTTTACAATGAAAACAGTAAATACGTGATTTACTGAAGTAAGAGCTATCACTAAATGGATTACATGCAAAACTTGATTGCATTTATTAATGAATATTGTATGTTTGAAATGACATCACAGCAAGAACTTTTGGTTTCTACCTTGTAGATGTAGTAAATCTAGTACTTATATTAATCCCCATTTGACCAGAGGGACTTTTAACCATATCTGGTTAAAGTGAATTACCTTTAATTACCAAAAGTGCCTTCGATTCTTCCATGACTCAGAGCTATGTTCATCATGTACTACAGGGATTGGCAGAATGTGTAAATGTAACTTAAAGCAAGATAAACTGCTTCCTCTAGTCCTAGACCACACTGAAGAGTTTTTTCATGCTCTGACAGACTATTTAGCAGAAAAGTGAACTGAGTAATTATGGGATGTTGTGTCCTAAAAATTCACTTGTGGAAGAAAATCTCTCCCAGTTGCAGTTGCAAAGACATTTCTGGTGGCAGCTGCGGCACCTGAAACAGCAACTGCAGATCAGACAGTGAAAAACATAATTTTTGTTGATCTGTTCTGCCTTGAGAAGTTCAAGCACAAGGAATGTGAATCTGCTTAAGGGGGAGACTAGGTTTAAAAAAACTGACTAATGGGAAAACCTCAGTACCTGCTTTGAATGCTCCAAGCATCTGCTTCCACACTGGTTTTCCCAGGGAAAGTCATCTCTCAGGATTGAGCTGCCAGTCTGTCCATCTTCTCCATCCCCCAGCAGTGACCTAGAGTGGAAACCTAAAGGAAATGTGATAAGTATCCTTTGGAAACTTGTCCTCATTAATTTCCTCTATGAGAGCAGGAATGAACAGGACATGCTGTCTGCAGCCTCTGCTCCTCGCAGAGGAAATAATAGTGTGATTTAATGCAATAGTGTGTTATTTGCCTTGCTTAAAGAAAGAGAGAGGGAGAAGGGGTGTTCTCTCTTTTTTTTTTTTTTTTGACCATGCTCACCTGCAGTAATGGATGGTTTGATGTATTTTTAAATGTGGAATATCCTAGAGAAGAGAGTCAGGTAGGGACATCAAAACAGGTTAAGAACCATCATCTCCCATCTCTTACATTCATGCTTCTGTCTGAAGTGCAGGGCTTCATCCTCCCTCAGGTCCTGGCATAAATCACTCCATGATCTTCCTGCTTTTTCCCTTTGTCCATCTTCCCTTATCATGTTCCCTTGCCTTGCAGCCACGGTGAGTTAGCACATCCAGCCTTCCTGCTTCCTGCCCTCAGGAGACTTGGCATCTCATCCAGGTGCTTTTCTTTTTTTCCGCCTTCATGGAACAACCATCCTTTCATTCAGCAGCATTTTTCCTGCCTCAACAGCCCCAGCTTTGGTGTTTTCTGTGCTTGAAATCAGCTGATTGACAGGGCAACTTGCAGCACTGTGACATTTTGTTCCCCCCCCAGTTTGATTTTGTTCTTATTTGTGGATAATTAATCGCCCAGCCGCTGCAGTAATCAGCATTACAGAAACACTAACAGTAAGAGAATGATTCCAACTGTAGACCTGCAGTTTATAGGACTCGTTAATGGAGATATCCAGGTGCCCCATTAAGATCCCCTCATTAGTCACCTCCCCTTCTCGAGGCCAGTGTCCCACCTTTTGCAGGTCCTGGCTGTAGCAGGGAGCACTCCATGTGCAGCGTTGGGGTGCTGCTACACTGGGGAAAAGGAGACAGTCATTTTAACACAACTCATCTGCAGTTGCCAGGAGAATGGAGAAGGGCAAGCAGTCTTGTCTCTAATTATCAAAACTTCCCCAGCGAGCGAGGTGACCCTGAGAAGGCACGTCAGTAATTTTCCACCGTCTCAAGCAGGAGTAAACAATTTAACTGCCACTGCTCTGCACGGGGAGGTGTTATCAGCAAAGGGTCTCAGGAAGGACCAGGGGTTTGGAGTCCCCAGGCTAATGAAAGGAGGCATCAGCTACCAGAGGGCACCTAAAAATTCACCCTGCTGCAATTAACCTGAATTTGCTCCTGATGAGGAGTTACACATCAGTGGCAATACCAGCCAAGTGGCTCTGTTTTTTCCAGCTCCTGCTATTTGCACAGCTGGCTGTAAGTTGTGCAATAACTTAAACTGGGCATATTGATTAACAAGGTTTAAAGAAGTTGTTTTTTCAGCAGAAAAATAATGGCCCACCACGTTCAGATGTGGATTGTAGGAATTGATCAAAAATATTGCTCAAGCTGCATAGTGATAAAAGTATATTGAGCAGTGAAATCCTGGTGGGGGTTGCTGCTGAGTGAACTCAGTTTTGATAGTCAAGCCAGAAAGAATATAAATTTAATAGTTCATGTTTCAGCCACACTTAGGGCCCTGATCCCATATGTGTTCAGTTATTTGTCTTTATGTGTTGCCTGTTAATTCTCAGCATGTTCTGCCTATAATTCCAGAGCAACCCATTGTTTATTGTTATTAGACAAACCAGACCTTATTAAAGGTCTTCTTTGTTAATTACATCCAAATGTTTTATCTGGGAAGGGGATATGATGCAGTATCAGAGGAGTAGAGAAAAGCAAGTGTCTTCTTGAGTTTGGTATGGCTGAAAATAAGGATGAGTCTTTTCCTGCTCATCATGCTACTTGTGTTTGGGGGTCAAAAGATTGAGTCTTCCACCAAATCACAAAGAGAAAAGTTCTTCAGAGGAGGAGCAAGCAGCAGCTCCCATCTGGTTGAGCAGGAGGCCCAGGAGCTCCATAGCTCTCATCCATGGGGATTAGTAAGATGATATTTGGTATCCATGCATCAGCACTTTGAATTTCCATGCCTAGGCAGCTGGGAATGTGCTTTGTGCAGGACAAGACTGACCGTATGGGATGCACCTTGTGACGTGGAAACCTGGTAGTCCAGTTCCATCTCATAGTACTAGTGGCTAATTCCCTGATTTAATTGGTTTAGTTGCAGCTTGGGTTTCTTCTCAAGTGGAATGAAGGTGGCAGAATTGGCCCCTGTGTCAAATCAGCTCTTGTTAATTTATACTGAACTTTCGTGTTGTTTTCAATGTGAAGTCAACCAAGGCAGAGTAATTGTGAACATTTCCCCAGGTTAGTAACATGCACCTGGAAGCAATTTACAGAACAGGCTGTGTCCTATTTCATCTATAGGAACCGTCCCCTGTGTTCCAATGAGTTAGAGCTCTGAATTAACTAAGAGGAAAGTGATTCATAGAGGAAAGGGTTGTTTTTTTTCAGCTAGCAGAAGTGAAATAATGTGGATTAGGCTGGGTTTAAGTTCTGAATCTCAAAGTATTTTGCAAAATACTTGAAGGGTTACTGGTCTGAGAAGGAGTGTGATGTGCTGCACTGTGCAGTTCTCCTTAAGTGCTGTGGAATCAGTCAGATCCTGCAGGTCTGGGTTGACATCTACAGTACCATGTAAGATTTAGTCCTACTGGTACTTGTTCAGAAGTGTCATTAGTTCTTACTGACAAACTTGAATTTTCCATATTATTTTGTAATTTTAATATATTTTCGTGTCTCTCTCTGCATGATGGTTAATTATGATAAGAAACATCAATCTTAATTTAGTGCCAGCTAGTGTGTTACAGATTTGATCCGCAGCCTCCAGAGTCAGGAAGATTCCTTTCTCTGAACTGATATGTTTTTGAGTTAGACCTGCATGCTTCACTGCCAAAACTTAAAAGTCTTGCCAGCACAAGAAAAGGAAAATTATTTAAAAGTTGTGTGATGCAGTTCTTTTAAATCAGACTAACAGTTTGAGGCAATCTGATTTGCCTTACGAGTTTTCAAGGTGGTAGGGATGGTCATGCTCTCAGGTTTATTTCCTCAGCCAGGAAGGATAGAAACCTATTTCTGTATAAAATCAAGATGGAAATAACCTGTCTTCAGGAGCTGGGGTTTCTAGAAAGGTGTGAGGCACTATGATACTTGCACTAAAAATGGAAGAGATAAGGGGAGAAATCTTTCTGGACCTTGGGCCCTGCTTGCAGAATCCTGAATGCTGGAAGAAAGGGCAGTTCCTTTGTGTTTCCAGGTGCAGATGGGGAAGGTTGCCCTGTGTTAAATAATGCAAAGTACCTTTGACAGCATGGACTTGGATTTGGCACAGTCTCTTGTCATTGCTGCTTTACTGACTGTTCTGACAATGCTTCAGAGGCTGGAAATGCTGTTTTCTCCCCTCTTTCTGCCCTCTCATGTGTTCATGTGCAGTCCTGTAGAGGTGGATTTATATCTGGCTCAGTGATCAGCTCTGATCTGATTTCAAGGAAGTTCTGGCCCTTCTGGATGCACCAGAAAAAGCCTGAAGTAGGGGATAAAACATTCACAGGGGCAAGAAGACTTCTCTCACAGTTTAGTGTCATCTCTGCACATCTTGGGCTGTGCTTGCAGTGATGTCCCGGATGGGAAGTGCACCTGGTGGGTTTGCACCACTGCACCACCCCCAGCTTCTCCAGATACCCTCTTTAGGCAGAAACAGCTGTATCAGCTAAGCCCAGAAATCCAGCCAGCCCAGCAGCCCTGCTCCAGAAATGTTCAATAGCAGATGTGCAGGAGAAAGTAGGAAGGTGAAGTAAGGAAACTGTGACGCTTCCCCAGAATGTTTCCAACCCTCCACTGAAGTGTATTTCACCCAGAGGGAAATCTTCTGTGTTTAGTAGCCACAGATGGATTTTATTTCACGAATATGTCCCATCATTTTGTAAACCTATGAAGCCAGCCCCAGTGTGCCATGGTAAGGAGATGCAGAACTGCTCATTGACCCATCACGGAGCTGCTCTGGGTGACAGGAGCTGGTTCATTCCCTGCTCATGGGGTTTCTACATCAGTTGGAAGAGGTTTCCCTGCAGATACATAGATGCAGATGTATTTTTATGGATGTAGACACCAATATATGTAATTATGGCCACAGGAACGTGGTGTTTGCTCACTGACCCCCACTTGTGCCCATGCTGTCATCATTTCTTTGTGGTTATTGGTACTTGAGCTGATTGGATGAACGTTTTCTCTCCGTGATCCAGTTTTACTGATTCTCAAACAACATCAGCCTTTGCTTTTCATAAGCAACGTAAGATTTGAGCACATCATGATGGAAAGCCAGCATCATTCATCATGTCTGGCTCGTGCTAGTGTGACTGATGAGGCTTTGGAGATACTTTAAAATGGTTAAAGGGTAACTGGTCTATTAGCTAAGAGTGCACAGAAAATACCTCCTTAATAAGCCTTGGTCCCCTTTTTGTGTTTTTACCCAGTGCTATTTCCCACCAAAAATTTATTCTTTAACTGCCTGCCTAAACTTTTTTCCAAAGGATTCATCAAACTCTTATGTCTGCTAGGATATTTAGCTCCTTTGTTGCTGTCCCCATCTGAAGAAAGATAAATTTTGTCTTTACATAAATACATGTGTGGGTTCTGAGATACTGCTTAAAAAGAGTGTTTCCGAGTTTCAAGCACTTTTTCATTCCATCTGCAAGCTCCTGAGGGGTTCCATAAAGCCCTTAAGAATTTTTCTGCCTGAAAGGTCCAGGCATGAACTGCTGTCTGACAAATTGGAAGGTCAGTCCATGGTGTAAGGCTGCAGAGAACATCTGTCCCCCCAGCTCTGTTTGGCAGGGTTATCAGAATACAGAAGATAGAATAGTGCATAGAAATATCCTGACTTGTTACACAGCTGCAGACCATATGATTGCCCCTAAATATGTTTAGGCATGTGAAAATGCATGAATATATATGTATATTTTATGTACAGGCACGCACACATACATAATACAGTGTATTTACAATTATAGCAGTGTAGCTATTTCAGCAAAAATTATGCCTGCCACCAGCATCCTTCACATGTCACATGTCCTCTTGTTGTCCATGCTCCTTTCAGTTGCAATCCGAATTTTTATGATCTTAGTGGTCTTTTCCAACCCGAAGGATTTGATGATTCTGTGATGTGTAAAATGTATGCAAGTAGTTCCCACTCTAATTTACAGCATTCCTTCTTCCAGCGATGCTTCGGGCACTGTGAGAGCAGGGGCAGGAGGGTTTCCCATCGCTTCGCCTCCATTCAGGAGGTGCTCAGGACTCAGGACGGGGCAGATTTGGGAGGTAACATGCTGAGGCCTCAATAAATCTCCAGAGAGAAGCTTTGGAAATTATGCAGGCTGCACCAGTACCTCTGCATTCCCAGCCCAGCCCCAGCAGCACTTTCCCTGGAGCTCTGAACATCCCCTGCAAGTGAAAAATATTTGTATGTTTCTCTGGGTAGCTGTGTCAGACCTACCCAGATACATTTTCTGTTTTGCAACCCTGAAAATTCTGTTTTTATTTAGTTGCAATGTGTAAAATTAACCTCAGAATCATAGAATGGGTTGAGACACCTTCCACCAGACCAGGTTTCTCAAAGCCTCATCTGACCTGGCCCTAAACATTTCAGGGATAGGGCATCCACCGGTTCTCTGAGCATCCTGTTCAGTGCTTCATCACCTGCTGAGTAAAGGATTTTTTCCTAACATCTGATCTTGTCCTGAGTGAATAATTACCCCTCTCTGCACAGTGAACTACAGTTAATAGGGATAAAGTACAGTACATTAATCTCTGTATTTATGAAAAAAGACGCGTTGTTTTGGAGAATCTGGTAGGTTTTGTTTTCATTCTGTACATTCCTTAGCACATTTATAACCAGCAAACGAGCTCAGAAGTGTGTGTGGGAAATGTCAAATTCAAGAACCCTTAAAGGCTTCCAAGATTTTATACATTCTGAAGAGTATAAACCACAATGTAAGAGGAGTTTGGAGTTTCACCCTTCAGATCCAGCGACTGATGGCTCAGGGAAGAGTAAATAATTCAGTTCATCATGTCCCAGCCTTTAGGTCCCAACCAGTGCAGTTCCCTGCCACACTGAAGTGAAGACAACGAGAAGGTCTTCTCGAGTTTATGAATGTTGGTTTCGTTTATCCATGGTTTGTGTACAGATTCTCTAACACACCGTTGTGCTGAATTTCGGGGTGAGCATCCACTGCTTTCAACCTCTTGATTAAATTAACTACATATTAGCCTAAAGTTTGAAAAGAGAACAAGCAGCTTGCTCACATTTCAGTGGCAAAACCTCTGTGTTTAACTGCACTCTTCTCTGAAAGCAGGACTCAGTTCTGTCCTGTGTCCACCTCACAGAGCAAATCCATTAAGCAATTTTCTGCATTTCAGAAATGGTCTGTTTTCTATAAATTATGTAACTGTGCTGAGTATGTCTGTAAACTGGGTTTTGAACTCTAAATATAGACAAGGACAATTAACTGCAAAAGGTAATTTCAAAACAGTATGTTGGATAAATTACAATGTTACTAGAAAATGCTCTGTATTAAGGAAAGCATTTAAAGCACCTTGTTTCATAAAATATACCAGCCGTGTTATGTATTGTAGTTAATTTTAATTACATAAAAATATGTAGAATTAAAAGCAGCTCAATGAGATGCAGTTATAACCTTTCTAAGGGATGATTCTGTTACACAGACATTTTTTAGAAAATAAAAACAGAGAAGGGAAGATAAGGACTTGCACATTTTATTTCACTCTTGCTGAGAAATGTTAGATATGTTTTACTGGATACAATACCAAAAGCAGAAATTGAAATAGAGAAATAGAGCCTCTGACCCCCAAAAGTAATAAGGTTGGATAAATTACCCCTCTGGTCTGTGTTTCCGAAACAGAGTGGAGCAAAATGTTAAAAGTTCTTAAAAGAGAAAATACGAAAATGCATTGCCTTTTTTATACCAAAACTATAACATCCCTAACCTTCACCAAGGGGCTGCTTGAGGTGCCTGAAATCAATAGCTGCTGACTGACTGATTTGAGTTCCCTTTAAATAACTGCTAAAATAAAGAGCTGGGATATCCCTGGGGGTCTGAAACAAAAAATACCCTTTGTACCACGGTTTCTGCTTCAGGGTTTGAGGTGTCAGCCACACACCACACGCCGTGGCCCTTGCCCAGCCCATGGCCAGGCAGCAAGAGGCAGCTTTTGAATATTTCAGTGTGTCTTCTGTTGCTGCCACTGCCTCTTCTCAGAACAACCAGAGGGTCCAAACCTGAAAGGATATCTCCAATCTGCACCCATGCTGGGGTTCTGGTCGGGTCAGAAGTGTGGTTTTGAATCTGGTGTCCTCATCCTCTTGTCCTTTGGTGTCTAGCACAGGTGTGGTGGGTGTGGATTCCTTGCAGAGGAAAGATAACTGGGATATGTCAGAGTACTTCCAGCCCCTGGAGCTCCTCTCTCCATGGCACGGGACTACAGCTAGTCCCAAGTCCTCAACCAGCTGTTCTGCTACACTGCCTGCCAGCGCAGAAGTAGCCTTCAGGTGTAATTTCCCCCTCTGGTTGAAGGGGGAAATTTATACGTGCAGGTGTCTGAGGTGTCAAACCCTCTCTTACTCAGCAAGCATTGAAATACAGGCTGAAGCCTAAGCCTCTACTTAAATGGATGAATCTGGGTTTAGAACTATACTTTTAGATGTGTTTAAGATTTAGAGGTGGTTATTTAAAGGTTAAAAGTCTCAGCGAGGCTTTTGGTGGGTTTTCCAGAAGGAGTGTTACCACTGACACTGAATTAAAAATGTTAAAACATCCTTTACAATGGGGTCCTTGGGCCCTGGAAGCTGGCTCCTGCACCTCACTGTAGAGCCATGAGGATGAAGGAATATAGATGTCAGAGAGTTTTTGTAAGAGCAGTGCTCCTGAATCACTTGGGAAGAGACACCTGAAGTATTCAATCACCTGAACATTAGTTAAGTGCTCATTATATTCAGTAGTCTTTGAAAAATCCATTACTTGTACCTTCAGCTACAAGGAGACCTTTACAATCCGGCTCTTACGCTTTGTGACACTTCACAGAGCAATCTATAAATACCTTAAAAACCTGGGGCTACTGCTGAGGGTGCTCAAGTACCTCAGCTAATTTTAAAACCTTCACCCTTGTTAGTTTTCATGGTTGGGAGCTTGTGTTGGGGTAATTGGGAGCATAAGACAGGTAGTGAAAAAATCATCTGAGAAACTCTGCCTAAGCATTACCTTTTAACAAACCTGCCCTGCTGTTTTTCAGGTAAAGGTGACGTGTTTGGTGATATCTTCTGGAAGGAAACCAGCCTGGCCCATGCCTGTGCCAACGTACGGGCCCTGACCTACTGCGATTTGCATATAATTAAGCGAGAGGCCTTGCTGAAAGTGCTGGACTTCTACACTGCTTTTGCAAACTCCTTCTCGAGGAACCTCACGCTCACCTGCAATCTCAGGAAGCGGGTAAGCTCTTGTTTTCCTCTTTCTCTCACCAGGAGTCTGCACGCTGCTGCAGGTGCTTGCAGGGTTTAACAGCCCCCCATTTCCTTGGGATGTTTTCAGGTCACGGCAGATTGAGCGGCCTTTCGATAAATGCTGTCACTGTTTGTAATGATGGCTCAATAAAAGTTACCTGTAGGTTTGCAGCTCTGGTGAGCAGTCCTAGCAAGATGACATATGAATTGCATTTCTTTTCCTTTTCTTCGTAATTGCTGGTTTTCATTTTTTGGGTTTTTTTTTTCCACCCCATCGCATAAATGTATAAAGTTACATTTTATAGGATCCAGATTCTGGATTCCTCAAAGGTGAAGTCTCTAAGATACAGTTCAGAGGACAGTCTGATGGAGCTCCATGGCATAGACCAACTAAGAAAAAATTATTGATGTTAAATAAATAAAATACACTCATCAAAGGTACTGCATTAATACCTGCTTCTCACAGTTGCATAGTCTAGAATTTTAATATGGCAAGGTTAATAAAGCTGGGTAGTGATTTTACATTCACAGCTCTCTTCTTAAACCCTCCTGCTCATTTTATAATCAAATCAGCAATGCTCACTATCCATTAGTTCTTTCAAAGAACACTCTATCTAAAAATTAATTAGCTATAAAGGCGTATCTTGAAAACAGGTTAAGGGATCCTTTAATTCGCATTGCGGCTGCAAAATTTCATCTTCATGATTTTTTTTTTACGATTGATGAGGGTTATATAAATTTCATTTGCATGGAGAAATCTCATAACAATGATTTATAGATTACTGAGCATTAGCTGTGATCCTCTAGCTGCTGAAACACGTTTTTCTGCAGCTGTACTTTGGGCATCTCACCTGATAATGTACCAAGGCTACCTCAGTATTTCAGCCTCTTCAAGACCATTTCAGCCTCTGCAATAACAGGAGTTCAACACAACTAGAATTTTACTTTTTAAATGTCTGGTTTCTCTCTAGCCACTGGAGCTGCTTTCAGAGGAGGTTTCACATTTTGTGCATTGGTTGTGCTCATGAATACCCCAGGTATGGCACAAAATACCCATGGCTGGAAGCAGATGCAATGGGATTACAGTGCCCCTCTGTCTCTGCTGGAGCCTGAAAGAGCTGAGTTATAATCAGGTTTGGTTCCAGCTTGTCAGCTTACCTCTGACTGGAAGGTTGTTAACTCCACTTCAGACCTGAAGGAGGGCTTTGGGGCTTGAAAGCTGGCTCGTGGCTTCTAGCTTATCACTTCTCTGTTGATAAGAAGTGCTCCAAGCCTTGACTTCAGCATTCCCTCCCTTGTCATCTCACCAGCTACAGCCCTGCGATGACAACTCTGCTCAGGCACTGCTGATGGTGATTTCATGGGACGAGATAATGCCACATACATTGTACCAAAATGTGTTCTTTCCTTCTTAAATCTGTGAACCTGTCACTCCAGCTGGCTTCCTGAGAAAAACATGGACATGTCTGTTCCTGACGGGGCAGCGTGCTGGGGTTCAGCCCTGCAGTCCAGGGTTGCATATGGGGAGTAGCCTCCTGGCTGAGTTGTCGTGGAATTTCTTCTCTCTCGTGCACCTTTTTCTGAGGAAAATTGGTTTCCCTGCAGGGCCCTGGTGTGGGGAATCACCCAGGTGGAAAAATTTGTGGAACTCAAGTTCCCAGGAGAGATACCTGCTGTTTAGCTCAATGTCAGGTACATGGACTTTGCCATGGGGACAGTGACTCCCAGTGAGAGGCAACAGCATTGCTAAAGAAATGTTAGGTTTTGCCGAAGGAAAGGAAATGCTGTTTGGGGGGATGTGTGGGCAGTACATGAGAGTGGATGAAGAGTCAGAGAAAGTTCATGTCCATGTGGGACATGCAGAGTGGAGTTAATTTCATTAAAAATTGGGTGATGATGTCCAGGGTAATCACCAATCACCTTCATAGCCCATGAGGGATGGTTCCTCTAGGAGAAAATCATCTGGCCCCTCTCTGGTGTCTAGTCTGAGATAGGAAAACCATCCCCTTTTGATTTTCACAGAGTCCATGACCACTAACTTCTAAATACCTCAGGTACATCAGATGAACTCCACCCCTCTCCTGCAGTTTGAGTCAATAACTGCTTTTTGGAAGCAGCCTGGCATTGCAGTCAGATGTGCTGAGCCAGAGCCTGCTTTGCAGAAATTCGGTGTTTTGTTCCTGGGCACAAAATAGATCGTGCTACATTCAACATCAGGGACACAATCTAAGTCCTGTTACATAAAGTTATTCAGGGGATTGTTTCAAACCTCCTGTCTGCTGGAAGGATCCGTGATTGCCTGTTGGGAATCACAGAAGCGTTTGGCGGTGAGTTCATCCCTGAGGAGAATCGGTGCCGTCCAGGACGGTTCCATCAGGTGAACAGAAAGCAATTGCTCAGGCAGTGAGGCTGGGCTGACAGCTGCACTGTGCTGCAGCAGCTTGTGCTGGCCTCATGTAATCTAAATGGAAAGAAAAATCATTGTCTCCTTTAATTGATTTCTACAGAAATATATACTTAGCACTTTTTCTACATAGTCATCACTCAGAAGGTTTGGCATTTAATTATAACGTAACTACGCTCCTTGGGGTTTTGTGCGTGAGGAAATGGCTGTTCTCACCGTCAAAAACGCATAGGCAGACGTGTTCTTGCACCAGGGCTGCTCTTTGAAACACACATCCATGGATTTGGGTGCACACACAATGTGTTTGTGCTGCCCTGTCCCTCAGCCAGCACTTTGATGTAGTCCACAGACTGCAAAACATTTAGACGTTCAAAAGGCTAATAAATTAATAATAGTGCTGAGCACAAAAGGTTATTTCCACATGACAGGGAAGCGAAAGTCTTGTTGAAGTGGGAAAATAATGTTTTCTCACTCCCAAATAGCATTTAGAGCCTGGCATGTTGAATGAGCTCCTTAAGGCATCATCTCAGCGAAAGTATTGCATCATATCATGTTTCGTGCTCTGAAATCTTTACAGCATGTCTAAGATCACTAATGCACACTCTAAGGCAGAACCAGGACTTTGAACTTTTTTTTTTTTCCAAACAAGGCAAATAATTATTCTGGAAAGATATTCTTTAAAATCACAATGAGATTACATAGCCGCCTCTGAGGATTGAGCAATAAAGCAGGGTTTGGGATGAGTCTTCAAAGAGTTAATTACTGCCTTCTGATGCTGGAAGAGAATATTAATAATATCTAATTCATTAAGTGCCTCTCAAGATTTCACACAGCTGGAGGGCGGCCTCTCTGCTAGCTTCAGCCATGGAGCTTGGTCTGAGGAGGGGAGTCATGACTGATTTTTAGGAGGCTCTGTGGCATCCCACCCTCAAAGGGAAGTGAGAACCCAAGGTGGAAATCTTGGGTCAAAAGGAACAATAAAAATCAGGGGGTCTGCAAACGGTTGCAAAGTTCCATTAGTAAATAACACACTTGACATGGGAGTTTTTATGAGTTAATTCCTGATCTCCTTGTGTAAGCACACAGTGGGTTTTGGATAAAAGAGTGGGGTGAAAGGGAGGAGAGAAAGAGAGAGATGAGTGAAAGTAAGCAAGCAAGCAAAAGAAGGGTGAGGAAGAGAGATCACCAGTCCTGGTTCCAGCGTTGTTCCCGCTGAGGTGTCCAGGGTTGTGGGGTGCACACATGCCTGGGCTCCTTGGGGGTATCTCTTTATAGACAGATTTTACCCATCCCAGAGATAAGTTTCATTTTTCTATGCAAATTAGTTATCATGGACAGTCAGTTCTTCCAGACCTTTCTGGAAATGGGTTGGAAGGCTTTGAGGGTCTTGGGTGGTCTTGATCCCCTGATGCTTTCCATGCCCACTTCTCAACCTCATTCCTACACTTGTGCTGTGGTGTGTTGTGTTTATCCCCACTGCCAGAACAAGGATGTTTCTCCTGGAAAAGTGCTGCCCTGCCTCCAAATGGCCCCTGCTCCAGCCACATTCTGGGTTGTTGTTTTTTTCCTTTTCCCATCATTGCTTCCATGTGCACCAGCTAATGTACCACCTCCGCTGAACTGCGAGCCCAGCACAGCCCGTGCAAGTGCAGGGAAAAATCCAGCTGAAATCTTGTCCCTCCTGAAATCTCAGCCAGAATTCTCCCGTGCTTCAATACAGCAAAGATTTCACCCACAGATTTTAAGGCACACAGTCACATCCTGCTGTTTTCTACCGTGGGCAGACTGTGTTAAAGGAATGAGTCAGGAGCAGCCAGGGAAGAGGACAGTTGTCCGTGTCTGACCCCTGGTGCGTTTGCTCCTGGAAGGTGTGCTGAGAGTGAGCCAAGGAGATGTGAGGAGAGACGAGTGCCTTTAAGGCAGAGAAATCCCATTTGGGGAGGCTCAGCTCTTTTCCCTGCGATGCTCTTAATGCCAGGGACAACACTGTGAGCAACTGATGTTATCTAATACCTCCAGCACACTGAATCTCTGGGGCTTTTTGGCAGGTGAGGCCATCAGACTGTGTTAACACACACATTCTATTTTCCTTTTTTTCCTCAGATTAGAATAATGTCTTTTTAAATTGCCTTCCTCTTCTTGCTTGAGGTTTTAATGCATCACATGCGGTTTCTTGACTGAATCACTCGTCATTTCTGTGTCATGTGGTTTTTAGAAAAGCTTTATTTTAAGTTGAATCCTGCATTCACGTGTCCTAAAATTGAAGGTTGTCCCAAGGTTCATTCACCACCCCTATTTTCATTTTCAAAACCCTTCCAGTGGTGTGCTGTATTAGTGAGTGTCCTGATGCAGAAGCAATGTCAGAGGCAGAGAGTATTGCTTGGTGTATCAGCCCTTGCCCCTGAAGGTCACCTGTGTTCTGGTGGCCCTGGGGACTTTCACAGGTTTGGAGCTCTGAATTAAGCCATTCACAATTGCAGGAGCTTAGTTCAGAGCTGTTTGCACTTCACCAGCTGATGCTCACACTCAGTCCTCCTCAGTCCTGGGGAGTGACTTGCTTACATGGAAAGGGGTCAGAGCATCGTCCTTGTCTCAGGCCTTTTCTCTCCCTCTCTGCTCTTTAGTTGTCTGGGGTTTTTTTTCTTTTAAATGAACATGTTGTCCCAGAAAATTAGGTCCTATAGCTGTAGTTTACCTTCAGTGACTCTTCAGCATGATTACAGAGCAAATAAGTAATACCTTCAAAAATCAATTTGGTTTTATTTTATTAACATCTTAGCAGACTTTGCAGCTGCCATTATGCTTGAAAAGACTTTCACTTTGGACAATTTTTAAAGATTTTTATTGTTTAGCTTTAATGCATTCACAGCTCTCTCCAGGTATGTTAATACTCAATTGCAGTATTTCCTAAAGGATTGTTTCACTGGTTTATATCTAATACCACCTCTGGTGGTGTCTAGACTTGAACCTCAAAGTTGCTTGGGTGAGAAGAGCCCACTCCAAGCCTTCAGATAAAGTGACCTTTTCCAAATTGTTGATTGGTAGTCCTGGGCTGGAAATTTCTTGAGAAACTGCTCAGGGATCTGGACCAAACCCATGTGAGGAATTTATCAGTACAGATAATGCAGCAATTCCTTGTGTATTTGTAGCTGTGTGGTTACAGACAGCCCAGCACAGGCCATCCTCCACCTTCTGCCACTGAGAGCCCCACAGATCCTTCCAAGTGAGAATTATGGATCTGAGGCGAGAGTTTTTTCTGTAGCTCTTCCTTCCCATCTCCTGCTGCCTTGAGCAATTCTTTGTGCCTTTGCCCCTCTTCAGGGACATGGGGATTTGAGTTTAAGGCATTCAAAGCAAGGAAGTGAGTCCTTGGAGGACTGTGTATGACTTTGCTAGGCAGAAGAGCAGCACAAAAATTGAAAGGGAGAAGTTCAGCCCCTGCCAGACGGCGTGGGACAGCTGTCGGAGCAGAGTGAGTGCTGCAAGAGCTGGCGTGGGTTTGCTGTCTCACTTTGTAGCTGTGAGCTGGACTCTTTTTGGTGTCCCTCGCTCCTTTCCCTCTCCTTTCTGCCACTTCATCATCTCCCATGCACTCGTCTCCTGGGCGCTCTTCAGGTCATGCTGACCCTGGGAAATGAGGCACAATTGCACCTCTGGACCGCCTCCCTGGAGGAGCAGAGGGAGCACAGTGGCTTTCTCTCAGGCTGCACTCCTGGCTGAGAGCACAACTCGGTGATTAGTGTGAAATCTCTTCAATGCATCCAGGGCAACAAAGCTGGTGAAAGGGCTGGAAGGAGAGTGGGGAGCAGCTGAGCACTTGGAGCTTGTCTGGTTTGGAGAAAAGGAGGCTGAGGGGTGACCTCATTTCTCTCTGCAGCTGCTTGAGGAGGGGAAGGGGAGAGACAGACCTGCTGATCTCTTGTCCCTGGGATCCAGGGACAGGACGTGTGGGGATGGTTCAAAGCTGCTCTAGGGAGGGTTTACACTGGAAATTAGGAAACACTTCTTTACTGAGACGGTGGTCAAACACTGTACTGGCACAGGCTTCCTGGAGAGGTGGTCGATGCACTCAGCGCGTCAGTATTTAAGAGGCATTTGGACATTGCCCTTAAGATCATGCTGTAACTTTTGATCAACGCTGAAGTGGTCAGGNCTCTCCTCTCCCTCATTTCACTACTCACCTAAAACCCAGGGCACTGAATATCCCATGGGATCTTTGGGAGGCCTGGAGTACTATGGATTCAGTCTGGATTTGCACTTTTTGCCTGCAGGCAGATGCAGAGATCAGCCAGTGCACTGCCATCTTTAGTAGTGCTTCAGAGCCACACCCCCAGGGTGCCAGCAGGCCAATATTCTATTCTGGATATAATCTCTGAGTTAAATACTTCCTCAGATGTCCTGACGACGCTTCTGTAGGAGTAAGACACAAATCACCAGCTCTGTTAAAAGCAGGACTGAACCCAGTTCTGATAATCCTTTGGCATTACAGAGGTGGACTTATTCTTTTCCTGTATGTGTAACTTCCCTGTCTAAATCTAAATCAAAAGGTCGTTTTATGTTATTTGTCTGCTGGTCTTTATTGAGAAATGCAAGGCAATTTGGCACACTTCTCATTCAAGGATCTTTGAACAGCATTGTCTGGCTGCAGAAAAAAGAATCCTGTGTGCTGATGTGGTGCTTTCTGCACGCAGGGACTCAGCAGCTGATACTAAAGGCACTCAGCTGAGTTACCCCAGTGAAAGGTACGAGCATCCCTTCTTCAGGCAGGCAGGGCAGTCTGGGTGATTCGTTTGTGTGTGGAAAGATCATTAAACAGAAATGTCAGGGATGGGCAGCATCCAAGGGAGACAAAAATGTGACCTGGCTGTGTTGGAGTGAAGATCCAGATTGGTGATTATTTGCTGCTGTGCTTTCTGTGAATTAATACTATTTTCTTGCTTAGAAAGCTGCCATAATTAAGATATTCTCCTTGGTTGACACAGAAAGCATTCTGCAGGCTGTCTGCTAATACCAGTTCAAGGCAGCATTGCTTGCACAGGACATGACTGCTAATAAAAACATAAATCAAAGGTTTGCTATTTTTAATCTTGGAAATACTAAAAAATAAACATCTTGTGTTTACCTCCCCTCATTGATTAAAATTGATGCTTTTAATCTCTTCCCACTGCAAAGAAAGGGGAGGGAACATGCATGGTGCAATGGGAAGGAACATTGCCATTTCATTTTTGATTTCCAGTTAAGAAAGTTTTTACCAGCAGGCAGGATTTGCACAGAAAGTGGGGACAGAGCTGTGTTGTGTTACCTCACACCCCTCCAAGCAATTATTCCAGAGCAATGGATTTCTTCTTACAGAGTCTGCTGAGTCTAATTCCTGTGCAGATCTACAATTTTTTCAACATGATAACTGCAAGAAAAGGGGGAAATGTTAAAAAACTGAGATGATTAATTCTGTCATTGCTTCCTGGAGCTGAACACCAGACATTTTAGCAACAGCACAGTGTGATTTGCAGGTATAAAATGAGCTTCTACCCCAGACTTCTCACTCCCTAAACCTTGCTTCTGCCAGACTGTGAATGCTTGTAGAAATGCACCCAAAGCCATGGCTGGGGAAAGAGAACTTCTGCCTGTTCATTGGGATCATATCAGTGGATCCCCATGGGCTTCACAAGGCACAGGCAGAGCTTGAGCATTCATCCACGTGGGAATTGTCTGACTCTGCCCACAGTGGGATCCATTTTGACCCATCTAGAAATGATCAGTAACAATTTCACAGCAGTTTTGCAATGGAGACAGCACTGATTTTATTTATTCTTCCCCTGCACTCTCTGAACAGGTTTTTGCCTTGACTTGAACAGAAAGGCTCCTCAAATAAATAAATAAATGCTTCTCAAATGCTAAATAAAACTCCCTGTGTAAGGTCTTTCTTTCTGTGCAAATATAAATCCATTAATCTATTATTTTTCAGCTCACACTTCACAGATGCAGTAATACCCAAACATGCTGGTTCAGCACATAATAATCATTGCAGTCCTGCAAATCCTAGATTTACCTTACTTTCAGTGGTATTTTGGGGCTGCTTTCTACAGTGCATGTAGGAAAGTATTAAATTGTAAACAAAGTGCAAGAGGACCTTTGTGGAGAAGTTTGCATGAATCCCACTAGTTTTAGTTAAAAATAAAACCCAGCCTGTCACTTCCAACTTAATGATGGCTGATTGACTGTGCCTTTTTTAATTGTCTGCTGGTGGCTGTGATTAGCAAGCTGGCTCAGTTTAGGTCCCATGCAAAGAAAGTCTGGAGGAGCAAATTTAGGAGGTGCTTAAATAGGTGCCAGAGGTGGGCACAGCTGTCAGGAGGGACAGGGACATTCTGGGAAGCACCTGAAATAAGCTGAATCCCCTATTATTGCACTTCTGAGCAATTTGCTGAAAGCCAAAAATATTCTGTGTGCTTAGGAAGGAATATATATTATTAATTCATGGGTTTTTTCCTCATATTTTTACTTCTCAGAGTTTACAGCCCTTGCTCCTAGTTTGTTTCCCTTCCTGAAGATAACAAAACCATAATACAGTGTTCAGTTGTAGGTTACTGTTAAAAAAAGAAGCATAGTGTGAGCAGTTATAAAAGCCTCCGATTCTCTTAACTCCATTAATTAAACTGTCAGTGATCTTTTGATATTTTGAACTTTGGGACCTCCCCACTGACTTTTAGATGAACATCAGATTTTTTATTAGTACTCCACAAAGCTCTCTCAGCTGCCAAAAAGGTTCTATATACTGTTTCCTGTATTAAATTTCCATCAGTCATTGTACCTCCAGAGCAGGGGGACTTACCTCTTCGTGCTCTGTGAGTACACATCCCTTTGGAAGCAGTCCATTGTCCTCTTTTTCATGAACAGCACTCCTGTTACTGCAGGAACAGGCTCTGGCTTTTTCTGAGAGCCTAAAACACTTCACACTCCCTTAAAAATGTGAAAATGGGGACCTAAGCAACCAGCAGATGACAGCAGCAAAGAACAGCCATTTCTAATCAGGATATTTCTAACTGGTCAGATAAAATGAAGCCTTTTTATTGTGATTAAATTTACTTTTCCATTCATGCCCATTGCTTCCCTCTCAGTGCACAGACATCCAGTTTTCCTTGTCCATGTCCCTGACCTTAACAGAGCACTAACAGCAATTAATTTCTGTGCCTAAGCTCACTATTTTCACCAATTCTGCCTTCCTTGACTCCGTGCCCCTGTAGTGAATTTCCATCTCCATCGTATGTCTGAGGTAAATGCATTTTTAAATGGAACAGTTGTTGGTCAGAGCAGCTGAGTTATGAACGACCATCCTTCTCCCAGGCTGTATTAGCCATCCTGCCAAGGGAGGCTACACTAGAAATGTAAAGGGATGAACTGAATCATGCATGTTTTTCATGTGTGAATAATTGTCCCTGTTCCCATTTAGTGAAGGACTCAGCCAACAATCTCAAGATGTTCTACAAAAGTACATGAATAATAATTTACAAGCTCGGTGCAGCCATGCATTAATGTACCAAACAGATGCCTGACTGAGCCCTATGAACCATCAGCCGTAACTTAAAGCATTTGTTGGAAATTTTGTAGTATGTGTCCCATGAAGAGCTTCCCACCAGACCAGCTGGGCTCAAGTTCAGTCCAACATGTCAGACAGCTGCTATTGGGGATGGCAAGGAATCTGCTGGGACAGAGACTGGACTTACAAAACCCCCAACAGCCTTCTTTAGCCTTGCTGGCCTTCTTGAGGGCAGATGCTCCGACCCCATGGATCAGCCCTGCCCCATGGTAGAACATAAAATTACAGGATCACAGAATGGTTTGGGTCAGTTTGGCTTTAAAGATCATTTCCACACCCCCTGCCATGGGCAAGGACACCTTCCACTAGAGCAGGTTGCGCCAAGCCCCGTCCAGTGAGGCCCTGAACACCTCCAGGGATGGGGCATCCACAGCTTCTCTGGGCAACCTGTGCCAGTGCCACCCTCACAGGGAAGATTCCTTCCTTAAATCAAATCTAAACCTGCCCTCTGCCAGTTTAAAGCCATTTCCCCTTGTCCTGTTACTACGTGCCCTTGTCAAAAGTCCTTCTCCAGCTCTCTCGTAGCCCCTTTGGATACTGGAAGGGGCTTTCAGGTCTGTCTCCCTGAAGCCTTGTTCAGGCTGAACAAGCCCAACTCTCTCTGCCTGTCACCAGGTGAGATGCTCCAGCCCTCTGAGCACCTTCATGGTCTTAACACCCGACACAGCTGCACATTTGTAGGCGTCCCCCAGCATCTAAGGCAAGTGGCAGACCCCACTGAGGAGAGTCAACCTCCTGGACAAGGCCTTCCTGGGAGAAGGTGACTGAAGAATGGCTGTCTTGTGTGGGAAGCTTAGGGTTAGCTGGATTTTTTCAGGCATCCGAAAAAAAAAAATCAAACCAGAGAAAAACAGGGAGATGCTTTAACCAAAGTCTCTGAGCTCAGAAGGAGCTCTGGGAGGGAAACACAGCGTCTGAGATGGAAAATAACAGAGGTAGAGATGTGTACTTTTGTGTAGTGTCTTTCTGCATCCCTGCAGCAGTGTTTATCCTGCACCAGCTGGTGTTTCATTAATTGTGTGTGCACAGGGAGTGGTAGAAAGCAATACAAACTGTGTGTAAACAGGGTGAAGCATGGCCACAAATAGGGAAATAGAGAATTGTCAATGTTATTGATTGCAAAGGCCTGTTACTTGTGCAGATACAGGGTTTTCTTCTAGCCCCAGACAGGAAGAGGGGATTGACTCCAGTTTTACATGAGGAGGTCATTTCTGATCACTTTTAAAGCCAGATTTGCCAGAGTATACAGTACTGAGGATTACAAACTAATTTGTTTAGGTCTGGAGCAGTGAGATAAGCTAAGGCTGCAAAAACAGCAGGCTCAGCCCCTACGGAGCATCCAGTGTCAGTGCTGAGTACAGGGCTGGGAACAAAAACCAGTGCTGGTGAGCTTTACAGAGATCCACACCTAGCAAAGAGGCTATGGCTGTGATACAGATATTAGGGAAGATCACCAAGAAGCACGTGAGAAAAACGGAAGGAGCTTTCCCCGAGAGTAGATTAAGTGTGGAGACCCAACAGAACGATACCCACAGCTAGGATATAGTCAGCTCGTTAAAACCCTTCACAGCACAGCCTTAGCTTATTGCCAGGAAAGCCCAGGGATTGATTTGGTGCAGTCAGCATGCAAATGGGAAGGAAGTGGCTCTTCACCACACCATCTGTTGGTGCCATCCCCATAACCCCACCAGCTAACTCTCCTGTGCTGCCTCTTCCTCCTGCGGCTCCCCTTCCGAAGTAAATGCCAGGCTCTGCAGAGTCCCCACTTGCCGAGTGCCTCAGTCACGTCTCCGGAGCTGGGAGAACCTGCCGTGGTCCCTTTGGGGACAGGGAGAGCTCTTCATCCTCGCGGGGTGCGTGTCACATCGGCAGCCCCGTGGTGCTGTCCGGGAGCGGCTCTGCCACGGCTGCCAGCAGCGACTCCATCTCTGCACAGGCGGCCTCGGGGAGCAGCACGCTGGAGTTTCACGTGGCCGGTGCGGTGTTTCCATGCTGTGGTAGAGAGCTCACTAGCTGGTGGATAGCTCTCCTCCTGGCTTTCCTGTCTCTGGGTGATTTCCCTTGATGTTCTGCCCCAGAAAGGAAGAGCTCTTCGCTGGTGCACGTTCAAGTATGAGGAAACATTAGCAAAATCGTTGAAATGAGGTCTTTGCTCTCTAAAAATTAATTTAGTTTGATCGTGCCGTAAATAGAAGGCCCCTGCTCTGCTGACAACTAGAGATGCCTCTAAAAAACTGTAATTCCTTCATTCTCTTGAGCTAAAGCACCAAAGCAGAGCTACGCCAGCCACTTAAGGCTAAAGGGAGGAGTTTTAGGTGACAGAAGCACATCCTCTTCCTGGTATATTTCTTCTTGATAGCATACTCCTTAATGGTTGCATGCTTGTGTCCTGGGTCTTTTTTTTTTTCCTCCCCAAGTGGTTCATCCCCATTGAAGCAGTGTCTGTCATCATATTAAAGGCAATTACAGCGTGTTCCAACAGCCAGCACTCCTTAATCACACACTGCCAACTGAGAGCTCCCAGCTGGGAAAACCTTAACTCTTGTTTGGTGAGATGTTTCACTTGAAGAATCCCAGGGATAGTTTTTAAGGTTATTTCACCAAGCTTCCTATAGTTAAATGAAGTAGATATTAAAAGTTTAAATAACCTTCTGGTCTTCTTTGCCTGTCAAGTTTGGATTTCCCCATGGTTTAGCTGAGTTATTTCACATCTATTGCGCAGTGGGCTGACCCTGTCCTTCAGAGGTGTTAATCCTTTCCAAGTCTTGATTTCAAATTGAAAGATTGCCAGGTCACCCTGCTGGTGGATTTTGTGCTGTGTCTCTGAGTTGAGAAGCAGACATGTGAGTTGCTGAATTGCCCCATCTCATTCTCCCTGGAAGCATCCCTGTGGCTTTGTTTACAGAGCGTCCCATGGGCACTGGGATGCGGTCAGTGGTCATCTGAGCTTGGGTTTCATCCAAAAAGTCTGTAGAAAGGGAGTGAGCACTGGCAGAAGTGTCCTGACTTCGGTCCAAACAGGTTCAGTCTTCTCTGATATGGCAATAGGCTGTATAGGAAAAGGAATAACTGAGGTAATTTTGGCATGCTTGGCTGGTTGAGTGCAGAACCACAGTGCAGCAGGAACTTTGGGCTTGAAAACAGAGACAGATGAGAGCAGTTCTGAAAGCAGCCTAATCAGAAAATCCCAGGATGCCAGGATGGTTCAGGTTGGAAGGGACCTCAGTGGGTCATCTGGTCCCACCTCCCTGCTCAAGCAGGGCCATCCCAGAGCACACGGCACGGGATTGTATCCAGATGGTTCTGGAATATCTCCAGTGAGGGAGACCCCACACCCTCTCTTTTCAACCCGTTCCAGTGCTCAGTCACTGCACAGTAAAGAAGTTCTTCCTCATGTTCAGGCAGAACTCCAGTGCATCAGTTTCTGCCCATTTTCTCCTGCTTGGCACCACTGAGAAGAGCCTGGCTCCATCCTCTTGGATCCTGCCTTTCTACAGGGGGACACTGCTGTGGGACAGCAGGAGTCCCGGTGCTCTTCCCTGTGGTGTGACATAGGCAGGCCCTCACTTTTAGCCCCAAAAGATCAGGTCCTTGACTGGGATCTAGAAGCAAATGGGAAAGAAACAAATGACTGCTTATCCACCAGTCTAAATCTGCTCCAGTCAGCAATACTGGAATGTTTTGGAGTTAGCTTGAATCTGGAGTTGGTGACTGTCTCCACTAAATTGGTCTCTGTTATGAGCCCTGATTCAGGTGAGGAGTATCTGACAGTGACTGAGCAGCACGTTTTACCTCCCTAATTTGTAATACAAGGTGGTGTCTTGGCTCTTCTAGGTACAGAGGCTGCCTGTTGTCCCTTCCATTTGAGCTTTTAAAATTATTTCTTCATTTCTGACTTCCCACTTCCAAACAAAACCGATGGTGTTCTACATCACGTGGCAGTGGAAGTGCATTGTTTTAATTGAAGCTCCTGCTATAAAAGCTTTTCAATAAATTAACAAAACCTTGAAAGTGATGAAGTGAGCAGAGTAGTTGGTGGCACATTCCATATAAAATCAAGGTTTCTGGAAGCCAGGTAGAATGTTCTCAATGTCAGAAGCAAGGCTGATAGCAACGGGTGTTATTTTTTTATTGGACCAGTGGATATAGCTGGAAAAAAATCAAAAATCTTTCAGTTGCAAAACGCTTTTTCAGGTCTGAAGACTTGAGATTAAATTTCAGGCACTTTATAGTCTGGTACAGTAATATTTAAGTTAAAAAAGAAAGCCATAATGATTCCAATTAATTTAAATTTCCACTTAAAGCAGACAGGAGAGAATAGTACATTTGCAGAACAATTTGCAATTCTTTTGCTGATGTATTACTCTGTAAATGGAGAGAGTCTCTTAGGCATTTAGTGAGACCATTTAGTCTTCAGGCAAAAAGCAATAAGAGGCAAAAACACAGAGAAGAAAACATGAATTTTGCACATCCTCTGTGCCTGTGTTCTCTGTGGCTTTGTGCTGGGGATATGCAGGAATTCTGGGTCTGTCACAAGCAGGGCTGGCCTGAAGCCAAACAAGAAGATTTTGGTATTTTTCGTTGGAATAAAAGCATGACCTTCTGAAAATTGTCACTAAATAAACAGAAATAGTTCTGCTTTCCTCCTCACCCCTCTCCCAACACAAACCTGAGCGGCAGTAAGTTGTCCTGGTCTGGATTTAATTTCAGCAATTGACTGCAATTAAAGCTGAGCCCTTTCAATTATTTCAAATCCAGAACTCTACATGCCAGACAGGACAGTGGTGAAAAGAAAGGTTCTTATTATATTCATAATTTTCTTTTACCTCTAATAAATATATTTATATGTTTAATCTTTTTTCAGTATGGATTTTCGTACTATAGGGGCTCTGGGCTGGAAACCTTGGTTCCATCCCCCCAGCCCATCCACTAAAGAGCTCAATGACCCTTGGCAAGTGCTGCATGACCTCTCTGTGCCCTGGTGTTGGCCTCTGGCACAAGTGGCAGCTACGTAAATCCGACTTCCTCCAATACAGGGAAAGGGGAGTAGTGGATTAGTGCTGCATATTATTATCGAAGATTGATTTTCTGCTCCAAGTTAAATCAGGCTGAAGAGCAGCTTGTAAAGTCTTTTGGCACTCTTCCCCCGTTTCTGCAGTTCGCCCCAAGCTCAAACCACCCTGCTGTCATCTGGAGGCTTTGAACCGTGTGTTGCCTATCCCTGCCCAGGAGCGTTTCCCCCTTAGGAGATCCTGGGAGAACTGAAGGCTGTTTTCTTCTTTCAGTCATCTCTGGTAAAATGCAGAGACAGTAACTCATCAGCAGCGCAGATGAGCGTGGATCAATTGGCAGTGCTGCTGACTGACATTTCATTAGGCCAGTGCCAATAGCAGGTATTGATCCAGCGGCCAATTGATACAAGTTTGCAAGGACCCAGCCTGCCTGATCAAGTTGGAAACTGTCCTGTGGAAGGGGGCACAGTCTGGCAGTGAGCCCAGCACTCCTCAGCTGGGCTGGGAGGCAGTGGGAAGCTCCCTTCAGCTCTTGAGCCCTGGGGTGCCCGGTGGTGATGTGCTGGTAGGATTGGTGGTGACTGTGGTTGTAGTGCAGCACGTGGTGCCACATGTCACCATCTCTTTACATCAGTGGGGTTCTCTGAAAGTCACAAGATGGGCTTGTTGGGGTGGGTGGAGGCTGTCTTTGCTGGGATACTCTTCCACGTCCTGTGAAAGATCTTGGGTCTAGTGGGCTTGGATTTTTAGCCATCTGCAGGGCTCCTCCTCCCCCTCTGTGAGTACCTCAGCTTCCCTTCTTGCAGGATTTCCGTGCTATACAGAGAAAGACAGATCTGCAAAATGGAAAAAAAAGAAATCCCAGCAAGAGAAATCTGCTCTTCTCTCTGCCTTAACGCCAGGCAAAGAAATAGGAGAAATATCTCCCTTGCCCTTTGCTCTCTAAGAATTGCACCCACGAAGAAGAAAAGAGAAAGGGGAAGGAGAGATTAATATGTGATACTCTCCATCAAGAGTACATCAAGAGCTTATCCACCAAGTGACCAATCCAGGTTAGACTTGTTTACATGGGAGAGTTGTTAGGGAGTGAAGGAAGGCATGAGTTTAAATCCCAAAGTGGGTAAACCTAGCCCGTGAGAGGGAACAGGAGTCCCCACGAGATGCTGCTCAGTAATAGTTACACTGCAGCAGTTATACCCAAATTGTTCTCTGCTCAATTTCCCCATGTTTAACCAACTCCGTGTTATATACAGAAAACAAATTAGACTCTCATTCAGTGTATTATTTCAGCTCCATAGTCCAATTTAGACTTTTTATTGAGTTCAGTGTAGGATTTAGGGTCCTGAAAAGGAATTAGGAGGCTAAAGCTGGGCTTCTGTGCTCACAGTTGTGGCAGGAGCCCAAGAGAGACTGTGTGTGTTTGGACTGTGGTCACAGTCCTTTTGAGACCACACAGATCAATATTTCACTTTGCAACAGACTGACCCTAAACAAGGCCAAGCAGCAACAGACCCCGGTTGAAAACCACCATAAATTCATTAAAAAGTAGCCTTTTTTATCGATTGAAATAATTTTGTATGTGGAAGGTGCATTTTGCTCACTTGGATAGTATTGGAGAAATCATTCTGAATCTGGCTGCTCTGCAACATGCTAAAGCATCTGCTGTTTGGTTACAGCAGAGAAAGCAGAAAATAGTGAGGGAAAAATAAGTCATCGGTTCCAATTCCAGAGTCTCATTTAAAAATGGTGGCAAAGCTCCCCACTTCCAACGATGCACAGTGCCCTTCTTCAGCACCGCTTTACAAGCAGCAGAGCCCAGCAGACATCAGAGACAACAGCTGAACCTGCAGCCACAGGAAATCCATGAGTTGTTTTCCCCTAAGATATGAAAAGATGGAGGCAACTCTGGGCAGGAGGTGCTCAGGCCTGGGTGGCTGAAAGAACAGAAGAGCTCCTGATTCAGGAGACTGAGCTGCTCTCAGGTAACACTCTTGTGGTTGGTGTAAATCTGTACAGTTGTGCCAAGGGAGGAAAAGGTTTTGGCCTTTCTTTTGGAAATCTGACTCCTTAGCTCTGCCCACGCTTCGCTGAACATGTAATCACACCGCTTAAAGAATCAGTGTCCGTCACTTCAGCTGAGTGATCTGACTGATCCTTCCTTGCAGAGTAGGTGTCAGTAGGTGTTAGTACCTTTAATCAGTCAGGGGATTGATGTCTCAGGGGATTAGGACAGGACTTCATGTAGCACTGCACATCCATCGTGTACTGCCCTAAACGTCTTAGGGCAGCAGTGCCATGGGCCCTTGATCTTGAGCTGAAACCCTGAGAACACCCATGTGTATTTTTTCAATGACTGCTTTTTTAATGAACTGCCTCAGTTTTGGCAACAGGCCAGCACAGTGACCTCTCTCTGCTGTCAGCCATGGATTTTAGTGTCTCAGTTGTAAATAGTTAGCAGTGATAGAGGGATTTCCAGTTAATTGGGGAAATGAGGGCGGTGTTATTATCCTCTCTTACACTGGGGGAGAGGGAGACATGGAGAGGCAGAGTGATTTGTACAGGACTTCCCACTTGGCTGAAGGTCAGGCTGGCAGGATAATCCATCCCTGTGAATCCCAGCCTGGTGCTCTGTGTGTTTGGCCACGGTGCTCCGGGGATGTGACAAATGAGACTTGGATCTCTGCCCGCTTCTCTTCTCTTCCTTCTTCCATCCAGACATGTTTTAAATGAAATCGGGATGACCTCAGATCCATACCAAGTATGAAGTAGATGGGTCAAACTCTCAACCACTTTCTTCTTAATATTCATGCTTTTTCACAGATGCAGATCAGCCTAATTGGCTGCCAGCATGCACAGATGTCTCTCTGCAAGAGTACTCAGGTGCTGTGAGAATTGATTGCGAACACAAAATGGAACCAGATTAAAATTTGACCTACAGTAATCAATTTCTAAACCACAGGGCAAGCAGTAAAGAGATGATGGAATTTCTGGACTTTGGAAATCAGTTATTGGCTGTTCTTGTGCTCTTCTGAAGGGTCTCTCCCTCATTACATGTCCTGATTTTTCTTTAAATGAGCAACTTGGGGGACAAAGATCTGTATTAAGTCATCATAAAAGAATGAACCTCTTCCTTGCACATAAAATGCCATCAAATATCCCTTAAAAGGGCTTTTTCAACATCATGGAAATAATTCTCATTTTCTTGAAGCGACATCCCTTTGTTACTTGGATTGGAAATCTTCACATCTTTTACAGGTCGATTCTATAGCTGCTTAGGAAGAATGCATGTGAATACAGTTTCTCCACAACAAAATTAAAATCTGCTTGGTAGGAAGCTTTTGCTGTAGCAAGCTACCGTGGCTGTGAAGTCAGGATCAATGGAAATTTGCAGAAAGGCTATTATTTACTGTTTCTTTCAAGCAGCCGGAAGACTAACCTGCAGAAATCTTCTTTTCCTCCAAAATCCAGCATGAAAGACTGTTTAGTGAAACATCCCTATCCTGGAGATTAACTAATTGCTCAGCAGTCAGTCATTTTCACTGCACAGCCAAGGACAGCGATTCCTTTCTCACGCGCAGATGGAGCAGTGGTTTAACACAAAACAGTTCCTGGGACAGGAGGATTAAGGGGAATTTACTGGAGAGCAATTAAAAGAGTTGTTAGAGCAGTTTGTTTTTGAGACTGAATTTCACATCAAAGTGAAGCTATCTGAGGAGCGTACAGAGCAGAAGAACAATAAAGCCATCATTTCAAACCATCTACTCTGCATCCTTGGAGTGCAGATTTATAAAGTGAGCTAAGAGTTTATGGAGATTTTCAGGAGTAAATTAGGGGAAGCAGCCTAAAGGCTTGTGTGGGGTCATTTCATATTCATCCATTTCTGTCCAGTCTTTCACAGTTTAACTTTTTAAATTTGCAGTTTAATTCATGTAAATCAAAAGGAAGATTTTTTAACGTCATGGAAGTTTTTGGGGTTTTTTTTAAATCTGAAAAATAAGATTTAAAAGCATTTTAGAATCAGGTATTAGTAATTTCTTGGGAGGTTTCTGAAAAAAAAATCTGAAAAATAAGATTTAAAAGCATTTTAACATCAAGTATTAATAGCGAGTCATGTTCTCTGGGACCTGCCTAGATTTTAAAAACACTTGGGTTTTGGAGCAAGCCTGTTCACCAAGGGTTATACATTAGAAATTGAGCTTGACTGGCCTAGTTTTCATAATATCGGAAAAGAGGATCCCAGATATGCCTTGTTTTGACAACTAAAGGCTCCTAGAGGGGACCAGTCCTCAAGGACTGAGGGATGAAGCATCCTAGACCCCCCTGAGCCCATCAGAGCAATGGCCTGGGAAGGGTTTGCTGGGTGTGACAGCGCTTAGTGCCAGTGGTGGCAGTGATCCCAGCAGGATCTATCCTGCAGCATCTGGGAGTGGGATGAGATTTGCAGTGCAGAGGGGTGGGCGTATAGGAGCAGACACATCTCAGGTGGTCTCCAGTTTCCTAGGGGCTGTGGGCAGCTCTGTTCCCCTGCTGCAAGTTTGCCTGGGAAGTGCAGTGAGAGCAAGGGGGAAGGGGTGGCTTTCCTTTCCCTGCTAGTGGTTCATTGAGTTGCTCTCTGTGCAGGCAAAAACAACTGGTTTTCCACCAGCTCTCACTGAGAGCCACCAGTCTGGCAGGGTCTCCTAGGCAGTTGTGGCTTGTCCTCCCTCTGCAGCTTTTAAAATAATAATGTTTGTCTCTAAGGCTGGGCTCTGAGGCTGTGGGGAATCCATCCCAGCTGGGAACTGGCAATACCGCCACGTGCTGGGGGGGAAATAAAAACAGCATCAGATGAAGGGTGCAGAACACTCACACATACACAGAGAAAAACTTTACAGCAGGCTTTTTACACAGTTTGCACCTAACCCTGACATTTGCACTGCCAGAGGTAGGGATTTGAATCCTCCATCCCCACCATCCGTGGAGGATGTCTGCACACGGGCGACAGGCACGGAGCTCCCTGTACAGACACGGGAGACAAACAGGCGTCTCAGGGTACAGCTTGTCTGACCTGCTTTAACATCCAGCTGCAGGTGAAATGACTCACACCTTCCAAGTGCTTTTTTCTTCCTCCCTCTGCTGTGCAGGGCTCCTGGAGGGTGGGTTCAGATGCAGACAGAGACTTTGTAGGTGAGCCCTGTTCCCAGTGTCTGTGCTCTGGAAATTGGGTGTATTTTATGGAGCAGGAAATGTGTTTATGTATTATGTATTTTCAGGACCAGGAAATAGCACACTCGTCTGCGCTGGGGTATCCTGTGTCTAAATCCTGGATCTGTCACAAATCCGCCTTCCACATTAGCATGACAAAAATGTAAATTACTTTTGTACAGTGTGCTCCAAGATGTGAAAATTAATAGTATTTTTTGCAGATGTCTTTACAGAAATTTCTGTTGTACAGCCTTGTAGCATTATTTCCGAAGAAAATGAGATCTGTGTTATTGCAGTATTGGATATTGGTTATACCACCCAAAACTTTAAAATCCATTTGCCAGCTTCAGCTAAGCTCATGTTATTTCAGGCCAAGAAGGCAAGGGAAGGCAGCTCTCTTATTTAAAAAAAAAAAAAAAAAAAAAGCATATATAAAAGGGTGCCAAGACCAACACATCTTGTGAGGACACTCTAATTCCCCTTTTTTTATGGGAATTAGACATTCCTGGAGGAGGTGGACCAGTCCACATCCTTCTGGTGGGATGTGAAAGCTGGTGAAGGAGCTGCTGGGTGGGTCTCAGCCAACTGCAAACCAGCTGCCAGCTCTGCAGTGTGGTCCAAGGAAGGGTGCATTTCCCTGAGATCCTGCCTCCATCACTTGGAAAGCTCCGACTCACTTTGTCCACTCATCCCACTTGCACCATCTGCAGTGTTTTCAAGTACAGCTCTGGATCTGTGCTGTCATATGGGTCCAGGTTAAAAAAAGCCCTATATTTCTTCAAATTTATTAACCTGCTTCAGACTTGATGATCTCGATTCCAACCTTAACAATTCTGTGATTCTGTGATTCTTATCTCACTGATGTCAGATGCCTTCTAAGGTGTTGCTGTATTAAATAGGAACAAAAATACAGGGATCTGAACAAAGACATCAGGTTGTGAACAGTCAGATGCAAGGGACATGAGGCTTCTACAGGACATTGTTGCAGACAAGATATTACCCCTGGAACAAACTTTAGAGAGGTGACCAGCACTGACATCAGCCTGGTCCGTGCTTTAATGAGAGTGACCTGTGGGTTACTGAGCGGATGTAGCTGTGGGGACTGAAGTGTTGTGTTTCTGCTGCAGAAATGTCCAGTGACCTGAGTCAAACCCATTCTCCCAGGACAGGGTCTTCACACTGTGAAAATCTTTGCTTTTTGATGGCTTTGTGTGGCTCTCCCTCCCTCCCTCCTTCCCTCCCTCTCAGATGCTGCATCCATCACCATGACAACTGTGTGCCCTTTGGATGCATCTCTGTCCCTTTCTGTGGAAGGCACACATTGAATGCCACTAACAACAGCATGGGATGTTCAGGCACAGGACAGGATGATCCCTGGTCAAACACCTGCCATTTTCTGTGAGCTTACTGTAATTCTTCAAGACTTTCACCAGTTCTTTAATCCCTTCACGTACCTGCCTTGGAGTTACTTATTAAGGGATCTTTGTGTGGATCTCCTGTGTGGAACAAGGTCACGGAGGGATGATTTTCACAGTACTGGTACAAAAAAAGACAGCAGACAAGGAATGCATTTCAAAGCACCTGAAAAGGCCACGGCTTTACTCATTAATTCAGTGTGTGTGTCTCAGCCTGAGAGGCTCCCTGCCTCCTCATTGCTGTTACCCTCATCTGCACTTGGCTTTGGGGCTGGGTTTACGAGCTGGCACCTCACAGGAGCTGCTCCAGCAGTGACATGTCCATTGCCAGCACCTTTGGTAAGGTCCCCCTTTGGAAGGGACAGAGTTCACACTCACATGAGTTACCTCTTGGTAAGAAAGGGAGAGAAAGGAGGCTGAGGTTGAGATCAGATGGAGAATCTCAAATTGCTGTTGTCTCCTCTGTGCCTGCCTTGTAAATAACTCAAGTATTTCAGTCCCCATGGTTGGCTGTCAGTTAACTTCTGCTTCCTCTTTGCCAGCTCAGTAATTAATGTCACCTCTGTTGCCCCTTCTTTCCGAAATAAATACACTAAAAGAAAAACAGGAACCTGTTCCCGTGGGACAAAATTCGTGTCACATGGGACATTCTTTCACAATCTGATCCATAAAGGAAATTAAGTTCTACACTTAATGTCTGTCACTGTAATGAATTTAGAACTTGGTTTGAGACAGGAGTGTGGCTCTTTACTCCTTGAGATAAACTGTATACACACTCAATTCAGCTTCTTCCAATTAACCCTTTTGAAACTTGTGTCTGTTCCTGGGACATACATTTGGGCAGGCCTATGTGTAACTTCTCTGAAAAGACAAATGAAATAGCTCATCCAGTTTAAGATTTCAAAATAATCCTTTCCCAGTCTGCAGAGAAATGTCAGATTGCATGAGGTGTTTTTCTATTCTTATTTACAAAGAAAAATAGGTGGTAATAGTTATTGGACATTAAAAGAATTAAGTCCCCGTGTAAACATTTGTAGATGTAAACACATTTTAACTATTCTGGCTTGGTTTAAACCACTGTGGAAGAGGATCAAATCCAAGCTCATAACAAATCTCCTAATATGGAAAAAATTGGTAATGAAAAATAACTGTTGCTCTGTTGGCGCTAGAATTCACGTCTTGTTTTTTTGTCTGTATAAGATCTTTCTTTTCTTTTACTTGCACATATTCTACTGATCTCAAGTACTCCTGACCAAAACTAGATCCTTGCTGTGCTAGGGATACACCTTCCTTGGTTGAGGAGAAAGAAGAGGGGAAAGTTCTCCATGTGGTGAAATGATTTCCTCCTGATGGCAGAGTAGTTCAGTGGGATAGTGAGGACCAAGATCTCAGGCTCCATCCAAAGTGCCACCGTTCCACACGGTCAGTTGGGATGTGAGGATCTGCTTGGTTATGCATTTCAGAGTGAAAAAGGAATTAGCAACAGCTATGAACACACACAGGTTACACAAGAAAGCTGAGGGGAGAGCAGGCCCAGGGCTGTGCATCAGCCCACCTTTGCTCTACTGGAAATAAGGCTCCAATGAGGTAGATCAGTCCTGAATTCTTGAATCTCAGCTAACCCTCAGACTGGATTTCCGAGTCCCTGGGCATTTTCTGCACTAATTCAGCCTTTGGCAGACCTGCTTCTTCAAAGGAGCTGCCCATAACCATTCCAGGCTGTAGCACTTTCTGTCCCAAGAGGAGAAAAGGGAAATAATTATTGAACAGCTCTGTCAGCCTGTGTCCTGCAAGAAGCTGAAAGACCATGTTCTGAGGAGGTGACAGCAGGGCTTTGGGTGGTCTTCTCCACTGCATGGGCATAAAGTGGGGGTAAGGCTCATGGCTGTGGGTGGTTAGTGGGTCCTTGGTCTCACACAGCCAGAGCAGTTTTGCACTGTGTATCTGATGGCGTTTGGCCCCCCATGCCTTTCAGCTTTGCCCAAAGTGTTTGCTCTGCTCTGAGTCACAGCAGTGCCCAGGCTCAGACCCCCCTGCCACTGGGCTTGACACATCCGAGGGACATCTGGCCAAGTGGTTCTGGGGCAAAAAGCTCCGCAGTTGTTTCCTGGCTTTTATAAGGACCCGCTTCAGGAGCATGAGGTACAGGTTGTGTCAGATTAGAGAGGTTTTGGCTTTTCTTCTGCCAAATCCAGCAGCAGTCACTGGTAATTATATTCTGTGCAGGGAGATAACCTCTGTCTGGAGAAGGTTTGAACTGAGTCTAGAAAAGGGACAAAAGAACCAAGATTGGACTGGGGTGAAAAAGGTGGTGAGGGTAGTTTTCAGTGAAGTGCAAGCTTTTGCAGAGGAATCAAAAACTGCTGTTGCGGCCTTTGTTGTTGTCATTCTGGTCTTTATAAACATGCAGCAGGACAGAAGTTGTCAGAGTTACCTCGTGCCTTTCCCAGGGGCACATCCAGTGCTGCCCTGGCCAGGGAAGCACCGTGGGCCCGTGCCAGGCTGCTGGCAGCTGCCTCCCTTCCAGCATCCCCCGCTGCTTCTGGACAGCAGCTGCCAGGCACAGGCTGGCTGCAGGAGAGCAGGGTGCTCAAGCTGTGAAATAGATTTGTGGCCAGAAAGCAGGGGAATCATGGAAACATAGAGTGGTTTGGGTTGGAAGGGGCCTTACAGATCATCCAGTTCCAACCCCCTGCCATGGGCAGGGACATCTTCCACTAGGCCAGGTTGCTCAGAGACCTGTCCAGCCTGGCCTGGAACACTGCCAGGGATGGGGCATCCATGGTTTCTCTGAGCAACCTGTGCCAGGGCCTCAGCACCCTCAGTAAATAATTTCTTCCTGGCGTCCAGTCTAAATCTACTGTCATTTTAAAGCCATTCCCCCTTGTCCTGTCACTGCACAGCCTTTTAAAGCATGGGGTAGAGGATGTTTTCCCCACTGCAGATGTTTTCAGGGACTAAGCGCACGGCAGAGCAGCACAGCCAAGCAGGGACAGCAGCAGAGGAACCAGCCATGTCCCCTGGGACACACCTTGGGGACACATCCTGGCAGCTGGTTGCTTTCACTGTTGCATCTTCTGCCAGAGGTGCTGCGCTGCCCTCCAGGGAAAGAGAGGCACAAACAAAACATCACACACAACCCACCTTCCAAATCTGCCTTTGGAGAGCGTGGCTTAGATTAAATGTAATCACCCAATTTTGAAGCAAGGGCAACTTCTCTTGCCGTTATTTGCTCTCCCCGGTGGTCTGAGGGAGAGAGAGTAGCTCCATGAGGGCAGCTGCTAATGAAGGGGAGCCTCGAAATGAGGGAATGTGTCACTGCATCTTGGTCAGAGGAGTCAGATGAAAGTAGCTTCCATGGTTGTCCCTTGGTTTTGCTTATATTTAACTGGGCTTCTAATAATCAAGTTAACCAAATTATTACAAACAGCTGCATCTATCAGCAGCAGGCAAGGATGTATCTACTGCATTTGAAAGCTCTCTAATGAAGCTTTGAAGTCCAGCTCATCCCAAATTCTTGCAGTGAAGGCTCTGTAGCCATTGTGGTGCTTCTCTGGTAACTTCTGAAGATGTGAGACTTGAAAGTAAATAGATACTAAAATATGGATACTCAAGTTGACATTTCAAAACCTACAGCTGACTGACACAGGGTTTTATTTGTGTATTTCAAGGGCTTTGTTTTCCTTTTCTTACCACACTATCCCTTCGCAGTCTATATTTGTATTTAATCATAGGCTGTTTTTCACAGTGTTGTCAAACAGAGAACCAGATCCTGCCTCAGTCCCACATTCAAGAAAACTGGATGAACCTAAAAAGAAAAAAAAAAAAACATATGAGTAACATGCAGAAAATCAACAAAAAGGTTTTGCTCTGTGGATCCTCCCCCAGCCTGAAGCTCAAATTCCTTTTTCTGTAGCAGCCTGAGACATGCTGCAGGGTGAAATAACTCAGCATTAAATGGCATGGCGTGATGAGATGGTGGATATTGCTGGGTTTTATAACCATGCAGCCCTGGTACACTGCTTCTCTGTGGTGCTCCCAGTTCACCTACACATACTAGACATACCAGCTCTGCAGTAAACACTTGCAAAGTGTGTGAAGCCACACGTGTGGCCCATGGGGAACCCCATTGCACCCTCCAGCCACTCCTACAAAACCCTAACCCTGACAGCAAAACTAAAAAGTATTGAGCACATTGGGATTTTCCAGCCTCTGGAAGGGTGTGTACATTGAATTAATCTTACAGCTGTGTAGTCCCCGCTGAATTGCTGTTTCCTTTTGATCTGTACTAAAGATAGTGACGGAGCAGGTATGAGTGTGAGTAATGGGTAGGTTGGCATCACAGTATTTGGGTTCTTTGTCAATTGCTTTTTTTTCTTTGTTCAGTTTCTTTCCTTCTGTTGATGTCAGGATATTTTTAGTTCTTCAGGTAGTAGTATCTTCTGCATCAAGAAAAAAGGTGAAACTCACTTCTGATGTATACTTTTAAGAAAGTGTGTGTGTGTGTATGTATGTACCTTACCTATAGGGGCTAATCTTGAAGTTACTATGTCTTGATCAGCTCTGTTTGAACTCACTACAAAGGATTTAAGATGAAAAGGAAGATCAGAAATAAGAATTAAGAGAAAAATGGCTGTTCTCAAGACTGTTTACCCATCTCAAATTAATATTTGTGTGTGATGTCCTTTGGGTCCTGACTCTCTTGTGGATCTGTCCCCCACAGATCATCTTCCGGAAGATCAGCGATGTCAAGAAGGAGGAAGAGGAGCGCCTGCGCCAGAAGAACGAGGTGACGCTGAGCATCCCTGTGGACCACCCTGTGCGGAAACTCTTCCAGAAGTTCAAGCAGCAAAAGGAGATGCGCAATCAAGGCTCGAGCCACATCGACCCGGAGCGGAACCAGCTGCAGGTGGAAAGCAGGAGCGTGCAGAACGGGGCCTCCATCACGGGCACCAGCGTGGTCACCGTGTCCCAGATCACCCCCATCCAGACCACCCTGGCCTACATGAAAACCAGCGAGGCCGTGAAGCAGAACAACCGCGACGCGATGGAGCTCAAGCCGAACGGAAACGGAGACCAGAAGTGTCTCAAAGTGAACAGCCCCATGCGGATGAAAAACGGGAACGGGAAAGGCTGGCTTCGGCTGAAGAACACGATGGGGACCCACGAGGAGAAGAAGGAGGACTGGAACAACGTCACAAAGGCTGAGTCCATGGGGTTGCTGTCTGACGACCCCAAGTCCAATGACTCGGAGAACGGTGTAAATAAAAACCCGCTGAGGAAAACAGACTCTTGTGACAGCGGAATTACAAAAAGTGACCTTCGCTTGGATAAAGCTGGTGAGACTCGCAGCCCCCTGGAGCACAGCCCCATCCAGGCGGATGCTAGGTGTCCCTTCTACCCCATTCCTGAGCAGGCCTTACAAACCACGCTGCAGGAAGTCAAGCACGAACTCAAAGAAGATATCCAGCTGCTAAGCAGTAGGATGGCTGCCCTTGAGAAGCAGGTGGCAGAAATTTTAAAAATATTGTCTGAAAAGAACGTATCCCAGCTCTCTTCCCCCAAGTCTCATTTATCACCCCAGTCCCCCGCCCAGATACCCTGTCAGGATATTTTTAGTGTTTCAAGGCCTGCATCACCTGAATCTGAAAAAGATGAAATCCACTTTTAGCATATACCTATGTGTATATATGTATACAGTATATATGCAGAGGTGTATATATACCTTTATACATATATATATATGTGTGTGTATACAGTAAATATATATACATATATATTTTCACTTGCATCCAATATGACTTGAACACACCAAGGATTTTGATATGTAAATATTGCATGTCCAGCTGGATTCTGGCCTGCCAAAGAAAGCAATTATTAACATAGATATAGCTTGTATAATATGCAGTTGACTGCATGCACACTTTACATTTATTTATAATCTCTATTATGTAATAAAAGAATGACTTTTGTTTAACAAAGGCAATGTACTATTTAAAAAATCAGGGTCTAACCTGCCAATATTGCCATGACAGTTTTGATCTCAGGCTGGGTGAATTGAGCTTTTATTTCCTCACTGTCTTTTCTGCCGAGTTAAACAGCAGATTAATATGACGTGAAGGACACGTTCAGACTCCTGTTAGCATTGTTTCCTGGTATCATTCCACAACAATATACTGTATATTTGGTGATGAATTCCCCTACTCCTCCTAAAGGGAGGGCTCAGCTCAGTGGGCAGGGAAGGGCACCGTGCCTGGTGCTAGGGTGGATCACTGGAATTTATTTGTGTGGGTATTGTGCATGCACAGCCTTTTATTTCAAGTATCCTCCTGCTCTTTTAACATCGTAAGTAAGAAATAATAACAAGAATAAGAATAATAACGGTGATTTATGTAACAAAATGAAACTAACAGAAACTCTCTCAGTTGCACTCCCTGAGTGTTTGGGGGTAACTTATTTCTTGAAAGCCTCCTTTTACTGATGCCATTTTTACTGAACTGTTGGAGTAACATTATGTAAATTCTCTTTGCAGCACTCAGTGGTGGTGTCTGGTCCTGTCAGTATCTTCATTAGCATGTCCCATTTTTGTAGGGCTGAGGTTGCTCTCCCACTGTCTCCCCTGTTGCCCCTGGCAGAAAGACTTGGCATGAGGTCTGAGCAAGGGAGAGAACACTCATAGTTCAGCTTCTTGGGAACCACGTGAGCAAGTTTGAAAGCCTGAAGTTAAAAGGCTGCAGTTGATCCCCCTCCACTCTCTTTCACCATTTATCAGTCTGCAGCTGCCTTTAGAAAGAGAGAAAATAACTGGTGAGGATGAAATTCTCTTTAGTCCAAGGTGCTTGGATGATGATGTGTGGGTGGGAGAGTGGTGGGTGTGCTGGGGAGATGGAGTCCTCCCTGGAGTGCTGTTCGTGCCTTGGGTTGCAGTGCATGGAGGGGGCACATTTTGAGATCAGGCTTGCAGTGCCCACACAGCAAGGTCCCACACGTACTGAGTCCCTCAGGTCTGTGCCAGAGGCTCTGATCATCCTCTTAGCTGACTCCCATCAGCATCTTCCAGCCTTGGACCATGCTCAGATCCCCTCTCCACCTCCCAGGCTGGAGCATCGCTCTCAAGGCACTGCTGGCTTTGCAGGGCTGCAGCAGGGCGGGCTTTGCACTGGATCCTGTTTGATGTCCTCTTTGGAGCTGAGCTTTTGGATGCTGTCTGCGTCTGCCCCTGAGTGTGGTGGGGGGTTTTGCCTCTCCATTTGCACTGGTTTGAATCCAGGTACACAAAATGCATAGCAGAAATTGCCATTGCAGCTTCAGAGCTGTTACCTGAGGTAGCTTGAGGCCAGCCCAGCAGAGCACAGTGGCTCTTTCAGAAAAGGATTCCCCCTGCCTCTGACTTAAATGACCTCTTGCATCAAGATCCCATGTCTTCAGAAGTGCCTGGAGTAAAACATGTACATACCACAAGGCATCACTATGAATCAGGTATATGAAACACATGGTTATAATTAGTGAGTATTCTAACCACACACCAGTGTTAAATCCATTTTTTAACATTAGAAAACTAGACTGAACTAAATCACTTCCTGAAAAACTAACAAAATCCCTAAAACCCAAACAAACCATCATTTGTAGTAGTGGCAATTAGGAATCTACATCTTAGGGTGAACATATCTTTGACTGTGAAATCCAAACCCATAAACCTCCAAAAGCTTATAAGAAAGCCAAAGAAGTCATTGCTTCTGTTGTGTCAACTCATGGAGGCTTTTTGGGCAATGATAGTTTTTTTCTGTCCTATTTCTGCCCCCTTCTTTAGGAAATTAGAGATAGCAAAAAGAAAAAAAAAAAGAGGGAAGAATAAAAAGCCACGGTAAGGGACAGCTCTTCCCAAAGCCTGGTGATCAGACCACGTGCTCATTATAGTTCTCCACAGCTGCAGTTGCCTCTGTCAACATTTTCAGCTGTATTTTGCAGCTGCTATTCTGACACAAGTGCAAGTCCATGGCTCTGCAGCCATGGTTTGGACTGCAAGAACAACCTGCACCTGCAGAACAATAGGACCTCTCATGTCTTGTTACAAATCCCACCCCGAGACTCTGAAAGAATGGGGGGTTATGGGGTTAGGGAGTTACAGGGTTGCTGCAGGCTGCTGGAGTCTGCACAGACCTCGTGGGTACAGTTTAAGTGCCAAGATTTCGAATGTTGAATGTTCTTGCCTGACTTGGTCAGCTGATTAAGACAGACACACAGCCACTGCCCAGGGCTGCCTGGTGAATAGCTGAGTCACACAGGCTCAGTCTGGGGGCCAGACTTTGTTAAAATTCCTGGAATGCATGAACCTGCCATGAAGTGATGCTGCAAAAGAGACAGCAGGATAATGGGGGTTGGCTTTGTTAGAAAGCTTTAGCCGTAATGGCATTCCTCTGCCTTTGTGACAGACTGCTTTTCTTTCTCTATAACTGATACTAATTCTAGGTAGAACTGCATGGCATGCAAAGGGATCTCTGTTTAGGTTTATCTTGCAAGTCAGGTGTAACTTTGTGCCACTTTACAATGACAGAATGTGTTAACAGGATTAGTCTGACCTTGAAAATCATTTGGGCGGGCCCAGAATGTCTATTACAGTTCAAGTGCAGCTTGAGTGGTTCAAATGTGTAGTGGCTAAATAGTGTAAAATACCAAGTTTGTGTAACAAATACAGTGTCTCCAGGTCTGTTTCTAGTGCTGCTTTGACTCTGACATTCCAACACAGTCTATTGCAAGTTCAGTGGAATAAGCAGTGGTGTGGTGTGATGGGTGTCCCGCAGGCACGGTCAGCGCAGCCTGTGGATGGGCTGTGTGCTGGGGGAGGCCCAGTTTGTGGGGTTGACTCTGGCTGGTGCAATTCTGAAGGACTTTGCCTCCAGAATCCGTGTTGGGAGCATTACATGTCGTCTCATGGAGTTGTTAGCGGTTCGTCTCTCCCGTCCCCTCGCGTTGTGCATGATGTGATGAGTGACTGGGGCATTCCTTCTCTGTTAAAAAGCATGAGTCGCAGTCCTGCAGTTGAGGCTGGACTGAAAGCAACCACCTGTAGTCATTAAGTGCAATAAGGACACCAAGGTGTCACTTCCACCCAAGCCAGTGCTCAAGCAGCGACGCACCACACGGAGGGAGCTCTCAGCTGCATCCTTTCCCTTTCCCTTTCCTTTCCTTTCTCAAAACCTGTACAGTTGTTCCTGCCAGACACTGGGAACAGCATCCTTAGCACCTCCCCTGTGCTTTGTGTGTCCAAAGCATTTTACCTGCACACAAGTGGATTTTATTTTTCTGGACTTTGGAATAGAAATAAAACGTGTACAGAAAATATGTAGAGAAAACAGTTTCCAAAGCAAATGAACTAGAGTACTTTTAATAGCTTTTTTTGTGTAATGTTGCATATAAGACATAGAACAGCACTTCAGGATAATTACTGAAAAAAAATTGTTGTAGTGAGGATTCAGTTCTTTGGAATTTGTATTTGTAAGTCCTTTTTTTTCTGTCTTTGCCAGGGCATGGGGGTTAGAGCAGAGCTGATTCTGGAAGTGACAGACTTAAGCTTTGTCCATTTTTCTTTTCCCTGTTCTGCAGAAGTAGCACAGCTGTAGGGGCTCGATGCTGCTGGCACCAAAGTTCGGGCTCATTGCTAGACTCAAGTTCAGTCTTCATTTACCACCACATGGAGAATAACCCTGTTGCTCAGGTGTGACCTGAAGGTTGAATCTGATAATCTGATTGGACTTTAATACATATTTTGAATACCAAGACAGTTTCAGAGGACTGGCAGCTGCAGAAATAACGTTGTACTCTTTGCAAAGCTGAGAGCAGTCACTCTGGAAGTAACAGACCATTCCATAGATGTCATCGTTTGCATGGGTCAGAAAACAGATGTGCTCATGAAATAGCTTAGAGGCTTTTTGGGGAAAAAGATGTCTGAACTGGAAGAGAAAACAAAAAAAAAGCCAAAGGCTTAATATGGAATTTGGGAGTGAGGACATAGAGGGATATATTGTGAGAAATTGTCACTTTTTTACTTGGGTTTTGAGCATTTAGAAAACCCAAGCCTATATTTTTGGATGTCAGAATTGGACAGATTGTTTCTTAAAATAAATATTTTTTTTCCCTTGGTTAGGTGGCGTCCAAGTGATACCTGCTTTGTTTTTAAAAGAAAAAATTTAAAATTTCCTACAGAAGAAGGTTGAATGGATTTTGTTAACATTGCTCTTAGTAGGCTGTAGGAGGAAAGGTTTGGTCCACCTAGATTTCCACATCTGGGAATGTTTCTTATAACTATCCCTTAATTTTTTTGGTGCAAGTGGATAGCACAATCTCTACGTGCTTTATTGGGTTTAATATGCTATGGTGCATTTCCAGGTGAAATGCATTCTTAAAGCAAAGTGCTGAATGGAGCTAAAATCGATGAAAAGTCCACATTTCTTCTGGTAGAAAAGCAGTGTGTTCTTACTGACATAAAGAATATTATGCAAAGATCAGTGCTGTGATATCTAACAAATGACAAACAAACTAAAATCATCCTTACTGAGGGTGCATTTAGTCAGGCAGAAAATTGACCTTGTAGTGCACAGTGGGACAAGAAGGCACATATTGATTTTGAATACTCAAATGGCAGAAGAATCTGAAAAGGGCTTGACCAGGCCATGCTGAATAAATTGTATTTATTTATTATATTGTGTTAATCAGCCTCATGATGCATGGCACGTGGAACCAGGAATCTGGAGCAAGATTCTCACAAACGTTTTTATCTGTTTTCTATAAAGCAGATGAGTGTTTTTCTTCATTATTTTCTTATTGGAGATGCAAGCTTGCTTGGCCCACAGTCTGAGACTGCTGGTGTGCACCAACTCTGTGTCTGGCTGTGGGCCATGAATGCATCAATTAGCCATAATTAAAAGCCCTTTAGAAAGGATTTTGTATTAGGTTGGGCTCAGCCCTCCCCACTCCAGTGACAAGACTTTATGTTGTGTGGTTGAGAGCAGATGCAGTTCAGACTGAGCAGCAGCACAGTATATTTTTGCCTGTCTGCAGAGGATGTGTAGACACACCATATGGATCTGCACCTACCCATTTGGAATGGGAATTCAGATCTGGCTCATTTCAGGCAGGTGTTCAGGCAGGTGGGATAAATCCTGCTCTGGAGGTGCCAGTCTCTCATCATTTACTGCAGAGCAACAACTTCAGATTAGACACTTGATTTGTAGAGTGCTAGAGGGTAAATGAAGTTAATCCAACCCATGATTCAAGCTCCCAGACTGATGTTGTTTGTATAAAAGGTGTCTCTAAAAGGGTCTGCTTTCCATCTTGCCAGCACAGAAGCACTTCCCTGTGGTTGTGACTAACAGTAGGGGGAACACTGAAATGTCTCAGCATGCAGCCAGAAACAAAGTGTTCACATGCTAAATTGTTAATGAGATCTCCATAAATACAGTCAGATGCTCAGTTCTTGGCTTGTGGTGATCAGGTTTTTAACTTTTTACCCCAATACCATGACAGGATAGTCCATGAACCCTCATTTTCACAGGTGTGTAACAGCTGAGGTGCTCTCCATCGTGATGTGCAATGCCAAGGCACGGAGGGACACCACCAGACAATTTTTGGGCACTGAAAGACTGACACCCATTTGGGATCTTTGGCTGCTCTGGGGTATTTAGGATGATGGGAGCTTTACCACTGAGCTGTGTCATGCAGTGGACAGAGGCCACGGCTTGGAGATCCAGTGGAGGGAGGTGTTGTACTGAACAGGGCAGACAGAGGTGGTGGCCCAGGCCACAGCAGAGCCCTGGCTCTGTGCTTGCAATGGGAAGAGAGAGGGGAGAGGGAGGAGAAGGTTCTAAAGAGTGCAAAAACAGTGACAGCATTCCACTGAGGTCAGTATTGACTTCTCTCTGCACAGTGGCTGTTTGTGTCTTCATGATTTATTTATTTGGAAGCTGGCAGGCTCCTCTTCCTTCAGGTGGTGTGTCAGCATGAGGCTGGCAGACTTTTCGGGGGTGACAGCTGTGGGACAGGGAAAGGCCCTTAGAGGGTACTCAAATATATGCTGCTAGGGGGAAATGTGGACTTCAGGAGAGCCAAAGCTCTTCCAGCATCCCAAAAACCTACTGGAAAGGGGCATATAGTATCTAAATTATGTAGCATCAGTGCGTGGACTCTGTATTCGCAGCTGGCCCTGCTATGAACAGAGGGGGTTGGACCAAGTGGTTTCCAAAAAATCCCAAGTTGTGTTGTTTTATCATCTGGTGATTCTGTAGATTTTAATAGCACAAACAGGAGGTAAAATTTGAAGGTTCTTAGTTATGTCCTGTTTTTTTCTGGTTTTTCAGTTTAAATACTGTGCTGAGAAACATGTAGCCAATTTTCAAGATAATAGCTGTGAGAGCCAATATTCATCAAACAGACAGCAGAGGAATCTGGCATATTCTAAAACTATGGCATATAAATAAATTAAGCCTTTCGTCGGGCATCAGCTAAAATCCACACTTGGTGCCAAACACTGAGAATAATGTCTCGGTGACTATGCAGTTTCTGGAAGCAGTGGGCTGATATGGATACATCAACAACACCCACACCCTCTTCCAGCCTCCTCCCCAGTCCAGTGAAAGGTGATTACAGTGTCTGAAAATGCCATCAAAATAGCAATAGCGTTTGAGCTGTTTTTAAGTGCTGCCCTGACAGACAAGCACATCCAAGGCTGTAGGAAATGCGTAGGTTTCTCATTAGTGGCTGGGTCTGGAGGTGGTTCTCATCCCTCTGGATTCCCATCCCTGTGGATTCCCATCCCTCTGGATTCAGCCTGCCCCTCTCACAGTCAGTGTGTGGACACCATCGATGAGAAGGCCTGGGCTTGTCCAAAGGGTCTGGGCACGTCCATGGGTCCTGTGCACGTTCCTAGGGTCTGCCCAAGCCCCATTCCCAGGCTTATTCCCTGCTTGTCTATCCCCATTCAAAGGTTTGCACCTGACCCTGTTAGATTTTTAGATGTTTTTCCAGGCTCTGTAACCTCCTCGATCTCTATGATGGCTCACAGGGCCACTCACAAAATCCTTTGCAATCTGTGGCTTCGCAACAAGTCTCCAAATTAAACAGGAATAACAGGGCAAGCCTTCTGCCATTCTCAGGGCATTATTTTATTAAACAAACCTTCAGTTTAGTTTTGTTTTATTTTATTTTATTTTATTTTATTTTATTTTATTTTATTTTATTTTATTTTATTTTATTTTATATTTTATTTTATTTGTGGCCCTTTGGTACACTCTTGAGCAGCACAGTGTTCCATAGAATGGCAGGGACTGGGGTGTTTGTGGCTTTTAATGAGCCAGTTTGAGAAGGGGAGCTCAAGTGAGCCACCAGCTTCTGCCATGTGTGTGACCATTCCCTCTGGCTTCCTACTCCAGTTACACTTTGGGTGAACTTCACCCCCAGCAGCAATTTGAACCAGTGCCATGTAGTGATAGCAGAATTCTCTGTATTTCCTCAGCCAGACCTAGGGCTCTGCTCATCATCTCCATGTGTCCTGTGCCAAGACATGTGGGCGCTTTTCCTGTCCTGGACTTGTTCTCAGCAGAATTTCCTGAGATGTTCCACCTCTTTTATCTGTCACCACTTCGTTTTACTGGAAAAAGAAAAAACAAAAAGCATTTTCTGACTGATCATTGGGAATTTGCTTGCATCCAAGGCTGCTGCCAGGACCATTAGTTGGAGGTCACAGTTCAGTTTGTAAATTGGGTGTCTTATCTGAGCTCTCATGGAAAAAGGCATTTTTTTTCTAAAGAAAAACAGAATTTCTGCCCTGCTTCTAATTAGTCCTCTGTTGTCCCTGCAGGATTAATTACTGCCTTCTTCACTTGAATCATCAAATGCTGTTTGGCAACAGCTTCTTTTTTTTATTTTATTTTAGGTGTAATTAGGAATCCTGGCATTACAAACAAGCTCAGTCAGGTTGTACCTTAAAATTACAGAGCTGCAATGTCACCTGAACTAGTAGTTTAAACCCAGCTTTTGAATACCAGCAACCCCAGTGCACTCAGTGGATGTTCATAGTTCATTCCTTTGGGGACATCAGTAGGTCAGTGTGAACATCCTTCTGAAATCAGTCACAGAAGGGGTTGTATTCTGCAGGGTCCTCCCACAATGGGACTTTTAGAAAAGGATTCTGGGTGCAAGGATGCAATGGCACCTCCCAACCCTTCCTGCTGCCTATTGATGGTCTGTAGATTCGCAGCCACATCTCTTTTCTATTTAAAGGCAGGCTGAGGGCCACCAACTGCCTAATTCCATCAAGTGGTAAATTGAATTTATCGGGTGGGAGAGGCAGTAGCCAGCAATAAGGCAGGATTTGGGTTTTAAAAATCTTCCTGGTGGGAATTGGGCAAGCTACCAGAAAGACAATAAAGGATTTATCTGGCAATGCGTGCCAAAGGAATGCTAAACATGTGAGCAGGAGAATTTATTGATACCAGTGGAAAAGCTTATTAGCATTCAAGTGCAAAGCAGGTCTTTAAATGTACCTTTCAGCTGTCCCAATAAAATCCCTGCACTCGGACAAGGGGAGGTGGGGCTTGTTCCTGTGGAGGGTAGAACTGGCTAATGAGCTTTCCCAGAAAACTCGCACGCAGACCGTGTTTTCTCAAATGTAGTACTTGGCACTATTTCACCACTGTGGGCACATCTCACAACTCACCTCAGTGTCAGCCTCCCCCTGCCTCTGGTTTCACAGGGATTCAGAGATGCTCCTAAAGCTGGTGCTGCAGCATTTCTCCTAGGGAAGGTTTGTTCCCCCCCTTACTTGTCACTGATTATTTGCCCTTTGAGAGATTGGTGGCCCTGCAAGGGACGTGGGACTCCCCAACAAAGCTGCAGCTTGTGGGGCTGCAGTGGAGGTAAAGGTTCACCACATTTTGTCTGGAAAACGTGCCAGCCATGAAAATACTCCTGCTAACTGTTTAAAGCTCCAATGCCTTATCAGCACAGTTTATGTAACAAAATCCCATTAGTACTGCCAACCATTCTCACATGAATTAGGACATGATATGCTTCATAAATCTTACATACCTACTGACTGCTCTTATTCATAGAGACTTGGCTGAGCTTTTATGTGCAGGTGTAGCTGCATATCTTGGGTTAATTTCTGTGTTTTGAAGGCTATATAATATGAAGCAGGATATTTTCCACAATGAAATGCAGTGTATCCCTTCCTTGTTTGTTTGTTTATATCTTTTCTCTTTCTCTCTCCTTCCTTCCTCCCTTGTTTTCTTGCCTAGATCATTAGGCTAGCAAATTGTAGGAATGGGGAGATTGATTAAGTGATGTTGCATCAGCAGATTTAATGAGATAATGATCTGTTTTGCTGTTTGTGTTCATAAGAAATAATACGCTAATAAGAATGGTAGCAAGCGCTGATTTTTTAATGTCCTGCTTAAATACCAGCCAGTGACTGAGTGGTTCAGTAAAGTGGTCTCAGCAGATCTTCTAAATTGTGTTCTCTGTTTTGGAGGTAAATATTTTCAAGCTTCGAGCATCTTGTGTAAATATTCTTACTAAGGTCAGTGGAAATCTTTCCATTAATTTCTCTAACCCAGTTCTCGCAGAGGGACCAGGACACTGAGTCCCAGTGTGGGCTGAGCTTTCTCAAAACTGAGCACTGTGGGTACTAGAATTTTAATTTCAGGCCCTTGCCTAATGCAAATGGCTCCAAGATTTCATGCCCTACTAAATGTTGCATGCTGAATGCAGAAATGTAGAGGATGTGTTTGAAGATTGGGACAGCAAGGTGAATTGCCATAAAAATCATCTGAACCGATCAGGGAAAGGGCACTTTTTAATTAACACATATTTGAATCCAAAAGACACATTCTTGGTGTCTGAACTGTCAGTAATTTCCATCCAAAGTAACTGCTCGAAATTCATGACTGTCTGGAATATCCTTGCACAAGCCAGATATGTACATAAGCTGTGCAAACTCTCTCTGGGGAGAAGCACAGTTAAAAATAAAGCTATTATTGCTACCACAGAGAGAAACGATGTCAAAGACAAGAGGCTGAGCACCAGGTGCTGTGAGACTGAATCCTGCCATGCAGCCCTCCATCTGAGCCCTGCTGATCCGGGTGTGGGCAGATGTGCTCAACTTCTGAGCCCTGTTTGTGTTTCCCCATCTCCATCCACACCTGGAGCAGAGCAGAGCAGGGAAGGGGCAGCTTGTGTGGGGGTTCATGAAGTGTTACCCTACCCCAGACCAGGCTTTGAAGGCTGAAGTCCTGGCTCTGTAAGGGACACAGCAGCTTTGGCATGGGTTTTAGGATTCCTCCCCTGCCTCCCCCACCCCTTTGATATGCTTATGAGTTCCCACACATTTAGGCAACTTGTCGTGCTAGGCTCCTAAATGAAGAAAAATCTAGGGAATTTATACTGGGAAGAAAGAGGGACAAGGGGTGGGCATGGTCTTGCCCCTGTCTGTGCACGCTCAGCTTTGCAGTGGTGTCTGCAGCAGTATCCTGGTAGAAGCATGCTCACAGAATTCTCACAATTAGTGGCAGGGGGAGATCATTTTTTAATGAATTGTCATCACAGGGGACCTCATTACAGTCAAAACATTGTACTGTTTTCCTAGGTTTTTTTTTCCTTAGGCTTCCCCCCTCACCCAAAATGACAGCTGAAAACTAAACTGAGCAGGAGCTGCTGTACAAGCCTGCACAGAGATGCTGAACCTAAAAAACCAGCCTGCCCTCACAAGGTACCCACAGGGCTGTGCTGAGCACCTGACCTTGGCATAACTTGCCTTCTATTTCTTTTTTTTTCTTTTTCTCCGCTGAAATGCCAATGTGCATTTTTATTCTTTCCTTGTATCGCCAGCCCAGCACTCCCCACCCCATGTTTGTGCTCTGGTATCTCTCTCCACCCTTGAGCACCTAACAGGGACTAATCCCTGGTTTGTGGCAATCTTTCCACTAACATTAACAGGACTTTCAAAGCATAATGAGCTTTAAATCCTCTTTTTTTTTTTTTTTTTTTTTTTTACCCTGAGGTCCTTACATTTTGAGTTCAAGTTTCAAGGTGTCCCATTAGCTGAAAAAGCACCAACTGGTATAACCATGTTTGTGCAACCCTCGTGGAGAAGTTGGACAAAACAAGTGGTTTTAAAAGCTCATGTTGGAAAACCCGATCTACAGAGTAACTGTGGCTTTTGAATGTATGTGATTCACAGACACTGGACTGTGGGGAGGAAAAGTATTTTGAGAAAACATTTTTTTTTTGCAAGGAAGAAATTGGGGGAAAGGGTTATTGCTCGGGTGATGTTTCTTTTGTTACTACTTGCTGCTCTTTGTACACTAGCCAATGCAAATGACATTCATGTTCCCGACAATATTTTTGAACAGCCCAGCTATCTTTTTTGCTGTTGTTAATATACTGAGGATTTGGGAGGATTTTAAATGCCTCTGCCTTTCAGGATTATTTCTACAAAAGCAATTGAGAACTGTGTTTTGACAGCAGGAAGCTTATGAAAAACCTAGAGAGAAAAAAAATTTAAAAAAATAAAGCATTTGAAAGCGAACAGCTATGAAAGGAACGCACCTCTGCTACCATATCTGAAATCTGCAAAGCAATCACGAATTACATCAAGGAAGGACCATCTTTCTATTGAAAACCAGACATCAGTTTGTACAGGGTGGATGCTCCCTTGGCCACCCGTGTGACTGCCCGGGAGGAAGGCATGGGAACGCTTTCGTTGGTCGTGGCTCTCCTGTCACTCTTGGACGTTGCCGTGTGTGCTCAGCTGAGACTGGTTTATCTGTAGCCAGCTTCTTGTTGCACTTTTCTGTTCGCTAAAATTCAACAACAAGGAAAACCGTGGGTCACTTTAAAGCATTGGCAGACAACTGTTCCTAACCCAAAGGAAAATGGGTTTCAGCACAATGAACTGTACTTCTTCAGGGAGGATCAATGTTGATTTTTTTTTTTCCACACGTCTTTATTTACATGTGGCTATATTTTCATTGATACAGAATAAAAAGTGCATTTTATTGACCTTGAGTGTCTGTGTCCTTACCTTCCTTGAGCACTGTAAAAGCGTTAGCTCTTGTTTTCCTGGCCAAAGCAGAACACAATTTGTTGAGATTAATGAGCAAAACATAATCTTATTTTTAGGTGGTTTGGGGATGAGGGAAATACATAAATCTATTGTTAGTATAGAGCTTCTCTACAGGACAATAGGAACAGTTCTTGACCCTCCTCCTCGTTAGCCTGAAGACAATAGGAAATAAATCAAGCTGAGCTGGTCACAGATACCTCATCCATAAAACTTCTGTAGCATCTAATTCCCTCTCCCAAGCAAATCAGGATGAAAAGGGAATACTTCATCTAAGTAGATAATAAGTATTTTCTTATAACCTTTTGTTCATAAAATGTTCCATTTTATTTGCTGCAAATGGGTAACCTTGCTTCAAAAAAATTACACTTCAAGTGCAAAATGAAGATTTTGAAAGACGGTGGGATAGAGGCAGAAGTGCTTCACTTGGAAATGTAAATAATTTCTAAGACATGGCTCCCTTTGCTTCTTGCATCATTAGCTTGGTCACAAGTGGCATTCCCTAAAGAACTGCCTGTGCCAAGGTACAAGAGATTTTTTGACGTAAACACACACAACATTGCTGACCTGTTCTTGAAACCACCGTTGCTTTGGTGCTCCGTCAGTGCAGAAACCAAAGCATGTGGAAATTGGTGGAGCTTTTTCTATTCCCTTGCAAGTGTCTTTGACCAGACTCTGCAGGTTTTGTCCCAGCCAGGAACGGTGTCTGGGTGTGGAGTAATCACAGCTGTGAGAGACAGAGTGGCCTTAATTCAGTTTGAGGGTAAAGCACCCAAATCTAGTTGTCCACAGATAGGTTTTGCCATCTGTAGGGACAGGTGGAGAAAACTTTTTCTATTTATGGTGAAAAATGTTCATTGCTGAGCTTTTAGGTTTTTTTTTTGACTCACTGAGTGCCTACTCTCAGCTTCCTCAGCTGTGGTGAGGAGACCCTGGGCTCAGCACAGGAGGGAGAACAGCCTAAAGCCTTCATGGCAAACACTGGTAGAATAGCCCAAAATTTCCACTGCTGAAAAAGCCAGTGTCAGGGACTGCTCCTGCTGCTTGTCCTTTGTAATTGGGGTTGGCTTTTGCCAGATTGGGAGCTGGCAGCATCAGGGCAGCAGCTTCTTCCAGGTGGGCAGTTGGGAGAGTGTCAAGACTGTACATCCCAGCCCTGGGAGCCTTGCTGGAAAGGGAGCTGTCAGGATGGGGTATGAAGCAAGAATGGATTTATTTGCAGGAGCTAATTTGTTACTGGCTGGCAGCACTGATTTGTGTGGTGGTGCAGCTGTGCCTGAGCAAGCTGGCAACCTCTGTCATTATCCACGGGATGGGTCCTCACCAGATCCCAGACTCCGTCCTCCACCCCAGAGAGGGTTTGGATTGCACCCTGCAAGTGGTAAGAATGCTCACCAAAATGCAGGATCAGTCACCAGAATTGCTGAGGCCCTGGGGGAGACAAAGCACCCATTTTGCTTTGCAGACTGCTTTACCTGTGCACATTACCTCTGCCCAAACGAGCCCTGGAAGCCAGGGAAATGAGTTAATATGTGCACATCTCATTCCCTTTAGGAGAGCATCATCCAACACACCGGGCTGAAGATTTATTCTCCAGGGCTGATGCTACTCCTGATTAGGATCCAGATATAAACAACATGTACAAGCCAACACAGGGCAGGAGCACAGGGCAGAGGCAGAGGTTTGCTTCAGAACAGCTCCTTCCTCACATCAGTGCACCCTTTACAGGCACATTTCTTACAGAAGCTTTTTCCCAATTGTCCACAGTGATGTTAAACTGGCCGGGCTGGAGGGGGCTTGGAGCAACCTGGTCTGTGGAAGGTGTGCCCGTGGCAGGAGGTGGAACTGAATGAGCCTTAAGGTCCCTTCCAGCCCAAACCATTCAGTGATTCTGTGATTCCATGTTATTTGGCAGAGAAGGAAGCTAAAATCATCTTACACATCTGATTAAGTGAAGTAATGAAGATGAACCAAGCAAGTTCTTTAACAAGGGAAAATCTCAGGCTGCATAGAAATAAAACAGCTGCTCAGTTCAGGGCACAAATTGAGCCAGGCATTGAAAGCCACCTGAACTTTTGTAATGCACAACTCAGAAATGGATAAAGAGAGATATGCCACTGCTGTCAGCTATTTTTCTGGCCACCTTGAGCACTTCCCTCTCCTGGTCAATAATTTCCATGTAGCCAGGTCTGTCTGCATAAAGCCTCTTGCTCCCTAGGTTGCACTTCAAAAAGTTTATAAATCATTACTTTCAAGCATGAGCAGGCTGATCCTGCAAGCCTGAGAGTGGGATGTTTGAAGTGCCTGGGCAGCATGGGACAGAGGCATTGAGGTGACCTTCCCAAAGAGCAGCAAAGTGTGCTGTCCCAGAGAGGATTCCTTCACAAGTGCTGCTGCCAGGATTAGTGCTACTCAACACCTCCTTTAGCAAGAGCTGTTTGTGGTGCTCACAGAGGGGAACGTGTGAGGCAGAATGGTGATCAGGCAGCAGGGCAGAGCAGAGCACAGGAGGAGCGGCTCTGAGTGCTCCTGACCTGGGAAGGTGCTGGCTCTGAACATCCTCAAGGACAGGGGCTGGCAGCACATCACCAGGCACTCTGGAAACATTGCTGGAGCAGAGCTGGAGTGTGCCCTGCCAGGAACTGCCACTGACTGGCAGGAAGATGGACCGACCAATTTAATGAACCTCTTCCATCTCTCTCCTCTGTAATTCTGCGACATTTTCTCCAGGAAAATAACATACTTCCAAATTAATCTGATTGCAGTGAAGCAGGCTGTCATCAGCCCCTGGAGAGATCAGAAGGGCGTGATCCATCCCACTTGAGAGCAAGCTGCTCCAAAGGTACCCAAAGGGCAGAGGTGCCCCTCCCACAGGGTGCTGACTCTGTCTACTAATAATTAGCAGTGAATTAAGAAGAGACAGGATAAGGAAATAAATTGAATCAATTTATTTCCTGCTAGGTAAATAAATCATGGGAAAGAAAAGAATTGAGATGAGAAATAGATGGACAGACAGAAATGAGGGATTAATCAGTCTTGCAATCTACTTACAGGATTATAAATCAGTGATATAGACACTACTGAAAGAAAAGCACATCACTGTGTGAGATCTAAGACTGCAGAGCAGACAGTATTCAACATAGGAGGAGATTTTGGGCATATTTATCTGTTTTTCATATATATGTGTGTGTTGTAACATTCGAAGGCCTCAGCTCCACTACTTGGCAGTACCCTGCAGGTGAGGCAGGAGGTACCAGTGGGAACAGCTGCAGGGAGCTGGATGGATGCAGCTCTGCTACCTGCCTGTTCTCAGGCTTATTCCAGACATTAGGAAGTATCAGAGTGAGGAGCTAGGTAGTGCAGACAAGAGAAAGTGTGCCTCTCACTCAACAGGCAACAAGGGAAAAGCCAGATCTGTGATCATGCAGCACATGAACACTCAGAAGTCACATACAAGGATTCAGAAACAATGGTTTTGTATTTTCTGAGATGGAAAGGAAGGAGGCAAGAGGACTGGAGAAGCATAATTCTGTCCCCTGCACCCCCTCTTCTCCAGTTTCTTACATTCTTCCATTCAGATGCCATAAATTAAGGGCTTCCATCAGGAATGTAGAAAATATTCACTAGAAATAATTTTCCACAGAAACAGAACAGTGAAGAATGACATCCCTGATTTCATGGGTGGGAGAAAGTCAAAGAGTCTGAGAGTACCCACAGCCTTTCAGAAGCAGCTCAGCCTGTTGTTATTTTCCAAAATTTCTCACAAGGGTTCTGCTTCATGCTTGGGACATCAAACTTCCTCCTCCAGCAGCACTTTTTAAAAAAGGAAAAAGAAAAAGCGTTTTAGGAAAAGCCCTGGATCAATGGGTATAAGCAGACCCTCCGAACCCCATTTGTGGCTCACATTCCAATAACACAAAGTGTATTGTTTATCTAAAATGCCCTCATCATCCTTATCTCCTATTTACATTTTCAGCAGGGCCAGGAACAGCGCAGATTTCCTGCAGTCAACAGATCACTCACCCTAAAGATTAAAAAATGCTACCTCAGTCTTTCATGGTGTAATTTTTTAATTGTCTATGCAGTCAGCTTTTCTTAGTGGAAAATGAAATGTGCCAAACCATAGTTTCTAAGGCATGTGCAGACTTCTGCATCCCTGTGAGAGAGCAGGCCTGACTCAACACAGACTCGTTTCTAATAAACCTACAGTTCCAAAAGGTTGGTAAACTTCATCCTGGGAGCATATGACAGTGCACTGGTTTCACAGAAGACTCAGTTTTCCTTTAGTGGGGTGAGGCCTCTTTCCATTTCCCTTTCCCTTTTCGCATTTGTCTTCTTTCCCTTAATTCTTTTCTCTCTGTCTTTTGGTTTGGTTTTTTTCTTCTTTATCTTTCTTTTCCTCTCGTCCTTTGCTTTATCCTTTTGAGCTCCATGAAGAAATGCAGGCTTTTGTTCAGGCCAGTTTGACCTGCAGCATTCAGCTTGTCTTTTTATTCTGGCCAGATGACTTTCTAACTGTATCACGGAAAGGAAAAACAATGGAAGAGATCCAAGACATCAATTGTGACAGCAACTGTATGCTGATAGTCTAGCACACTCTATATTTCTAGATAAGCTTGCTTGAAACAAAGACAACTAAAGAAAACAAACAAACAAAGAACCCCCAATCTGTTAGAACTTGACAGAAGTAACCCCTCTCCATATGATATTTGCTAATGAACTGCATGCAGTGAAAAACGTGTGAGAATCCTTTCCGTGGCTTTTTTGGGGAGGGTGATAAATTAATTCAAGTAATGTAATAAGGGAGCCTGAAAATGGGTTGTGGTGGGTGGTTGCTTGCCCCCCCTCTGCTAAATCATGCCATAAATGTTTCCCTCAGCAGATGCAGACGCACATAATTTCTTTCGGGATTTTATAACCATGACAACCAGTTTTAAAGGAACGTTTTCAGCTTCCACAGTTTAAATTAGAAGTGTATCCAAAAAGAGGGTTGTAAAATGAGCAGAAGTAAGCTACTATTGCCACATCTTCCCCAGAACAATGGAGTATTGCATTTATGCTTTTGTTTTTACATACAAATATGATAACGCGTAAAATAAACCTTCTGTGCCCACTTTTACTTTAAAAACATTTTTTAAAAGAAAGTTTTATTCCCATGCTAAAAAGCCTTCATTTTAAAGATAGTGAAATTAAATCTTTCTCATTTAACTCATGTTAGATTTAATGATACTGTAATTTATAATGAGTAAAGCATGTTGACATTTAATGCATATGACTTCTTTGAAGTTACATCCTTTTAGTAGAGAGGAATTTTGATGAGCTTTACCAAAGGGCTTGAAAGAGTTTAGGCAAGCTAAAAATAACTCAGGAGCAAGTTTAATCTGGGTTAGACAATGTTCCTTTTATTTTACATTGAAATCTCATTAGCAGCAAGGTGCAGAGGACCTTTCAGGGCTTTCAAATACTTTAAAAATCGATGCCAAGCCTTTGGAGTCATGGAGAGGACACTACCCAAGCCCAACATGCTGCCAGTGCTGGTGTCTTGGTGACCTGCTGAACTAGGGTTTCACCCCAAAAGGCTCCTCTGTGCTCCCATTTCTGTTTCAGGCCATGTCCAGCTCCACCCAGGGCTCTTCAGCCCTGACCTGCTCACCTGCAGCCCAGCAGTGCTCATTAACACAGGTACTGCCCATCTGAGCACCTGAAGGACCAGGGCAATAGAAAAAAGATTTGTGCAACACCTGTAGAAAGAGAGAAGAGAGAAGAAGAGAGAAGAAGATGCTACTGTCCCAGAATTCCCTAAGCAAAACCTTTTCTCAAAAGGAAACATTTAGATAGGTCAGATGAGCAATGCTGTATGAACATCTCTTCCTCTCTCGTTTTAAGTTAGGCCTCACAGAGAGGCAGGTGCCTGCTTTTGCATGGATAAATCCCATCTGTTCTTTGAGGCTCTGATCTGGCAAAGCATCCCACTGTGACCAGCAGATACCTACGGACTTTTGGTCCCAGGGCCCACAGAGTGCAGCAGTGCTCCCAGCCTCTGGTTACAGCAGCCTGGCTACTGCCCCTGTGCTTTCTCTTGCTTGAGTTCCATGTTTTGGCTACAAGAAGGTTTATTACTCAGATTATCAATTTGAAACTCTGGTGGGCTCACTGGGGTTTAAACAGGGTGCTCAGTAGGGCTTTCTTGGCACTGGTACTTTGTGAACATCTCTTCCCTTTGCACATTTCATGTGATTAGCCCCTGATTTGTCATTTACAGCTCCTGTTTCTAACCCAGCTTGAAGTCGTTTGCATAATGTGTCTATGGAGTTGCTTTTGTTTGCCGTGTTGCCAGAATGCTGTGCCAGCCTGGCTGGGAGGTGCAGCCCCTCCTCTTCTCCCAGGGCAGGGTAAAACCAACCTACGAGGTCCTGGGCAATCCCAGGGTTCATTTACCTTGTGGCACATGTGAAAACCTGCTTTCCAAAGAGGCAGCATACAACATTCAGCTGATCCTTTCTGCATAAAATCAGCATTACTCTGGCATTACTGAGGTTCAGGTTGTTCTGTGCTCAGCTGTAACAAACAGCAAATTCTTCACCCTTGTGACTGGGGATCCAGCAAAGGAAGACAAGCTTCTTGGGTTGTTTATTACAAAACCACTGGAGACTTGATACTCGTGTAACTTCTCCTTAGAGGTGACCAGGGTGTCTTGGTAATTCCTCCCCTGCAGTGGAAGTCTCCAGCCTTGTCCTGAGAAAGTAATTTCAGCCTATATTGCAGTACAGGTTTCCAATCTGAGGTTCTCCATCACCAGAGGGGCTCCTTCTACACGCCCAGTTGCACACCACTGCTGGCACTGCTAATTGATGGTCCACTCCAGCTGCCTCCCCAGCTGGACACAGCTCCTGGGCAGCACATTGCCCTTTCTGCAGAAACACCTCAGTGGCCCCCAGTGCTGCGAGCATTCAGACCTGTGCCTTCCTTCCTCAGGCTCACAGTTGTATGTTCCATTTAAACGCTGGTGCCAAGCCAAAACAAGCTGCTGGTACAGGGCTACAACAATCAGTTCATGTTTCCTTTATCTAATCACATCTTTTCAAGCTGAGCAATAAAATCTCAAATAAATGAGGCAAAGTGTTAGCTCCATACAAGTGTGACAGACAGCTGCAACTAGGAAGTGATTATCAGGAGAGCAGCACACCAGGAACGAGCAGGTAACACAGAGGTATCCAGAGGAGAGGTGGGGTTTAATCTAGCACAAAGCCTGCTTAGGCTGAGGGTTGCAGAAAGTAATAATCTTGTATTTTTATTACTATTTTTATGGAGAAGTTCTTGACACCTGGCAGCTGTACAAGCATCAGACCCTACAGCTATATGAACACACCAGAGCCATCACTTACAGGTTTTTAAGGTAAATGAATGCTTGCCAGCCCTTGGGAAAAACATGCAAACATCAGAGGAAGTTATGACCTCGAACTGCTGCATGCACCACCTGGATCTCTGGGGGGAAACAGGCTCATGGATTTTGGCTGGGCAGTGCTCACCATGTGGCTATTGTGGATCAATGCTAAACTTGGTGCTGTGGAAGCACCTTGGATTTCTTTCCTGTTTAACCATAAATTTAATCTGACTTTGATACAGATGTGCATACGAGAGAGACTCTGCACAACTGAATTTCACAGTGATACAGATTTTTTTATCAGAGTCCAGCTGAATGTTCAGTTTGCTGCCGAGCCCTCATTGCTCTCCTGCCCTGCTGTAACCTCTCAGTTGCTGCTGGAGCTGTGCTCTGGGTACAGCATCAGACCTGCAACACATTTGGCAAAGCCAGGATCAGCAGTCACCCCTTTCTAAGCAGAACAGAATGCAGCAAAGGTAAACAGACCCATTTCCCTTCCCTTTTAACAGCAGGTCAGTGATGCTATGTCTTTAATTTGCACTCACAGCTGGCCATTGCTGAATTGCTGGGAAATGCTCAGCAGCCTGCAGGTATTTTGCCATCCTCCCCTTTCATTGCTGGTTGCTTTCAATGCTCCTGCTCTTGACTGCTGTTACTTGAGCTGAAGAGCCAGCTGCTACACTCTGGTCTTTGGATGGGGTCAGAGGATTTTTGTTACCTGAGTGAACAAGGAAGTGAGCCGAACACGGCGAGAACCTTTCACAGACGTGTCTAATCTTTGTGATGTCAGGAATTAAAAATAGCTTTGGGTTAGGGGGCAGTGTAAATTCCTTCCCCCTGTTGCCTAGATCTGGTCTAATAAGAAAATGTTGGGTGTGATTTTCAGGCAGAAGTGAATATGTATGACATTTACTGTTTAGAACAGAGCCCTTTGTCTGTAAGAAATAAGCAGGAACATGATTTCAGTTCAAATCACAATGTACACACACCCCTGTATAAAAATGTGCTATACACGTGAATGTCCACACCTGTGCACTCACATGTTCCCATGTGCATGCAAATAAAATTATCAAAGGATGGACTGAAGAGAGAAGGAAAAAAGTAGAGGAAGATAGCAGATTTTGGCCCTCTGGAACAAAAGCTGGTTTTAGAATGACTGCTAAGGCAACAGCAGTGTAAAGCAGTGATGTTCCCACTACCTCTGTTTCTCCCCTAGCTAGTGCTGCTCCCTCCTTTTTGGCCTCTGCAAAATAAATTAAGCTTAAGGAAATGCTTCCCAGCATCAGTGATGCAGGACTCCTCCAGGGCTTTGCTTTGCTTGTGAGGAACAGTCTTTTCCACCACGAGCCAGCCTGTGCTGTGAAGGGCAAATGTTAAAGGCAGCCAAGCCCACTGCAGTGCTGGGGTCTGCAATGCCACGGGAGGGGAAGCACAGCTTTGCACAGAGCTGTGAGCTGGCTGCAGCACTGAAAGGCTGGTTTTGTCCCTAGTTACTGAAAAGAGCACCAACGTTTTCACTAAGCAATATTGCACAAAAATATCATTCAGTTCTATGAATGGCAGTACTCAGAAAGACAAGAACTCTTAAAAGAACAAAAATAGAAAATTCTGCAGGTTCGGGTTTTTTTAGGAATCATCCTTTCAAATCAGCTAGGGCACACCTAGCAAACATGTAAGGCTTGATAGGGCTGAGTGGTGTATTAGACTCTCTTCTCAGGGTTCTTATCTTAATTTTATCACAGCTCTCAGGAAATTAAATACATTTTATACCGTTCCTTCATTTGTGATGTACCTGACCTTGGTCTAGATTTAGTTTTTTCCAGCTGGCTCAAATTGGGCAGTCATAATCCTTCCTTTCTGCTGTTACTGAATCTGAAATACCTGAATTAATTAAGTCTCTTGTTTCGCTATCACATGATCTAGGCTGCCAAAATATTAACTTTCTCCCTGAGTGATGTACAAAGGAATGAAAATGTAAATCGTCTACGTGCTCCTTCAAGCTCTACTTTACATATAAACTACTAACCTTGCTGCCTTCTACTTTCCCAGCTGTACACTGCAACACACTAAGAATGCTCAAATTCTGTCAAATTTTACCACAAGTAAAAATATAATCCTGGGCATGATGGGCTTTAGACCCACTTAAACTGCAGAAATCAGCTTAACCAAACTATCTGCTTATACTGTATCTTTGGACTAAGACCCTCAAATATACAGCTCCCAGCTCACAGGATAAACCAAACGATATATTAGGAACTCGAATGAAACCATAAAGATTAGGGATAGCTAAGACTTTAAAGTCCTTTTAACATTAATTTGAAAGTGGAAGCTTTCCCTAATGGGAAAGGAGAGATGAAAACCTAATAAAAATGCTTGTACTTTATGCCTCATCTGGTGAACGATCCCGTAACAAATATTAATAGTTAAATAAGGCAAAAACTATTAAAGTGCTGTTGCTCAGGCCCTGCTGTCAGCTGGCATAACTCTGTATCTTCAGTGTAGTGAAAGCCAACTTAGGAGCAGCAGAAGATCTGGTCCACTGTGTTTGTAAGGGAGCAGAGAAGCATCTCTGAAGGAAAAACTTTCCTTCACATTTTCTCCATAATTCTAAACATATGGACGGCTGGAGCCACTTTCCACTTTTCAGCTTGCAGCCTGGTGAAAGGAGACAAATCCCCATCTGTTTGGTGCCACAGCCAAGAGGCAGGCAGCAGCCAAGGTGCTCTGAGTGCCCAGGTATCTGTGTTTTTGCTAGCTGTGTGCCCTAACTTCCAATAAATCTGCATTTAACAACACAAATAGTGTTGCTTCCACCCCAGTCTGTAGGAAATACTCTACAGCTTGGGATAATTAGGTGCAAATAAAGAATTTATTGGGATCAAATCAAGGAGATGCCTTGTATTTAGCACAAAATACACAGAAAAATAATCTTATCTCTCGATGCTTCGCTTTGGTCTGGAGGGATCTTGAGAAATTTGGCTGGGACAAGAGAAAATTAATGGAGTTCAAAGAAAAGATGTGCAAATTTCCGCAGCTGGAATTACAAAGGCAGATCAAGTAGAAACCGACAATATAGCAGGGGAAAATCCCCACAAATTGCCATTTTGGAGGTTCAGGAAAAACCTTTCACTTGGAGAGTGCTACAATGCTGGAGCAAGCTGCACAGGAAGGTGATTTTAGGCTCATTCTTGGTGACTTTCAAGACACAGACAGACAAAAATCACGTCTGACCAGTAAATCAGACTATAGATCTCCAGGCTGATTTCTGCAACAGATGTGCCATTCTTATCCACCTTCCTCTGCTGGTAAAACCTTCATTCTCCCAGATAAATGGAGCTGTTATGATATGTCACAAAGTTCTGACAAAGCACAGGTGTCTTTGAGCCTCTGAGGAGAACTTTTGATAAGAAATCTGTTTTCTTTGTGATAATCTGGTTTTGTTCTTCATGTCCTCTGAGTATTTCAAATATCAACACAATAAAAAAATAAAGATGAACTGATAGTAGGGTATCTTCTGCTTTCACTACAGAAACTTTGTCTCATTTGAAAGAGGAGTTCTAGCTAGAGAGCCAAAAATCATTTATTATGGGGAGGGATACCAACAGACCTTTGCTTGCATGAATCCAATTGGAGGATAGGCCACAGGCTCAGCTGGTGCAAGTTCAGCATCTAACAGTCAGTGGGAATATTGTGATTTACACCAGCTGAGATATGGCTTTCTGTTTCTATTTTAATATATCAGCTGAGAGAATAAATTTCTCCTTGCTAGCCTGGCACGGTTCTATTGAGATGTTTAACCACACTAACACAAGGACTGTGTTTTTAGTGCAGACCACAAATGAAACATCTTCTGTGCCATATAGAGCACATCCTCTAGCTCAGACTGATTTTAGAGTTGCTAATTATATTAGTGTTGCAGGAACTGCAGTAATTCACTTCTAAAATCCATTTAATTTCTTTTTAATTACTCATGTTTACCAATTCCTTTAGATTCAGAAAAAGCTCAAAATTGCAGTTAGCAAAGGAGGCTTGAAGTGGAATGATTAAGAACATCTGGCCTACACATAATTATGCCAGGCAATTTATTCCACCATTAGCATTTCACTATAGCCATGGTAATGAGCTAGGGCTGGGTTCTATCACTTTTCTGAACATTTACAAGTACCTTACTACACAGACAGCTTCACTGATATGAATGGCAATAATTAAAGTGTGTAACACCACCAAACCTTGGGAGAAACAGTGGTGGATTGTTTCCCTTGCTAAGTGGAGATGCCAGCACCAGATGTGTGGTCAGCTTTGTCCATTAACAGATTCAGGCAAATTTGAGTTTATCTGAAAAAATGTTACCTGAATGTAACTAAATATAGCTTAAGAAAAGTATGAATCAATACTAAAGTCATGTTGATTCTGCAAAGATTTTGTCTTTGGAAGAAAACAGAAGGAAAAAATCAGGTTATCTCACACCCTAGTGTTTCAAGGGACACTTAAAAGATTTACATTACTTGAAATTTGTGCAAGGCCAAATTTCCAAAGCAACTCAAAGAAGGGCTGTGATCTTCCTCAGTATGGCTTTCATTGTGCAAATGGTGACACTGGTTGATCAGGGTGACTCCTTGTGGCCAAGGATCTGTTAATTTTACTCCCTAACTACCACCTTTTTGATCTCTTTGTGCTTTGCAACCATTGACCAGGCACAATTCAGACCATCTCCTGGGAAGTGCCATGAGCCACAGCGTTGCCAACAGCTCCTATTCCCATGGGATAACATGGAAGAAAACATGCCTGAAAGTATTCCAGGAGGATTTGGCCAATGTCAGGAGCTGTGATAACCAGAAAGAAGAAAAACCAGAAAAGAAAACATCTCCTGAGAGTATTGCAGGATGACTTGAGCAGCGTCAGGAGAAACCTTCAGACCCAGATGACTGCAGAGAGCCTGACTCTTTCTACACAAATTCTTAACGCAGAAAAATGAGTAAAAAAGAAATCAGTGAAATCTAAGCTCCTTTCTCTGTGACATTTCACAAGAAAAGTATTGCCATCACATTAATTTAACATCTCAATAGTCCAATTTGAAAATTCTGCGTTACGGATTTCCATGAGACATGAAATGGAAAATTCCAGCCCTTCTGTACAGTCAGAACAGCTCCAGCTGCAGTGAGCCCGGGCTAAATAATGAAATTTGAGAGGGATATTAGGAGTTTGAATGTTTTGAAGTGCTCAGTCTGTTATCTGCACCACGATCCAGGGCTACCACAGCTCACCACTCTGGCCAGCAGATGGAGGGACACTTTAGTCCAGCTCCACCTGGACTGGTCACCTCCTTTCAGTGCATCAGCAAGGGCTCAGAGGAGGTGGGCTTGTGCATCCTCACAAGATCCTCTTCTCACCACAAAACTAATTACAAAAATAGTGCTGATCCAGGCCACCAGGCACTCAGCTTTATTTTTAAGGATGGCAGGTTACACATTGTATGCTCCCTATGTGCTGCAAGTAAGCAAAACTCTGCAGTTTAATAGATAAGCGATATTCTCCAGGACCATTTCCTTGTGCCATTTCTCCAAGTTCTTAGCCCAGGATCTTCTTTCTTTTGCTGTCTCCTGTTCTTATCATTCATTTGTTATTGACTCCTACCTGCCATGTGGAACTGATTTCCTTTTTCATTTAGGCAGTCTGTCAATTCTGCCACAAAATTTGCCCCTACTTATCTTTTCTTGTGGTTTTGTGTGCCTTTTGCTCCATCTTCCTGTTTGTTCCTTTGTGCAGTCTCAAAGCACCTCACTTTGGTCTGTATTACTCTTGGGAATACAAGTGAAAATTTTATCGAAGATTCAGCTTTTCTTCTGTGTTCCCTGTCTGCCAAATATTGAACCAAGTTATTTCAGAGACTACTGTTCAAATCCAGGCACCAAAAAATGCATATGCTTCCTCCAGACAGACTTTATAGGATGCAGTCCAAACTTGATTTGAGTTGGCCCAGCAGCTGCCTCTACACAATAACATTAGCATTTCCCTGCATAAACTGAGTCTTAAAAAATTCATTGAAGAATGTTTTATTCTGAAAAAAAACCCCAAACCCAACCAAAAACCAAACAAAAAAAACCCCACAACATTTTTATATGAGATGCATGTTCCTACCTCAAATTTAGATTTCTTTCCATATATATCTTGCCTGGGCATACTTTCAAATTTCTACAAGGGAGTTTCTTTCATGCTCTTTCAAAGGCTGAATGGAAATAATTTAATTTTTTGTTTTGTTTATTCTAGTGGCTGATGTTTTCATGTGAAATACTTTATTGACATATTTGCGTATTTCTTGACGTACGCAAATTTTGCATCTGTGGCCAAGTCGTGATTAGATTCTTCCTTACAGAGTCAAAATGACTCCTTGTGTTTTAGTAATGGAACCCCTGATTTAAATCTGTCTAATTGAGAGGTTATGTTCTAAGTCTGGCCTGCACAGCTCAGTGACTGTCAGTTTTTCTGGTTAACACAAGACTGTGCACTGGCACAGATGGCACCTTAAATCTTCCCTCCTGAAAACCATCTTTTGGTCATCGGTTCTTAACCCATTGAGTCAACCAAGATAATTTTCAGGACATATCTGATAAAGATGCTCAAGCACAGAACTGTGTTAGTTATCTTTACCATTGGGGTAAAGATATAAATGCTGTTTTTTTGAAAGCAATATTTATTTGGATACTTCTGGCTACAGTGTCAGTCCACTTAGCAGAAATTTCACATGAAGACAGGCCTCAACAGACCCATCAGTTGGCCCTATTTTTTTTTGGAACTACAGTGTTGCTGTGAACAGCATAAGATGAAAAACCAGAGAAAAAATTAAAAAAAGGTAAGGGGGGAAAAACAACTGAAGTAAGTAGCAAACTGAAAAATTAGCTGGTCCAAAGATTTTATTTCTATTACATGCTTGTATTCCTGGTTCTCACATAGCCCATTTCTTACCCTGTGTAAACACAAACATGCCACTACTGTTCATTCTGTCTACACTGCAGAGAGAATGGAATTGTTAGCCCTCAACAACGGCAATTTCCATTCTTTCATCAGACTTAAACATAACCTTTACGATATTATAAATCAGTGTTGGCATCAAACGTTGTTGAGGGGTGCTGCTTTTGGCAATGTAGAGTTAATTTTCTTCACAGCAGCTGGTGTGGGGCTGTGTCTCGGATCTGTGCTGAACACAGGGTTGATAACACAGAGATGTTGTTGTTATTGCTGATCAGGGCTCACACAGAGCCAAGGCCTTTTCTGCTTTTCCTACAGCCACACTGATAAGGAAGTTGGGGGTGCAGGGGAGGTTGGGAGGAGACACAGCCAGGACAGGTGACCCCAACTGTTACTCTCTGAGAATTCATATAAGGAGGGGTTGCTTGGGCTTTTTTGTTTCTGTTTTGATTATTATGGTTTGGGTTTTTTTTTTCCTCACTTCTTTTTAGGTAAGAAAGGTTGAGAACAAAATTTAGAGCTTTGAAACAAGAATATAAGAGAACAGGAAGCATATTTTCTTTTGCTGTCTTAAAATAATATTGGCAAGCCTTTCTGTTTGGTTTTATTTTGCTTTGCTTGGTTTCAATAGAAACCATGAGCACGCTAGAATTTAGCACAGGTGTGTTTTTGGGGTTACAGCTCTGCCTTTCCCTGCTGCTGTGAAAATCCACCAAGCTGTAAGGCTCAGTTTAGTGGTTTTTATCCTGAATTTGGCTGTTGGTACTTTTGAAGGTGGCAGTTTTCACCTCAGAAGATTTGCACATCTCTGATGTCTATGATCCCCCTTGCGTGCAACCGGTGTGAAGCACTGGGCCCATGGGGCAACACCTGCTGCAGCCAGGGGTGGTGAATGTGGAGCTGGAATTACTCTTCCACCACTGCTGAATCTCACCGTGCAGCAGTAAAATGAGTGAGCAGAAAGGACAAGATGAGGGGAATGAAAAACACATGAAACTTGAAGCACTGGTGGGGCAGGGATTGGGGTGAAGAAAGGGGGAGACGAAATTGGGAGGAAGATCCATCAAAATAACAGAATGGAGAAAGAATGAAGAGACAAGACAGGGGCTGAACTTGGGAGAAGGGGATAAAACAGGATTGAATAATGCAATAGGAATAAAAAAGAACAAAAAACCAGATTGGAGGTACAGAGCTGAAGAGCTTATAGATGGAAGAATCTAGTTGGGATTTCCAGGGAAAAACAGTGATGCTTTGGAAACTAGAATTCTCTAAGCATCTTCAGACATCCCAAAATCTGGTTATGTTACTGCAGTGATAAACAAAATAGGTGAGGGACAATGTACTGGGGCTCTGGAGCAGCAATAAAAAGGCTTGAAACCACACTTGGCCCAGCGAGGAGACAAGAATTGTGTCCACTCAGGTGCTGAAGAGTCAGGAGGGTTAGATGGTGATCAGTTAATGACCATATCACAAAATGTCTGCAGAAATGGGCTTTGCACAAGCTCTTTAAACCTGGCAGTTACCTGGTGAGTGCATAACTCTGCACTTGGTGGTGGTCCTGGAAAATGACAGTTTTCCCTGTGTCAGGTGATGGTTTAAGGGTTTTGAAGCACTTGGTGGTTGGTGGTGGTTTTCCACTGACTGTAAGTGAGCTCAATACCAAGCTGTGCTAAAAGTCTCACTTTTATTTTACATGAATTTTCCTAAGGAAAGAAAGGCTCCTTAAGGTGTGGAAAAGCAGCAGTCAACAAGACCATACTGAGGAAGGAAACAAAGCAGAAAAGAAGAGAAAATCTGCTATTTTTATCCCTTAGAAAATGCAATGGATAACTACTTGGAACACTAAGGGTATTTTAAATCCATTTCATACTGCACTTAAACTTGTTCCATTTAAGAATTAGCTGATAATACTATTTTCTATCTGTCTTTTTCCTCTTCGTTGATGAATAGAGGCAAGGAAGTCTTTATCAGTAAATAATAAAGCAATTATTTTTTAAAAATTTCAATTTCTCTGTTGAAATAAATAATGAAACAATTTTTTTTTCTCAAGTCCTTTACAGAAAATCAGCACACCCTGTCTCTGAAACATGATCTGTGTAGCTCACAGGCTTTTACTTCTGGCCACAACAAAAAGACCTTGCTTCCCTCTTTACCACTGCTACCACTTGCAGGGATGGTAAATACTTTAACTTCAACAACAGATAACCTCATGTCAACCTACAAGGTGAACCTGAACTGTTTGGATAGCACAGCTTTTAGTTTAAATCTCAAATTCTTCCTTAATTAAAATACTTCCTACCTTCTTCCTCTGTACTGACATTGCTCTGTCTGCAAGCACCCAAACTGCAAGTGGCCAGACAGATAAAAAAGGACACAAACATGGGACAGCATAGCACTCGTCAAACATGCCATCAGTCATGTAAAAAGTGCCATTTTTGGAGGGAATGGGGTAGGTAAATATACTGCTAAATTCAGCTGACTTGGTGTTGCTGATTTAAACAATAAGCCCAAAGAACCTCTCCAGGTTATTGATTTCTGCGATGCGTTGTATGCATTTACGTAAATCTAATTAAAACCCTGTGCCTAACCCAATTACGAGCTATTCCCTTGAAGCAAGTTTTATATTCATCTAAGCCAGGCTGTGCCAGCTGTGAGAAATAACCCTGGATTTGCCTACAGTTATTGTGTAACAGCTGAAGTGGTCAGAGAAATACGCTGGGGATTTCGCCTTTTTCCCAATGGGTCACGTACTTGTGGATCAGGACTGTTTTTGGCTTTATCAGGTTACTAAATTGGACTGCATTGGCATATTTCTGCTATCAGATTGCTCAGGACAAGTTAAAGGAAAAACTTAAGATAAAGTTTCAGCTTTAGGGTTAGGTTTAGCTGAGGGACAACAGAAAACCCTCTATAAAACCCAATACCACGCATAAGTCTTCCTACAGTAGTTCTACACCGTGGTTCTGACAGTAATAGACTATGTATAGTCTTTTCTAGCATTGAGTGAAACATAAAATTCAGGAGGACAAAACACTGGAGTGTCTCCAGGAGTAGATCCAGCTCTGAACCTCCTTGTCTTCTCCAGGAGCACTTTGAAGAAGTGCCCTTACTCAAGGCTCAAATCTCTGCTCTCCACAGTTTAGGAAGAAGAGCTATCTCAGAAGAACCCTTCCTAAGCCTGGGGAAAGGGAGGAGGAGGAGGGTATCTCTGGTTGAACCATGTAAGAGAAGGGGCAGCCAAGCAGGAAAGCCCAGTTAGGCATATGCAGAGTCAGAGAAGAAGGGGAAAGGAGAAGACAGGGAAGGAGAGCACTGGTGAGGGTGAAACAGAGCCAAAGTGACTGAGCAGAGCGTGACTGGGACAGCACAGAGTGACAGTGGGAAGAAAGGACACAAGATTTTCTCCCATGAATTATACACTGTTCATCACTCGAAGGCAGGAACTGATGCTGTCAGGTGGAAAGCCCAGGTAAATTCTCACCTGTGACTCTCAGTAAATTATTTTTCCTTTCCTTTCTCTGTTTCCATGCTCTTGGGGGCAGCTTAGCTGGTCAGCAGCTTAGAAACTGTCCCAATCCAAGCAGCACTTTCCCAAGCAAGACTTCAGCTCCCAGCACAGTGCCTGCAGAGGCAAAGCTGCTGCTGCAGAGCAGCATGACAAGGAGCAGTCTCTCCTCGTGCGACCTTTACGCGTGGGCTTAGTACAGTGCTGCAAGCATCCCCCTGGGGCAAATGAGATTGCCATGGCAGCTGAGCACATGTACTACCCAACTCCAGGATTTCAAACTGCGTGCCACTTCCTTCCAGTTGGAGATGAGTTTATGAGCTTGACCAGGCAATAAAAGCTCCCCTCTCCATGCTAATGAAATGTCCAAGTCCTAATGGATTAGTAGTTTTCATATCAGATTATACATGCATTTTTTGCTGATAAAGACAGAGAAGTCACTCCTATTAGGCTTTCAGATTCTGTTAGTAAAAATACATCTCAACAGAGCTCAGTGCCTATGGGATGCGAAGAGGACAGAAAAGGCAGTAACACGTGATGATGGACTGCTCAAAAACTCTGCTTTCCTGCAGCTGGCCAGAACACAGTCAGGCAATGTGCAGAAAGCTACTGCTGATGTGGAGAAACCCTGTGGACACTTTCCTAGAAGACCATGCACAGCCCCAGTCCCTGGAGCTGTTCTGCAGCCATGGTCAGATATGAGGCCCCTGGAGCCATGGAAAATTATCCCACTCCCTTCAAAGAGTCCAGGCCCTATTGATTCCTGAAGCCGCTCCACATGCCTCTTTGTGAAGCCTCTGAATGAATAATGATCCCAAACTCAACTCCTCACAAGGAACTTTCCACCCTAAAGAACTGCAAGCATTGTTTTGGGATACAACACCAACACCAATTCCTCCAGAAAGCTGCTTGGGCTGTGTCTGTGCTGCTAAAGGAAACAGCCTCAGACACCAAGCACAGGTGGAAGCAGGTGGGTCACATCTACGCTGTTGAGAGCTCACCCCTTCTGTCCTGAATTTGTCTAGAAGTGAGTTGCATGGGTCGACAACAGAGTGGAAGAGTGATTTAACAGCCAAGCAACGTTGACAACAGATGTCCAGCACTTAAGCTGGTTCTGTGCCTTTCATTTAGCAGCACTGATACTCCCCAGGAGCCTGGCAAAGGTTGGGACATCTCTGTGTGGTTGGACTACACTGAAAGAGCGACGCTGGAGAGCGAGGTCCCTGCGCAGGGTGGTGACACAGCACAGCCGCTCCAAGACTGCACAGGCAGCAGTGAATTCCTGGCTGTGGATCCCCCCCTGCAGCTCTCCATAGGTGCCCAAATGCTGCATCTGAGGGACTGAATCCCCCTTGCAGCAGTGCCTTGTCATCCGTCCCTTTGCGCTTTGCAAGCCAAACCTTCAGTGTCTCCTGTGTGGAAGTAGTTTAATAACGTGCAGGACAAAATTGACTCAACCAGAGGGTACTTTGCTGATATTTTGTATTCGTGGCTGGTTTTTTTGTTTTGGTTTGGTTTGGGTTTTTTTGGAAACTCTTGCATTTGTTGTTTTGGACCTTAATACAGTGATGCCATTTTCCATTTCAATCAGTGCTCCCGCTTGCTCCCTCTCTTCCATTTCTGACTGAGTCCAAGGTAACTTTTAGAAAGGAAGGAAAAGTGATAGATGAATTATGGCATTTGAAGTCGGAGAAAAGAATTCTGAAAGGAAAATGTAATTAAAAAATAAATTGAAAAATGGAAGCACCTGTGATACAGTGACCAGGAATGATTATTTTAGGGGGGAGAGCATCACAGGCAGCTTAGTTCCATTTCATTCTGTAGCTTTGGGATTTGGACTGTTTGCTCATTTATTTGGATAAATGGTAAGCCTATTCTACTTGCACTATTAGATGTAATAAGTATTATTTTGCATTTAATAAAAATACTGACAAATTCCCACTGATAGAAAAGTTTCCATTGCTTTTCAGAAAGTGCTGGATCATTTGATTTATAAGACATAATTATTAACTGCTCAGCAAATACCTGGAATTGAAATAATTTTATGTTTTTGGGAAAAGCACTACTGCTCCTGTAAAAACAGAGGTTTCAAAGAGACTGAAATGTCTGGAAGAAATTCAAAGTGGGAAGGGAAAATTTGCAGGAGGGTGACTGCAGAAATGGTAAAGTGACATTCTGAGTGTCATTTATATCAGTCATTTTGATCAATGACTGATACAAATGTAATTGTCCATGGAAATGTGAGTACACTGGGACAGGAAGCACTGCCGACCCTCTGTAAAGTTTGGATTCAGTAGCTGAAGTGGGATGAGTTGCAATAAAAGTACTGGCATCTGAAAAATGACAGAAAGGGAATGAGCCAAAGCTTCCCTCAGTCTGAATTTGCAAGGTATGAAGGGAAACCTTTTCCTGGGTGAGTTTGCTACTTTTATAGTAGCATTTAAAGTTGCTTCATTGCTGTGGGAGAGGGTGAACAGGGCAGGAGACAAATCAAAAATTGACCCAAGCTCAAAATTAAAAGTCAGAGAAGTTCTGCCCAACAGCAACACTGTGCTATCACTCTCTTCCAGCTACCTCCTGACATTTCTTCTTCTGCCCAACAGCAAAACTACTCTTCCCAATATCAGGACTCTCATTCCTACCAAAGATTGGCTAAACATCTAGAAACTGGGAGGAGGGCAGTGGCTCAGTTCAGATCTACACCTAACAAACTTAGAGGATTGAGGTCGATCTTTTCTGGTGATGTTTTAAAAATAAAGCAACTCCATTTTCCAGGGTTCTTGTCTTTGGAACAAGACAGGAACTGGAGAGCTGCCACAGCTATCTCTATGCTACAAAGCAAGAAACAGGTCCCTTCATGTCTTGATGGACTCAATCATCACTCTGTGATGGAAGCATCCATCCATGGGGTATGATGGGAACAGACTCTATCCTGGGATACTCCATGAGCATTAGAGCTTGTCTCCAGCCCCTCACACTTGCAGGTCCCACTCACAGGACCTGGAAGCAAGGTCCCATGGAAGCTCTTCTGTGTCTAATAATGCAGAAATACATTTGTCAGATGGATCTGAAGCCATCCCATTGATGCCTTTTCCTGGGCTTACAATAAGAGCCAAACACGGTTAGAGGGGGAAAAGGGATTTTACCTTGGTATTTATTTAAGGATCCTTGGGCCCAGGCAGGAGCACCCCGCAGGAATGCCCCCCCNGACACCATCACCACAGAGCACTAAACTCTGTCACTATTTTTTTCCAGAGGTGCAGAAAACTTCTGACCTCCTTTCTTTTAAATTATCAGAGGCACGGGGAATCTTTGGTAGAAATTAACACTGTGGCATAAGAAAGGCTGCCAGAATCTGCCAATATTCTTACTTCCTAGACAAGCTAGATATTTTTTAAAACCTCTAAAGACAGAGGGATGTCTCATATCTAATGCTTGCACCTCAAATGATTCCACCATGCCTTAGTTGAAGGGCTGAAGAAAAATGTGTCAGTGATGAACAAATCAGGAATACAAATACTGTAAGTGATTTCAGTTCACAACTTCTAACAGCACTTTCAGTATGCTGTTCACGTCTGTGCTGTTACATACTCACGAATACAACCTCAACAGCTGAAAAAAAGGGTTGAAGCTGCATAATCCCACCAAAGCATCACAAGGAAAACCAGGGAAATGGATGAGATGACATTAATCTAGTTTCTGGGTTTATTAAATCTAAAGTACTTGTAAAAAGTGGAGACAAAAATTTTAAAATTGCTGCAATTAATTGTCACCAGAACTCTGAGTCTTTGAGACAGCAACGACCTCCGTAAAGAATAACTGAGATGAACTTATAGCATTTATTTTGTCCTAAGCTTTCATGAAAAACATGCACAAAATCTTCTTGGGAGTACACCAGACTTGGAAGGAATCTAGAACTGGTGTAGACAGCAATGTTTCGAGCACTGGTGTCTCTGCCTCCAGAGCTGGGCAGTTTATTCTGGATGTGGAAGCTTTTCACACAGCAATTCTGGGAATTACAGCAGTTTAAGGTTTTGTGAAAGTGCTTCTACACTAGAAAAAAATTACAATTTAGCAGCTTGAAACCACATTATGAGCGTAAGGATGTACTGAGGTAAAAAAAATCCAACGGCAAACCAACACATGTAAGTGTTTTCAAAACAAGTATTTCAATATTGTTGCAACTGAACAGAATCACAGGCTTATGGAATGGATGAAGCTGGAAATATCCCTGGAATCCACCTAGTTCCACACTCCCATGCTCAACAAGAGTCTCCTAGAGCACGCTGCTCAGGGCTGCTCACCTATCAAGCCTGTTTTTCACCCATTCCCCCAGAACACCTGCATTTTACAAAAGTCCTCAGTTGTTTCTGAAATAAGCACGGATGGTCAGGCCCATGGATTTGTTAAAGTTACAATATGAAGTTTATTGGAACAAGCTCTGTTTCAAAATATTTAGGAATGTATTGGCTGATGCCAACAGCTACAGCTGTTGGAGGAAGTAGAGAAATCCTGGGTAGTTTTAAGAATTTGTTTCCCAAATACATGGCTCGGTGGAATGATGGGGAGTGGGCAGTCTTTGATGGACTGTGCAAAGTACATGCTCAGAGTGGACACATTTATGAATGTCCATTTTTAGTACAGAACTATGGGCCAGTACTGAGCTCTCACTGTGGTTCTGTGAGTCTCAGCCTTTGAGGGTCTGCAGGGCAGCCCATGGCCACTGCTTTGATGGGAAGATTTCTTCAAATGACCACTTGATGTCACTTGACACCATGCTGATAATCTTGTTGAAGTCCACTTCTGGGCAATAACTAAAGGTTCTTAGAATAAGCTGTCTGAAAATGGGAAAGCAAAGTGCTAAAAAAGTCCTATAAAAAGGTCATATTTATTTTGCTTACTTGTTCTTTTAAACCAATGTTGACAATTGCCAAATTACTTACAAATCCACAATGTGTTTTGTCCAGAGAATCCCAGGATCATAAAATCATTTAGTTTGGAAAAGGCCTCCGAGATCATTGAGTCCAACATTTGACTGATCACCACCTTGTCAACTAAACCATGGCTCTAAGTGCCACATCCAGCTGTTTCTTGAATCCTCCAGGCATGGTGACTCCACCAGAGCCCATTCCAGTGCTCCACAACCCTTTCCATGAATAAATTTTTGCTGCTGTCCAAGCTGAGCCTCTGCTGGCACAGCTTGAGACCATTTCATCTCATCCTCTTGGTGGTTGCCTGAGAGAAGAAGCCAACCCCCATCTTGGTATTGGTGCCCACTTTTTCCTCCAGAAATGGTTTAGAATTAATCACTAAGACAAAAAATTACTAAATTAGGATGTGTTCCTCACTTTTTGGATGCCCAGTTCTGAAAAGGCGTCACAGAGACACAGATGTTTCTGGATTACCCTTGCAAAAATAAAATTCCATCAGCAATCCGGTGTCACCAGTCCCTTTGAAAGTTTTGGCTAAGCCTTAGATTTTCTCTCCGCTACTGCTTCATTCCTGACTGACACAGAAAATTTCACGTTTCCCATGCACGTGAAATACCAGCTCTGAAAACTAATGCAAGATTCCATATTTTCTGATCTATCTAGTCCAAAGTAAAGTGAATTATTGTTCCCTGTCAACATTTTTCATACATCAGCACGACCTGGATCCTAATAGAGTCACATGATCAGGGCCTTAAGGTCTCTCCTCTTCCACTTTCCATTTATGTACTGCTGGGACATTGATTCATCTGTGATGGAAACCTTTGTTCTGAGACTTGTATATGTTGGTTTTATGTCCTGGTATTCACCAGCCAGGTGGTCCTGCACGAAAATAGATCTGTCTGTAAAACAGATGTTAACCCAGAAGCCCAGAGCTGGTTGAAATATTTTAGCCAGAAGAAATTTTCCCTGCAGTTTTACTGCAAGCGAAATTTTCTCTGGATACTGTTTTCAAACTATTATTAGATAGAAAAAAAAGTAAATGACTTATTGAGGTTGTCCCATTTTGTTTTGAAAACGTCGTAAGAGATTTGTTCTTACTTTAATCAAAGCAAAATGAATAAGCCATATTGAACTATATTTATAAAATATTTTATATTGGTTTTGATGTCTTTTTAGCATTTGAGTGGTTTCAAATTTAAGTAGCTTGGAAACTCTGTTATCCTAAATTTTGGAGAACAGAATAGGTTCTCCTTCTTGTTTGCCTTTCAGCATTGGTATTTATCACAGAAAGAAAATAGCCAGCCTGGTCATATAAATGTTGGGCACTTGTTGTCATTTATGACATGTTTTATTTGGAAACGACACAGTTTCACCCAGGTAACAAGCTTTTCCTTGGCAAGGCAGCCTAAATCTGTACCAACAGGCCGGTGACATTCCTCATTCGCTGTAATCAACTGAAAACAGCTGAAATTCACTCCTTGTGCTTGAGGGCTGCCTAAGCCCTTGCAGGTATCTCACTTATGATTTGTTGTGCCTTATCAGCTATCACTCTTCCTGCCCTGACTCCCCATTCTTGGCTAGAGCCAGAATGAGCCGTGGCAGGTCCTCCTGTGAGGTGTGGTGGGTGAGGGGTTGGGCATGAGCTGGCAATATTCATTTTCAGCCCAGAAAGCAAATCCCATCCTGGGCTGCATCCCCAGAAGTGTGGGCAGCAGGGCCAGGGAGGGCATTCCGCCCCTCTGCTGAGAGCCCACCTGCAGTGCTGCATCCAGCTCTGGGATCCCCAGCACAGGAAGGACATTGGACTGTTGGAGCGAGTCCAGAGGAGGCCACCAGGATGATCAGAGGGGTGGAGCACCTCTGCTATGAGGAAAGGTTGAGAGCATTGGGATTGTTCAACCTGGAAAAGAGAAGGCTTTGAGGTGACCCAGTTGTGGTTTTCCAGTACTTGAGGGGAGCCTGCAAGAGAGTTATGGAGAGACAGGACAAGAGGAATGGCTTCAAGTTGAAAGAGAGTAGGTTTAGATTAGATATTAGGAAATAATCTTTACTGTGAGGGTGCCGAGACCCTGGCACAGGTTGCCCAGAGAAGCTGTGGCTGCCCCATCCCTGGGAGTGTTCCAGGCCAGGTAGGATGGAGTTCTGAGCAACCTGAGATAGTGGAAGGTGTCCTTGTCCAAGACAGGGGGCTGGAACTGGATGATTTTAAAAGTCCCTCGCAACCTAAACCATTCTCAGTTTCTATGATTCTACAACCCCTTCAAGAAATATGAGGAAGATGCAGAACCTTTCCACAAACCTTCAAGGACTGAAGTCATACATGTAATGTCCATAACTGTCCATAATAAATTTACCTCTACTCAGCAGCTGAGGTTCTCTTTTCTTTAATGCATGTCAAGCCAAAAAATCCCCACAGTTGGTTGTCTGTACACAAACCATGAAATTTTCTGGAGACCTCTTTGGTGGCACTGAGTGGAGCCACAACTTGGAGGCACCATCCATTAGAATGTGTTGCTCCAATACTGAGTATTGCCATGGTTGGGACAAGGGGAGGATGGTCAGCAAGAGGGCCAAGTTTGCAGGTTACCAAGCAGTCCAAACTAAATTTGTTGTATAGTGAATCTGTCTGTAAATTTGGGCTTGCTGTGACTCCTTCAAGAGGACAAAGAGCATAAAAATGAACTTTGTGTAGCAGACATAAGCACTTTTTGGACATTTTAAACTCCTTTACTTTCTACAGGAACAATAAAGTGGAGCATTTTCAAAGATCAAGACATAATTATGCTTGAGAGAGGTAGCAAAAGTAACCACTCTCTCATCTCTGGGAGGTGGTGTCTTGAACACCGCAGTTTTTCTGTTTGGGGTCTTTTTTAGATTTCTCCACCTATATCACAGCTCAGACCCATTTCCAAAGTTCTGGTCCCCAAAGAAATGAAAGAATAAGAATATAATTATTGTAATTAACTCGCTTCCTCAGGGAGGTAACTTTAGAGACAGACTACCTTCCAGCACCATCCTCTCTAGCTGCCAGTGTTTGCAGCTCTCTAAGTGCTTTATAATCTTAGTTTCTGCAAACACTGTGCAGATATTGGTGATTTATTCCTGTAATTATTGTGCTCTTGAAGCTGTACCAAATGGAGTGTGCAGTTCTGTGCTAAACATTGCAAGTTAAATCCCACTGGTCAGGAAGGAGAAAAGCAACACCACTGAAGGCTGTCTAAAGCACGTTTCAGCCCTTGCTTGGCAGTCCATCAAGCAAGATGGTCTACAAGACAAAGATGAGAGAAGGAAACACACACAATCCATCTTCTTCCAGTGCAGGCAGTGCGTGCAAGTTATTTATTTCGTGCTTTAACTTGTGTCCCTTGTCCCATTGCTTTAAAATGAGAGCTTATGACAACTTCTAGGCGCAGGAAATTTCGCTATTTCACTGCAAATTGGAATGAAAACTGCAAGTACTTTAAGAAATCGTGAAAATTATTGGTAAAGCCACTTTTTTGCAGTCAGAGAGTTCGGTTCCAATGCAATCCAAGATGTGATAATGGTGAAAACTGACAGAAAGCAAAAGCTTAACAAAAACAACAGAGATAATGACCATATCCTATCAAAACAAAACATTCTGCAGACACAGAAATGATAGAACCATCTGTTCCCATAGAAAAGCATATTTGCAGATATTTTTTGTTAAAAGTAGATGTGAAAATGTATTTATTTACTTAACTTGGGACTCCCGACCTCACGGGTTGGGTGACAATGCACTGTGATCTTAACAGAAAATGAAAAGCAAGAGTCACCCAGGCAGTGTATTGCTGGAGCCAACATCTTCAGAACCAGAGCATGCCAGTGCTCTCTTTCCTCCCAGCAGGTTTGCAACCCAAAAGGAAGGGGGTTGGCAGTTGTCTGACAAATTTTTCAGCTCCCTCAGCCTCTCCCCATGACAGAGGTGCTGCAGTGCCCTAACGACCTGAACATAAATCCAAATGTCACTATTTCAGCTCAGCGATGCTGTGTACTGGATCACCAGTTACCCATAATTATTCCTCTCATTAGCAACTATTACAGTGCATTTTCCTTCCCATTTTTTTTCCAGCTATGTTTCCACTCGCATTAACTCAAAAAACTCTAGGGCTAAATCTGGTCTCGGAGAGCTGCAAATCAGGCCAGCGTTGTAAATCAGGTGTCCACACTGGCATAACAGCCACGTAAATGAGATTGGAAGAGACTTGCAATTTTGTTCTGTGGAGAGAAAGCTCTTTGCTTTTTCAGCAAGTTAACTTAGCCTTCCTTCTGAGAGATGACCACACTTAAATATGAGTCTGTGAGGAAACGGAATGAGCCCAACACGCAGCAAGCTCTGAATGCAAAGCAGCCACAAGCAGCTCTCCCAGCAACCCAAAAATCTGAGGAACTGCGCTAGCAATAGTTAATGTTCCATTGAACACCTTTGAACTGTGATGAAGCAAGCCTTGGGAAGACTATTTCTTTGGATAAAATCACAAATTAAAATGAAAAATCGTAGCATAGGTTCACAGCTGTGTTTCATGTCTGTGCTCATTTGAAGAAAGCAGATTTGAAGGCAGTGGTGGAAAGCAATTTATTTACTAGATGTACTCTGGCTTTCCACCCAAAGGCATCAGGAAGGCACACAGGTAGATCATCAGGATTGAGGATATATGGTGATACCTTTCCCTGGTCTTAAAAATTAAGAGCCAGACACGGTTAAGGGAAAAAGGGATTTTACCTCGGTATGTAATAAGGATCCTTGTGGTGCTCCACTCCGCCTAGGTGGAATGTGCCAAAATGCACCCTCATGATAGATCATGTATACAATTTATAGACCTTGCACATTAGCATATCTAACAAAGATTCCCCAGTGAGAGGCTTGAATGGATAGCGTGATATCCCCCAATCCCAAGGAATTCCCCCCTGGCTGGGCCTAAGCTGAGTTTACAGGATGTGTTCTAGAGAGGACCTTGGTTTCTCAGGATAGCGTAGGACTTTCTGGCCTTCAACTGCAAGGCCTCCAGGATGTTTGGTCTCCTGGCTTAACAGAATGTTAGGGCTATGCTAAGTTATTGGACTTAAGGAATTACAAGTATACATGCTAAGAGCACTGAGGATACATAAAAGCTATATAAAAGGTATATTTTAAAGGTATATAAAAGAAAAGGCAAAAAATCATCATGGCATCAATGGCATGTCTGCATCAGTTGCAGACATTCACCTCACAACTTCTCATATCAAATTCTTGCCAAAATTTCATATCAACACATACAGTCAATTAGTGGAGATGGAAAGCAGGAAATGCCATCCACAGTTCTCCCTGCACTGATCAAACTCAACCGAATATTGCTCCACACAATTCCCCCTCTCCAAGCAAAACTCCGTTAGAATTTCAGAACTGGATGTGCCCAAGAGCCACATAAGTCCCCCTTGGATGGCACAGCACAGACCTCCAGTGTGCTGAAACTGATGCCTCACCAGGGGCTAATCAAAGGATCTCTTGGCTGTCTCTACATTGACATGGGAATGCAAAAAGGAAAACTAAAACAAATAGCTAACTCAAGTTCTACATCAGAGATAGGATCCTGGGCCTTATAAAACCAGGTCCCCTCTAACTGCCTCCCATCTCTGCAGCTCAAGAGGTGACCTGCACAATATTCAATCGTATTGCACAGGTAAAGGAGTCATGTATTAGATTTGTGAAAGAATGGATGGACCAGAGGGTGCTGTGATGTTCTGTACACCTGACAGTGCAGTGGGAGGTCTGTCATCCTTGAGCCAAGAGTTCTTCCATCCTCAGAGTGACACTGCTCCCCACAAGTTGTTCTGGGCTGGGGTACACCCTTACTAAAATCTCTTTATAATCAAGAATTTTGGATCATAAATCCCCGCACTCTGTGACAAACACAGAAAGTGACACCGAGAAATCACCCCTGGAAAAAGGTAGCCTTCGGGAGGAGAAGTTTGCAAATAGTGGTTTCCCTTTTCACTTGTCAGAAGCAGATTTCTGTGTTGATTATGTGCTTGACACAGACAGGTCTCAGTAATTAATATCTTGTGTCAAGCTGATGTTACAGGGCTGAAATAAATAATGTGAGTGCCACTGTGATACATTTGAACTACTGAACTCTGCATCATTTTCAGAAGGAAAATGCAGGCTGACTGTATTTACAGGGCAGAAAGCACTGAAAACCACCTATTTGTTTTCCTGAGAGCCTTCCTAGAGCACACATCTGCACAGATTCAATTTACAAAGGATTTTTGAAAGCCAGGATACCACTCTAAAGTGCACTATGAAGCACTATGAAGATATCAGACCTGCTATTTTGTAAAAGGAATACATATTCTTCCTGGTCCGTCTGGTGACAATCTGCTTTGCACCTGCTTTGCTCCTCACCTTTCCAGTGCTCTTCTTCTTGGACTCCAAATACTTCTCAGATTTCCTTGACTTGTTTAATACCCACAGGACCATGTGTGGGCTATGTATTTGTCCCTAAAAAACACTTGACTGATCATTTCTTCAGGCCTTTCATGAGCTGCAACATCTGCAGCGCAAGAGCAGTAAAGGTAGTGAGAAACCATGAAAAAAATCTGTTCCTTTCCTTTCACAGAACGTCTGAGCCAAGGAAGCCTCATGCTCAGAATATGGCTGCTCCCCATATGAGGAACTCAAGTTGCCTTAAAAGGCATATAGCAAATGTAAAATCCTGCAGTGAATCAGAAGAGGGAAGAGCAAGGGTAGTGGACACCACAGACTAAAAATTCAGGCATCCTGCCCTTCAGAAGTCATGGAAAATGGGGATGAAAGCAGTGGGAGTGGAGAGATGCTTAACAAACTAAGGAGATCAGTGGTTTCCTGACTCCTTGCTCTCTGTTGGTCAGCAAAGCTCAGCAGGATGAGGTCAGTCCACAGTATCCCTGTTTTCAGCCAGACACAAAGGGAATTTTCTGACTTTACCACAACTTTCTAAGGAGTTTGTTGGCTGCAGCTGTCTCTCTTTGGCCGCAGTAGTTTCATTACTGTTTTCTCATGACTTGGTACATTAGTTCCCAAATATTTCACCTTTTTGCCACATGATGTGTCCATCCCTAAATATGCAGAAACTGAGTGAGACTTCCAGACAAGCTCTTCCCAGACCCAACAGAGGGCACTTGATCCTGAAAGTGCTGGAGAGGGATGGGGAACACACTTCTTTTGTGTCCTTGATCAGATCCTGCAGGTGACATCCAGGCAGCCTAAATTCTGCTCAGGTCCCAGAACTGCTGCAGGCTGTCTGCTCCCCAGCACTGCTTAACCCTTGAATCTCAGCGTGCTCTGAGGTGGGCAGAAAGTTCCTTGTATGTCCACAAGAAAAGGCAACACTTCCGTGACTAAACTATTGTGCTTGGGCCTCCAGAGCCCCAAAATTTTATGTTTGGTGAAAGACACACTCAGTAGGGCAGTTGCTTCAACCAACAGTCAGAGGATGAAATAACCTCAGCTGCAGGTCTTTGCTTGAAGGGGTTCCATTCCATCTCAGCTGGCTCTGTAAGGGCACCAGAGCCACCTGGCTACTGTGGGATGGGGCTGCCGGGTGGGTGAGGATGGGGACTCACTTGCTGCCTTTCCTGGGACATGGAGTAGCCAGGAGCACAGCAGTTACAGGGCAGTGGAAGAACAACTTGGAGAGAAAGCGACCGTGACTCCCAAATTTGGACACTCAGAGGCCCGTGTGTGGTCTGGAGCTGATCCAGCTGGATTTTCTCCTGGCTGTGAGGGCCTCATGTCAGATGCAGACAGCTGAGCTACTTCTGTGGTTGGTGCAAGGACAAACTTCACCACTGCTCAGGAGAGATGAGCCCAATGAGCCAGCTGAGGGCAAAACACTTACATGGACCTGACATTTACTTTTCAGAAAGTATTTTAATAGATGTTTTATATTTCTTCAGTTTACTTCTGACTGCTTCATGATTTGCTTCATGCCCCCAGAATTGGGGCAGAAGTCAGACAGGCAGAAACTAATGCAATGAAATTGGTTTAATGTCCTCCACAGCATTGGAATAAAATTTGAACAGTGTGCAACAGAACCTCAGATAGTACATTTATATTGAAGTGGAAGAAAGAAAATTCTTCACTCATCAGAAGTGTCCTAAAATAAGCACAGCAATATCAAAGCCAATTAGGGAGACAGTGATGTAATTCAAAGACAGAATAAGGAGCATTCTGTGATGTGGTTTATGAACAATTTATCACCACACTTTGGCTCCATCAGGAATATAGTCCAAAGAGCTACTGGCTTCAATTTACCTTTAGATCTCTATATTTGATTCAAAATGATAGAGCCAGGACCTGACAGTGGGGATAAAATGAATTGTTTCTAATTATTCAAACTCAAGAAAGGGTTTTCTAACAAACACATTGAATATATTAAACTGAATTAATTTTCTTTGATGGATTCCCAGCACTACGAAAATCAGTAGATCAGTGGAGTGAAAAAAAAAAGAAAAATCTGTGTGTTGAAGTGACAGCATAAATCCATAACCAGATAAAAAAGTGAAGACCCCCAGCAGCATGGGAAGGGAGCACATTAAGATAAACAAAGGATGACCACTGCTGGAGGAAGGAAAGGAGTGTGGATATTGTGCACCCTTTGCCCAGGGAACCAAATTAATACAAAATCCCGTGTTTACTCTAAAAGATCATTGCAGCAGTAGAAGAATTTGAAAATCCTGATTCAGACAAGAGAAACAATGGTGAGTGTGCTGGAAATGCTCAAACACATCAAATACAAAATGAATGGACACTCGAGGAAGTTGTTAGCAAGGAATAAACAGACAAGTGCACACATAAAATTTCCCTGATCTTTCCTTCTACAAATCAGGAAGATACAACAGGAGAGATTACAAGCCTGGGCCTGGTTTTGAGTGAGCTGGAGGCCAAGGCCAAGGATTTGTTTGATTTCTGATTCCAGACTCACATTCCCAACTCTTTGGAATGAGGCTTCTCAGGGAGACATTTAAGAGCAGGACACAGCAGCCAGACCAGATATTTCTCAGTCCAGGATTACAGAAAGTGAAGCATCATCAGTGAAATGGAATTGCATCAAGGTCAAATCACCCTTTCCTATTGCAAAGATGCTTTGAGGGTTGAGACTCTTTGATGTTACTGTTGGAAAAACCCACAGGCAGGTGGTCCCAAACTATCATCCAGTGATTTGGACACCAGCCCATCAAATCCCCGAGCACCAACAACAGGCTAAGGGTCACAATGACCCAGGCCTTTCCATCAATGTCACTTTGTCTTGCTTGTCCCAAACATGATGGGACACACAGGGGAATAGGCTGCATGATCACCAAGTAATCTTTGATTCTAAACTTTGGTGCAAAGCCTGAAGCTTGCTCTGCAGAAAGCCAACCTCAGTATTCTGCAACTTAGCCAGAAATGTTCTGCAATTGCAGCACACGGAGCAATCCCCACTCCAATGACACAAGGAAGAAATGCAGACACTGATTTCCACTGCACAGGCTGGAAAGAGAAGCACTGGGGGATGTTGATTGGGCTACAACACACAAGGAGCTGCAGGCAACCATCACACAGGATGGGGACAAATTCCTCACACCATGCTGAATGGAGAAAGCAAACAACTACGTTTGTTTGGAACCTTCAACATCTCTCCATGTTCAGAGGATCCTCAGCTTCTGCATCTCATTTCCTTTTGTTGAACTGCTCAGCTTCTCCATTCCTTCCTTTTTTAGGAAGACTGATTTCTTTTTTCACATGCACTCCTGGTTATAAACCAAGCCATAGCAACTAAACTTGCTGCAACGTGGTGCATTCATTCTTTTGAGTTTCTTAGCTCCAGAGCCACCATAAAAAACCCCCAAAACTCAAAGTTGAAGAAGTAATAATTTTAGTTACATCAGCAAAGTGAAGGGCTGATACATTCCCTACCGAGTGACAAATTAAAATAAGCCTAAAGCAACAAGAAATTTCTGACTTTTCCATGTGTGTTTTTATTTCCCTGTCTCTGGTGGCTACCTACGAGGAGGAATATGTCAAAAGCTTCCCTTAACTCTGAGTTTCAAGCCTGAATTATATTATTAGTGTCAGCAGATGCTCCACCATGCTTATTTAACTCACGTAGCACGGATCCTGCCTGCCAGGCTTCCTGGGATGCCTGTCTGAACCTGGACAGGAGAACATTCCATCACGAGGAACCCTGTGGGAACTGGGGAGTCCTTGGTCAGAATGAAGGGATTCAGCCTCAGTTGTGTGAGTGTGTCTGAAAATAAAAACCTTCCTGCTGCAGTTCCTTCTGAGGACACACCACCAGGTCTCACATCTCCTGTGTCTCCTGCTCCCTCATTAGGCCCGTTCCCATCATACTGCATCAAACTTTCACTGGGCAGACAAGCTAAACTAAGAGAATAATTAGCTCTGATGGTCTCCCAGAAATGAAGAATAATCAGGAAGGATGGGAAGACTTACAGACTGCGCTGTGGCATTTCCCCACTGCCACGAACCTTGTGTCACTGGTGCCGACAGGATGTGCAGTCCTGTCTTCCCAAACTGCAGGGCCATTACAGCAGTGAATTCATCTGTACACCTCTACCTGCCTTCAAGCCTGTGAGTAAATCCTGCTGCTCGCTTTGGAGGAAAAACTGTTCCCAGTTTTCAGCTTGCCACTCTACGGACAGTCAGACCCCAGCATCTGTAGCACTCAGCCAGCAGCAATCAAAGCCACACGCTATTCTTTGCCACTTCACTCCTCCATCACAGCCCCAGCCAGGCTTGTTCTCCACTCCTGTGAGTCACAAAAGGGCCAGAGAGCACAAGTTCAACTTGGGGAATGTTTCTCACATAAGTTCTGCTTTGTAAGCCTGCTTGACTTTGTTCACTGCCCTCTGAACTGCCTGAAAAGGAATCAAACGCAGCCTTTCCTAGCAACAGGGTGTTAGAAGAGGATCAGACTTACAATACCTGCAGTGCCTAAAAATGGAGTATTGTAATGACTACAGTCAGTCAGTTAAACCTAAAAATCCTAAAATTAGAGCCTGCAATGCTAGCATTTAAAGGGATGATTTTCCACTAGAAGATTTTTAGATTTGAACACCTTTCTCCCAGCTTGTTGAGGGAGCAGCTTGGCTTATGAAGAAAGCTGTGCTGCTCCCCAGTTTCTCCTTCTGGGGGCTGAAACCTGGATTTGCCTGACCCCTCACCTTGCACTGCTTTTCTATGTACAGTGATTCTGTTCTAAATGCCCTATAACAAGCAATGAATAGCATATGATTTTTTTCTCCAGCAACAGAAATTGTATTCTACAAGGATAAGATTAGCAATGGTTAAACTGTTCTAAACTATGGCCAAAGCCTTCAGAAACAACTGCACCATATCTTTTTGCAGGTTTGGGAAAATCTAACTGCTTCCTTTTTCATTATTATTATTATTATTATTATTATTATTATTATTATTATTATTTCTAAACATTTTCTGTGTTCAGCCTTCACCAGGAGTGCTGAGGCTACAAATGCTTCTTGGCATCTGTAGACAGCAATATCCCTCATTGTCTGATGGCAATGTACTTTTCAAACCTCATATTCATAAATCTCCTAAAAATGCCCTGGAGATAACCAAGTACCACTGTGTACCACTGTGATAACCCAAGGCGCAAAGAGAGTAAGAAATATTTCATGCATTACCAACTGAATCAGAGCTGGGTGTGGAACCTCCAAGGCCTGATCCCTCATTTTGCTTCCAACCACCCACCAGCCACCCCTCTCCCAGGAACCAAGTGGTTTAGCAAGATTTCCAAGCTTTAGCTGCTGGTTCTTTTTTGTTACCTTCAGTGAAATCATGCACTGGCAAGACTTAATCCATTGCTTATGTAAACGGAAAAGGCATTTAAGAATCTTAGCGTGGAGAACTTGGATTTTCATTAAGACCCACCTCCGAGTGAGAGAGAGATGGGGCCAATTCCTGCACCATCCAGTTGCTCTCTTCCCTTCTACAGATCCACCTTGCAAGCAAATGTCTGATCCAGCAGCCACCCTGCTGCCTTGCAGCCACTTTTGGAGCTTCAGCCTGATGCCAGCCAGTGAGACAGTGGGAGGAGGTGAGATCTCACAGCAAGGTGTAGGGAGAGGAGGGGAGAAAGAGGGAAAGGCAGTGGAGTAGGAGCACCACTGAAAGGCTGTATCTCCTCAGATGAAAGTAGTTTGAATGTCCCCAGTGCAGCATCAGCCCCTTTTGAGCCCTCTTGCACAAAATGAGGAGGACAGGCTTTTTATATTGCCTTGGCTCTCTGCCAGTGGTGGGCACACGGTCAGGCTGGACACTGATGGATTTGGCCAGAGGCCTCCAAATTTAATCCAGCCCTTTTCCAAAGCAATTTCTATAAGGTGACACCAGCAGATGTATTTTTCATTTTAAAACAAGCAGGCTATTTTAACAGGGATTAATCCCGGACTGGAAGAAAAAAAAAAAAAAATCCCAGGAATGAGTTTTAGATATTGAATTTTAGAAATCAATGAGTGTAAAGGTCACCATCCACTGCATCTCCTTGGGCCATGCCCTACAGCCACTCACACATCTGGGGCTATCCAGCACATGCCCCAAAAGGCAGGGTACCCATGGGCTGTCTCCTCAGCTGAAGACTCCTCCAGAGTACAATCCAGGCTCCCCTGGGCTGGAGGGCAGAGGACAAACCTGTTTGGTGGGGAGCTGCTTCACTTTGCTAAATAAAGCAAATAACTGCACAGCCCTCCTGGTAGAGGTGGCAGAAAAGAGGGTCCTGAAGACCTCTAACCCTCCATGAGTCCAGTTGCTGCTCTGATAAGACTGGTCCTCAGCCTGCCAGCTGCAGTCCCTGACATGGGAAGAGCTGGGGCTACACAAATGGGGTGGTTTGTTCCCATTTTTGCTCCATTCTTACAAGCAAAGTTGACAGAATTGATGTTTGCCTTCACAGGGCTCAGCAGCAGGGGCTCCTGTGGGGAAACAAGGAGAGAGAGGTGCTAAGGAAGCTCCCCTGAAAAACCACCTGTGGGGCTGTGGAGAAGCCACAGAAAGAACTGAAATACTGGAGACACAGGCTCTGCCAGGTTCCTTGGTTCTACATTATGCCCTCTGGTCACCTTTTGCCCCATTTGCCCCAAAACACGCCTTACTTGAAGGAAACATTACTGACCTCAGATGCCCAAAATGAAACGCTTAACCACAGCTGCCCACCAAAAATGGTTTCAAACAGGTTTGTTACAGATGGGAAGACCAGAAGAAAGTGAGGATTGTTGTTATCCATCCCCAAATCCAAGGACCAGCTGATACAGCACCTGACAAGCTACCTGAGAATTTGGAAGCTGGGCAGATGCAGCCCCTGGTCTGACTGAAGCTGCTAAAGGAGCAGGAGCTCTGTACAGACCTTATGACCAAAGGGGTGAAAAGAGGACAGCAGTGAGAACATGAAGCCATTCCCTGTGGAGTGGCTGCTGGAGGAGAGGGAGAACCTGGCTCAAAGAGAAGCCCTGCTCCTGTTTTATTACTCCAGCGTAAAAGTGAAATTGTATGTCCAAGGGACACCTGCTCCAGTGCTGTTTTCCACATTTAACCTCACTCTTTTGTTTATGAGAGAAAAAGAAGAAGCACTTCTTGCAGTGCAGCTAAAGGGAGACATCCTCTCCAGGGAATCTGACTAGATTTTTACAGCACTTGTTGGCCAAAGGTGTCAGTGTCTGTTTAAAACCCTATGCTCGGATTAAAATCAACTCTAAGCAGTTACTTGAAGGCTTCCACTCCATCTGAGGGATTTTTTTCAGAAGTTCTAGTTGACCATCACCAGTATTTACTAATTATTTTTGAAAAGAATAAGTCCAGCAAAGAATTTGTTTGGATATGCAGAAAAAAGAAAAAATAAGACCTAGACCAATTCCTCTTAAACAAAGAAAGCACAAAACAGCCTAAAAAAGACAGACAATCCCAGTCAGGCAGCATGATAACTACATAATTACAGATGCACTGAGGGAGTCAAGGTCTTGGCAAAATTAAAAGCAATTAAGACAATTACCTGATTGTCTTAGAGAGCAAAACCAGCAATGATTTGCAGAGTCATTGTGGAAATACTGACCAGAATGTCTCTGCCTCACACCCCCTCTGACTCTCTCATGCTCTACTCTCATCATCCTAGATTTTCCCTGAGAATAAAGCATTTTGTATGATCTGTTATATGCCCAGGCAGGTTTGTCAGGAGAGACAGTGGCCCGTGACTCCTTTTTTTAGCCACATGATACAAGGCTCAGACTTCAGGGCTGCTGCTGGTACGTGCAGCAGACAGTAAGAATTTCACATTTCTCTCTTATCTTGCTGCATAATTTAATTTCTGGCTGATTTAGTTTTTTTTTCTACTTTCTCTGGACACCAAAGAGCAGCCAAATTTTAATGTGAGGGAGAGGCTGATTTTCTGGGGCACTCAATGATATTCTATTCTCTGAAGTGTGCAGGGCTTGCACTCCAACACCAGGTTTGGGGCTAGGAGGGAATTTTCCCCCTAGGTAAGATAAGCAGGGATTTTGAGGCGTTTCTGGCTTGCCCCCTCCGTGTGCCTTTTCTCTCTTCCATAATCTCAAGGAAAATCTGTTTATTGAGTTCTCTGGTGTCACAGGAGTGTAAAGACATTGGTGATTCCCTCCATCTCTTCTGTTCTCTTTCTGTCATACACTTAAGGCATTTGCTTACATACTACAGGCCCAAATGGGACACGATTTCAGTGCTTCTTGGTGTGAAGGTAAGCCTGGGGACTTTTTCTGAGTATTTCTTGGTGTCCTGCTCTTGCAAAGGACTGAATCCAAAGCCCTGGGATCCCCCTTCCAAGCCTGTGTTTTTATATTTCATTTACCTTTCATTAAATGCAAAACATCCAACGAGTCACGTGAATGAGATGAAATATTACCAGGCTGCTGAGATTGTACTACAGCTGTACATGAACCTGTCAGTTCTAGGGTATCACCTGACCCTACCTGAAAACTGGATTCTGCATGTTACAGATATGCTCCATAATATCTGTGCTTTCCTACAACCATTCTATTCTGACAGTGTCACAAACCCAAAGGCTTGAAAAAGGAGGAGGAGGGCCAGACTTTTGCTAAAAATATCCAGGTATTGGTTGCTTCAGGCTATGCTAGCAACATTAGGTTTCCCTTGGTACAACGGCACTTTCAAGCAGCATTTTCACCCTGTAGTTAAAGAGGTCAGTCTTTTAGGAGCCCCAGTCTTTTATGAGGATTTTATTTGCCACTCATCCTGATTACCACCTCCCACCTTACAGATTCTCTAGAGCAATGGCTAATGTTACAGTGCCAGTTTACATAACACACTTTACAGGCAATTCAGTTTCAGTCTCTGAAAAGAATAATTGCATGGAAAAACATCTTTCTGCTTTTTCCCTAAGAGACACAGTAGTGAGCGTGCTGGCTTTCTATTCTGATCGTTTTTATTTGCTTCTGTTTCATATTTGAATGATATGGCACCCACAAGGGCAGGACATGAATATTCACAGAATCACAGAGTCATCAAGGTTAGAAGAGACCTTCAGGATCACCTAGACCAGCTGTCAGCCTAATCACCCCTAAGCCATATCCCCAAGAGCCACAGTCGGATTTCTCTTGAACACTTCCAGAGATGATGACTCCACCATCTCCCTGGGCAACTTATTCCAATTCCTAACCAGTCCTTCAGTGAAATTTTTTTTCCTAATATCTGATCTGAACCTCCCCTGGGCACTCCTGAAGGCCATTTCTTCTTGTCCTTTTACTGGGGCCATTCTCACCAGCCATTGTGTCCGGCTAGGCCCTCCCTGCCTTTGCTTTCCCCAGCCTCTGCCTTTCTGATCTACAGTACCAAGCTCTGTGGAAAGAAAAAAACAAATAATACAACTGATAATAGTCACAACTGCATGTGCAGGCTGTGCCCTGCATGCAGACAGTCCAATTTGACCAGAGTCCATTATTTGCTCCTTTAAAAAATGACAGAAAATTTTGACTGGAGCTGAGAAGCTGCGAAGCACTCCAGAAATCACTGCAACCATCTGGCCCTGCGGTCAGCAAGGAGCTTGTTTGCCTCACACTGGGTAACAAACCTCATGTGTTTTCAAGGATTACCAGTCTCAAAGACAGAGTGAGCAAGAAATAGGGTATTTGAGCACCAGTCTTTGGAAACACCCTGTGGCAAGGCACTACTTGGCCTTCTGCTTCCTTTAGATATGTGCTACCCCCCTGATGGACTGAAGTGCTCTGAGCAAGTGCACTGACAATGACACATCTGTTCTGTCCTTGGGGTCACCACTGACTGCACTGCCCCAGCCAAGTTCATTCAAAGCAACATTTGTCTTGCTTGTATCTGCCAGTGCTGCAGAGCTGCAAGTGAAGAACAGCCTTGCCAGTCTGTTGATCAAAGGCCAGGAGAAAAGAAATTAAGAAACTTCAGCATCCCTCACCAGCAGACTCCTGCCTCTGTGTGTTGGGGTGAGCTTGTTCCTTGCGAAATAACACCTGCAGAATTTTTGATTTTGCCACAGGCATAAAATCAGTGATGGCCTCAGCACCAAACCAAGTGTGGTTTCCTCTAGCAAACCCCTGGTTTCCCTCAGTGCATCCCAGTGCTATAAATTCCCAGAATCTCAAGATCTTAAAGCTTAGTGATTAAATCATTGTGCTGTACATCCAGGCATTTTAATGTCTGTGTAGTGCGATACAAAACCTTTCTGAAACTGAGCCCACTTAAAAACAGGCACCAATTTATTTGGATTGCAAAGTTTATAGTCCGAATGAACACCACTACCCCTACATTTGTGGGTGTTCTGTACATTCCTGGATTTGATCACTGCCTCAATGTAAATGTCCTATCACAATAAGTGGTTGAGGTCCAACCAAGCCAAGGACCTTGATATGATGTCTGTGATTAATATTTAGATCCTTCTGAAAGACCACTAAAATGCTGCCAAGCATAGAGGGTCCTATTAGGCAAAAGTAATGCACTTTCTGAACAAATTCTATTCTTACAAAGGAAGCATAGATGCTCTTCCCCCCCAAAAAAAAGTGCGTTTCCACCATTGCACATCTATGATTTTGGTGAAGGAGAAGACCATTTGTCAGCTGTCCACAGAGAGAGCCTGAGTGGGCAGTCAAGCCCAGCTATTTTCTTTTCATCAGGATATGAACCAAGGCATGACTAACAACGTAACAAAGCTCCTGGTTTTGTATCTTCTTGTTCAAAACATAGCACATACCAGTTGAAAGCGTGCAGATTTTTTTTATTAAATTGCTAAATCTCCACCAGCATGCAGCTGTCCATTTCAGAGTAAAACTCTGTATTTCAAACACTACAGACTCAGGAGAAGATGCATAGTTCTCAATCTTGATTAAAAGAGTATAAATTGGAGGCCAATTCTCTCATATGGTCAATTAACCCAGACAGACACTAAAACAACTGAGAGCCCAAAAGCCATGGTATGTCTGTATAATGCTACTTTAATTATGATAGTCTTTGTTGTCTTAAAAGACTCATTGTGTAATTCCATATAATAGCAACATGTAAAATTATTGTGGTATTATTTCTTAGTGTTTTCATTTGCAATCTCCCAAGACACGAGCAGTGAAAGAAAACATCAGTTCCTAATGGCTAGAGACACAAACAGAAGATCTGCTCTCTGGTTTCAGAACAATACAAGTCATGCCTCTTCCTTATGTTTGCCAGCTGCACAAGGACAGCCAAGCCTCCTCTGTTCAGCACTGTGGAACCCACCTGCCTGTATTATCAGAGAAACACAGAATCACAGAATGGCCTGGGTTGGAAGGAACCTTAAAGATCATCTATTCCCAATCCCCTGTCACAGGCAGGGACACCTTCCACCAGACCTGGTTGGTCAATGCCCCATCCAACCTGGCCTGGAACACTGCCAGGGATGGGGCAGCCACAGCTTCTCTGGGCAGTATGGGCCAGGGCCTCACCACCCTCACAGTAAAGAATCTTTTCTTAATATCTCACCTAAATCTACTCTCAGTTCAAAGCTGTTCTCCCTTATCCTGACATTACATGCTTTTGTAACAAGTCCTTCTCCATTTTCCTTGCAGGCTGACTTCAAGTACTGGAAGGCTGCATTATTAAGGATAAACAACCGGAATGAAAACATATTTCACTGAAGACTTGAGTGAAGAGGTTGTGTATGACATGAACTTCTCATTTATCTGATCGTCCAACATTAGAATGCTTGCCTTACCTCACCTAGGCAGCTTCTCTCAAAGTTAATACCTATGGCCAAATGGCAAATTTTCTCTTCATCCTTTTTCTCATTTCCTGAATGGTCTTTTCCCTTCCAGCACTTTCAATTTCTGATCACGGTGTTTAAATCCATCAGTAAATTCATCGAGGCATTTCATTTTGTTATTCACTTCCTTTCTCATTAATGTAGATGATGCATCAAACCTCCATGCTAACCCCAACTCACTGTGACACCTCTCAAAGAGATCAGAAGGTCTTGCAGAAAACTCACTCCATCATTTCTGATTTGACATATTTAGGTGAATTTAACTACTGGGTTGTGTAACAAAAGCAAAAATACTCCTTTGACACAAGCAGAGTTAGAGGCCGTGCTGGCATTTCTGAGGCATGGTCTGGCAGAGAGTTTGCATAATATTAAGTGTTATAAAAGCACAAATACTTGATGGCTGTGGAGCTTATGTTACAATATCCCTATAGGGTACACAAAACGTGGGTGCCTGACGACCTGGGCAGGTGACTCCCACTGGAGGAGTGAGTGTCTACTTTTGGAGACATTACTTTCTATTTCAGTTTGGAGACAGTGTTGCTGGTTTTTGTTGTTGTTGCTATAGCTGACTGATCCTATACTCTGGTGATATATTATTCTCCCTGTCCTGCCTTCACCAATCACTGCACGTCTGTCAAAAATGTTAGAATTGGTTGGCACAGTTGTATCATGAGTGGGAACAAGCCAGGTCTTTTGGAAATCCTATGAATTTTCATAGAGCGAACCAGTTAGCTACAGCACCTGGCTGAAATTTTAGTGCTCTTTAAGGCATTGAAAAAAATCAGCCAGCACTTAACAGGTCTGAATTATTGAGGCTGGAGTAAAAAAAAAAACAAACTCAATAAAAAAACCCCAGTCAGTCACAGAGGACAATTGTGAATTCTGAGAAAGAAATTGGAAAATTTAATAGACTTTTTAAAAGCTCTGAATGAAGTAATGAAGCCCTCAGACACTGAATTAAGATATCCACAATAGGCTCTTCCGAAGTGGAGCCTGGGATGTTTCAGAAGTAGAATAAATTTCAGACTTCATACTCAGTGCCAAGACTTCAGGTCCAACTTTTAGTTGCTTCACTTCAATATTGTCTAAACTTACTTTTTTCCCTGTGTGTTGAGATTTAGAATTGGTGCTGTGCTGGCAGGAACTGTTATTAGGTGCTGAAAAATTCAATCAGGCAGAAGGGAGTGGGGTGGGGGGAACGAGCACCAGGTTATTTATTATCCCTCTGTAGGTGCCCTGCATTTTGTCCAGGCAGCATCCTAAGGAAAATTTCACTGTGCTCATAAAGACAAGGCAACAATGGAAAATCTGCTTGAAAGTCTGGAAATTCTGATAGTAGCTCTGCATTCAGTCTGGTTTAATTCAGCTAGATATCTTCAATTATATGCCAATCTAATTAAGAACTGGTGAGCAGCTATTGAGAGACACGTATCTTGGATGCTAATGTTGTGGGCTTTATGCTCCTGCCTAGCAAAGCTGAGCTGTTAGAGGCAATAGGAGCATTAGTGTTAGAGAGCTGTCACACTTGCAAAGGTGGGTGAATGGCTCCCTGTGGGAAGGATCTCCCCCTCCAAGAGCCCCTGTGAGCCCTCACGGTGCCCCTCTGCCCACCTGATGCAAAAAATCAACATTTATAGTTCCCAAGTGGTTCAAACGATTGGCTGGTGTTCGAAAAGCGTGGATGAGAAGGAGGTTAAGCAGCAAGAGAAGCACTTTGTGAAGCAGCATTGAATAGCTCTCACCTCCTCCACCCCTACACACGACCCTGTCTGGCTCTCACAGCCCTTTGAGATCAGTTCCATAAGAAATAAATAAAGTCACAGCCTCCATCAGGAAAAGCTGAGCACATCCAGAGCGGGACTGGAGGCACCCTGTGCAAAGGAAGACTCTAAGGGACTGCCAAAAAACGTTGAGTTCAGCAGACAGGGTCAGTCCAGTCAGGATGGAGAGAGAAAATCTCAGGTCTGGTGCCTGCCTGGTGCTGCAGAAACTCCAGGGTAGGAGGAAGATGATCATCACAAAGCTTTGGTGGGTTTTCCTGTCCTCATGGACTAGACTTTCATGCCCATGCTAAGACAGATACTTGAAGGGATGAAGGGAACTCTGAGATTAAATTGTTAGGTCAACAGAAAAAAAATCATGGAAAAGAGACCTAAACCTCTGCGATGCCTGTCTCCATGCTGGTTATCCAAATCTGCCTTTCTGTCCGTTGGCACAGTTTTTACACAAAATATCACAGGTGACAATGGAATAAGAAGTCCAAAAGGGCTGCTTGATCAAGTTTTACAACAATAAATGCTTTTTTGACAAAATTGGGAAATGCTGAAGGAAGGTATCAAATTCCATCAGTGCTTTCACCAGAAATTACATTTCACTGTGATAGATTCAATCATTTTTTTTTCAATAGAATAATTTTAGCTACCATTGTGACGAGCAGAAATAAGAGCAAAATGTTCTAAATTACCATTATGAAGCATTTCAATCAAGCCATTTCAATGTTTCAGGAACAAAAAAATTCCCCAACTTCACTTGGTATTTAATTTTGACTTTTAGTGCTTGTTTGAAAATAAAATTGTAAGTTTCCTGCTGAATGAATATTTCATTTTCTGACCTGTCACATTCAGTAAAGATATTTCAAGTGTAATTCAGAGGAATACAATGGGTCTATTTCCACATGATGCTATGGGACACTGTTCCAGTTTTCTCTTGGTCTGCCAAGAACTTCCTCCTTTTCTCACAGGGCATCAAATAATATTTCATGGACAACAGCAATGAGCTGCACACAGTCCATCAGCCTGCAAAACTAGCCAGGAGGGGTCTTCATCACTTCAAAATATTACAAAGCCAAATTCAGACAAATCTAATAAACCAAGGGAAAGGAAACCCATTTCAGAGAGCACTAGAAGGGAAGAAAAGGAGAGGAAATAGAGTTAAAAGAACCCATTTACTCATCACAGGATTGACAGTGAGTCTCTCACATAATTTGCAGAGATAGAATGGGGTGCAAATGGTTGGTCTCTGGGTTTGATAAATAACTCAGTCAGACTTTCCACTATTTTATTTTCTTACAGTTATTTGTATCTGAGAAAGAGTGGAGGGAGACACCCCTAAGGAATTTTAGTTTGTTTGCATTTCCTTTATCCACATACTTGGTGTGCACTTCCCTGCTCTTCTAGGATGGTGAATGCCTTATGCGAAGGCCCTTTGGAAAGGCTTTTTTTCTGTGGAGAACAGACCAGACAGGTATTTCTGTGGTTCCCTCTGTCCTGCACATGCTCACACCCCACACCTGGACGGGGTGGGCAGTGGAGATGAAGCACCCTGGAGGAATCACACAGAGGAATTTAATTGAAGAATCTCTTCCCATCCAACACACTCAAGGATTTGCACAGTTTGAAGGCATTTAAATGTTCTCTCTTTTTTCGCTTACTGATATATTTCACATCTTTAAATAGTGCTTCCTCAGCTGAGAGATAACGTGGAGGGTTACAGAAATGAGCATTGTGTTCAAGAGGTCTTGAGTGCATTTGTTCAAGAGAAAGGGGAGAAGGCAGCAGGTACATGCAGGAGGGGCTGTGATGCACAATTCTGCACTGGGGCAGCACTACAGCATGCTGTTCCACCCCAGCCACCAGGCATCACGGAGAAACCAGCTTGGATTCAATTGGGCTGGGACCCAAATGGGTGCTCTCAATGTCACACATGGCCCTGAGCAGGGAGAGATGTACAGAAGGGATGTCCAGGCTGCTCCTCCTCTTTTTCTGCTTCCACATGGTATAAAGGCCAAGAACTACTGTTGGGTCACTTTTGCCACTCTGGAGAGACCCCTCAATCTGCTGCCTGGCCCCTCAAGGGGGCTGTATGCCATGAAGTCAAAACACTAAATCTGGGGACAACCAGAGAGGTTTTTAGCAGCCAAGGGGCTGCTAATGGGACTCTTAACCAGCACACACGCTGTCCTCCTGTCCCCACTCTGCCTCCACACCAAACCAGCCCTTCCATCCCCCAGGGATCCAGGTCATTCAGCCTGATCTTCTGGAGATCCTTGCACTGGGAGCAAGTTCTGTGGGGTTGTCTAAATCATCCCCTCTTTCCTGTGTTTTCCATCTCCTCCCTGAGGCACAACTGTGCTAAAATAGGTAGGAAAAGGAGGGGGTATAAAGTTAAAGGGGGTGAAAGAGGCCACAAACATGAACCTGGGGATAACAGAAACCAACACACAGCCCAATGCCTCTATGGAGAGGTTGCAGAGATGGCTGCACTGCACCAAACGCCGCTTTCAGCACAGGGGCACGTTGCCAGGACGTGGTCGGGACAGACACATCTGAGCAGTTCTGAGTCCTGTCTGTGCCTTTCCTGGTGTGAAAGACACACTCCTTCTGCAGGCTGTGCAGTAGGGATGGATTTCATTTGCTTTTCATCGGCAGCTGTCCTGCGTATCAGCCAGCATGCAGAGATATGACGCCGACAAGCCAGCCATCAGCAGGGTTTTGTTTCCTAGCCTCTCTTTAATTGCAGTGCTAACTTGTCGAATACCACAACGCAGCTTTCCCATGACCTTTGCTGTTAGCCAGAGACTTCAGAGCAAGTTGGATTGCTTCTCATCCTCAGCAGCAGCTGTGGGGAGCAGCCGATTGCATTTAGGCAATCTGCAACCAGAGGGACTGACTGGAAAGCATTAATTGAAGTGTGAAATTTGCCTTCCCCTGTCCTCTTAATCAGCCCTTCACATTTAAAACCCCTGTAACTGCTTTGATGCCACCATAGAGAGGAAGGAATAGCTGCCTGAATACAAATTATGGTTTATTCATTAATGATGAATATTTATTAAGTGGGCCAGCTAGTGCTGGTGTGCTCCTGTTTGGGAGGGTCTCAGCAGCATGACAGAAGGCTCTGTAAAATCAGTATTACTTTTAGGGGACAGGAATGAACAGTTGTCCAAAAAGCCAGAACATGTAATACACATCCACAGCCCGCTGGGAGAATTTCTTGCAGGGAATATGTGTATCTTCCATGTCCATTAGGTCAAACTCTGCTCTGTTTGTAATCCCTGCTGATGCTTCATGTCTGAAGCATGCAAGCACACAAAAAGTTTGTGTTGCTCCAGGCCATGCAACAGAGCTGATTCAAAGGAAATCTTCTCTGCGGTCACATCACAGCTTTGCTGGCTTTTATGTGCATTCCTGTTCTGAGGATGGGTGGTCCAGTTCACAAAATGAAAATATCATTCCAAAGAAAATTTAAATTTTCCAGCTGAGACAGAGTCAGTTGAAATTATTTTATCCAACACTACCAATATGGTTTATAAGACAATAAACCTCACACACTGGAAATATTAACAATGCAGGATAATAAAAAAAATATAGAAAAAACCCAGATAAATTAATGGCTTCAAAATTTCCAAAGTGCTTCAAAGGTTCCAAAATTACTTTCTCATGACAGATGAACGTGGTTACCCTCCTCACACACTCCTCAAGGAGAGCCTGCCAGAGCCAGACATAGCTTGTGTCTGGTACACCACCCCTTGACATCTCTCTGCAGCCTTCATGTCTAGCACTTTCCACAAATACAATGAAATATTCTGAGTTCAGACCACTCCCCATACAAACTGATCTGTATTGCCCACACTGCATTAACAGGGTAATGCAGACAGAGAGGGAGGAGGGCCCCATGACGGCAGTATCGTGGTAAGTTGGTGATGGGACTGGAGAATGACACACAGCCCCCCAAGCCTATGCTGCCATCAGCCTTCTGGGGCCAGTGTCCCCAGACTGTCCCTGCACTGGGACCATGGGGGAGTGATGACTTGGGTTGCCTGGTGCCCGTTTCTTTTTCAAGCTCTGGACCAGCACACAGATGAGAAGTACAGCCAAGCCAAGCCAAACTGTCTTGGCAGAACAGTGAATAGTATTTTAGCACTAATAAGTTGCAACATTTTCAAAATATTTCCCTTGGAGACTTTTCATACGCTGTGAGAAGCGCTGCCTGTTGGAGATCTGGGGTTGACTTGGGGGCAGGACGTGTTTCTTCTAAAAAAAGCAAGAGGCAGGTGAAGAGCTACCATGGCTGTGCAAACATGAGATCCTTCTTTCAGTTACCTCAGGATACACCCAGCAAAACACCTGGTGTCGTTATAACACTTTGTCTGAAGTGAAGCAATGACTTTCAGGCAGAAGTTCAAACCCTGGCACAGTCCATTCAGCACGTTAGGATTCTCAGATGCAGATGTGTTTAACCAGCCTCGGTCCTTCAGATGAGGGCTGAATCCTTCTTGTGCTATATAGTTATTCAGAAGCTCACAGAACATCATGTCCTCAGGATGTGATTTCAGTCATGATTTGGAACCCCTCCTACAAAGACAGAGGGATCTGGGGCAGTTCAGCCTGGGGAAACCTTAGAACACCTCCCAGTACCTGAAGGGGCTGCAGGAGAGCTGGAGGAGGCTTTTGACAAAGGCATGGAGTGATTGGACAAGGAGGAATGGCCTCAAACTGAAAGAGAGTAGATTTAGACAAGATATTAGGAAGAAATTCTTCCCTGTGAGGGTGGTGGGGCCTGGCACAGGGTGCCCAGAGAAGCTGTGGCTGCCCCATCTCAGAAAGTATTCTAGGCCGGGTTAGAGGGACTTTTGAGAAACCTGGTCTGGTGGAAGGCGTCCCTGCCCATGGCATGGGGAGTGGAACTGGATGATCTTTAAGGTCCCTTCCAACCCAAACTATTCTGTGATTCTGTGATACTTACCCATGTACCCACAGCTACACTTCATGTGTCACTAGTAAAAATGGTGACATTTCATTGGTGTAGGATATTTATAATGAAAGATAGAGGATTCTGAGGCTTCTGCCTTCACTGCTCTTTGAACCAGCTTGTGCACACATAGCAAACACAGGGTAATCTTCAAATATTTCTATCTCAGGGCCACACAAGTGGGATAAGTTTGTGCAACAAGATCAGTAAAATATACCCAACCGATCTGAAAACTTTGGTTTAATTAGAGGGAGATGAACTCTCCCGATTCAGTCTTTGATAAAAAGCAGGCTCCTCTATAACCTTCCCTGAGTGTTTTGATAACCAGCACCACAGCTCAGCTGTTAGTCTGTGATCAGGAGCTGTTTGGGATGGGAACAGCAGAGGATGCTTCATGCCAAGGGATCAACACATCTATCTGGGGCAGTCGCAACACAGCCCACAGTCCTATGTCTGGCTCATCTCCACGCTACTCATCCCTTGCTCCCATAAGAGCTGAGCTCCATCTGCAAACTTAAAAATGGAAAAAAAAAACCCAAGCAAACTTTTTTCTCCCCCCATCAAATTCTGTCTGAGCAGACAGCTTTCAGAAGGCTCAGCATTTTCTGAGTTGCAGGTTCCCTTTGGATTTCTCACAAACTGGTTGCCCACAGTCATCAGATCTGCTTGAAAACCTTTGCCTTTACCAGTAGGAAATTAGATGCACAATTGCATTTCCCTGGGGTTTTGGAATGGTCTCCGTGGCTCACAAAACAGAGTGTGAAAGAGGCAGTTTTATGTCAGAAATGCAGACAATAAATGGTAGCTCTCAGTGTGAAGATTTATTTATTTAGCGAAGTCTCAGAATGAAAAAGAACAGTTTGAAAGGAAAGGGCAAATGTGATTCCTATTTTGTCCACCACATGGAACTTCTTTTCCTAATCCTTCACCATTTGAATATGACTGCTCCTGGAGGCTGCCAGGATCAGAGAGATGAAAGGGCAACCCTTCATGTAAGCACCAGCCCTCCACTTTAAAAGCTCCCTAAGCACTCTTTCAACTTTCAACTGCCCCCAATTATATGTTTTTAACATTTGAAAATGCTTTAGGACAGCAGGTGCCTCTGTCACTCATGTATTGTTCACATGTCATCACCCTCTGCCTGCCCTCTCCCACTTTAAAACCTCTCCTTTTGTGAAAATTAGCATAATAGTCATGTCTCCCGAAGGAGGAAAGGTGGGAAGACAGAGGAGGTGCAATCTTCTGGTGCATGCTGCCTGTTTCACAGCCTGATCTCTATGCTCTGAGGTGCTCTGTCTAATTACAACTCTTCTGCTACAGGAGAAGGAGTCAAGCTGGGTACACACCTGTGTGATCAGGGCTGTGACTGCAAACCACTGGTCCCTCATCATTGAGGCACTCCTTGCTGCAGGCAAGCCAAAAACTACTGCTGGGCTTGATGACTTGAGCTCCAGCTCCTGATGACTCTGGAGCTGGCAGAGCTGGAGAGAGGAGAGGGTGAGGTCCACACAACCCCCAACCCACTGTGGGGTGGAGACTGAAGATGGGGCAGTGAATCTCATCTGAAAGTATGAAGGAGTGGTAGCAGACCATGCAGGGCAGGTGGTTTGTTTCTTTTCAGGGTGGGAACACACAAGGGCACATTCTTTCTGTATAAAACGTGTGGACAGCTGATGCAGGCACCCGCCTTCTCAACTAGTCTGAAGAAGATGATGCTGCGAGGTCCATTCCACCTGTCAAGGACACCTTGTGCTTAACTCAAGTGATGAATCCCACACAAGGGATTTCTTGGGGCTGCAACAAAGTGGGACAAAGGCTTAGCTTTCAACTCCCTCTGTTGCATTTCACACTCATAAAAACTCAGCTGAACGTTCATCTAGTCCCACATCCATCCTCCTTGCTGTTTAAAGCTCATAAGCCAAGTCTACCAAAACAGCCAGGCAGCATCTTCTGATGAAGGCTGGATAGCCCATAAAAGACCCAGGGAGTGAGCTCCTGTACCTTGGGCTACCCAACAGTGGAGTCTGTGTAGGAAACCAGAAGGTAATAAAAACACACCATTTAAAAATTCATATCTGCATAATGAATCCTGCAACTTCTTTCTGTACCCAGAATGAGTCAGGCCTACATGGCTGGGGAGAGCTTTCAGAGCAATAAGGCAGCACTGTTTGCTCCAGGTTGCTCACACAGACATTAACACTGCAGAGAGAATTTGCAAATCACAGGGCCCTGCTGCAGAGCAGCCAGCACAGCACAGCACAGCACAGTGTGTTACGTGGGCTGCCATCTTGGTCATTCTTATTAAAAAATAAATCTTGTACAGGAAGGGAGGGGTGTCTTTGTGCTGCTCTGTAAGGGCTCCTGATTAAGCACACTGCTGCTTCTAATGACCCTTGAATCTGACCTTTCAGTGCCTGGCAGGGGTGCGGTGCTTTGATTTTACAGCATCAAGGGCACATGAAAGACAGATTCAGATGATTAAGTTAATCAATAAAACCTTTTGATTCCCATTTCTTTGTAGAAAACTGGATGGCTTAAGGCAACAAGAAGAGACAAAACTGTCCTGATGTGTCCTCATTACCTTGAGCCTCATCACAGACCTTATGCTATCGGCCTAGACACAACCAGTGACTGTCAAATACCCATCTTTACCTGTGGCTGAAGCCTGGGGAGGACTAACAAAAACATTGAAGTGGGAAGGAGAAAGTGTAATACCTGTGTAATTTCTGTGCCATTCTCCTGGCCTTTGTTTTTCCATAGCTATCTGGAAGAATTTTACTGGTACATCCTGAATTATTGTCAATTATCCTAAATTGATACCTGCTAGAAACCACAAGAAAGTGAAAAGATTTAATGCCTACTGCTTTCAATGCTCACCCTCCTTCCGCCTGAACAAAATGCCAGGCCTAAGCTCCATCTGGATATGAGGAAAGGGAGGGGAGGGGAATAGCTTTTCCGGTGTCTCTCATCCCCCTCAGCTAAGCCTTCAGGAGGTGCAGTTGCAGGATGCCCTTAGAGAACCTTCCCACTCAGGGGTGGCCTCTTGAGGCACATGGGAAGAGCAGGAGAAATGTGTAGGGCCTTTCTCTTAGCAGGATAGCTGCAGTAAAGACAGAGGGAATCTCTCTGAATGCAAATTCCTAACAGTGAAGATCTGTAAATTCCCGCTGCCCGCCCCACAGCCTTTCTCCTCCAGTGCCAGGGGGTGTAGAATATATCTTCAGATTGCAAGGTCAGGAGAAAATGCTGCTGTTATCTAGTCTGAATTTCTGTGTAATATACACCTGAGAACTTCCTGGGAGTTTTCCCCATTTCATGTCAAGCTCCATTTGAAAAACACCTAATCTCACTTTAAGACATGCCAGCAACAGAGAGCTGACAAGAATACTCCACATTTGCTCCAGTCATTACCTACAACTGCCATGAAAAACTAGTTTTTCAAGACAAGCCTAGTTCTGGCTTGTCTGGAAATCCCAGTGCCTGCATGCAAGGCTCTGAAAAGGAAATGCAGGTTTAGCAAAGATGCACAAAATGTGATAACCTTTTAGAATATCTATAGCATGAGGAAAAGCTCTTTCACTGGGCTTGTAACCCATTTTTCCCAAAGACCACAAGTACCGGCCCTTCACCAAGAAATCAGACCCAAGTGGCATTTCCTACTCTCCATTTCGGTCTGTCACTGCAGCAAAGATTCCCTTTAAAGACCTTGATCACAGAAGTTATTGCAGACACCTGTATTTCAAATACCTTGACCTACCCATTAAAATGATAACCTCAGTGTATGTTCAATAAGTGCTAACAGTGCTTTGAGTTCAGTGAAGTCCCCAACTTTTCTCATTTTATCCCGTTTTTCAAAAACTGAGTCTATGCGTTCTGCTCATATTCTTTTTTTTTTTTTTAAACTTGAAACCTGCTTGTTTTACATAAGAATATTAAAAATACAGCTTTGTGATACTTTTCTCTCACCTTCCAACCCGTGTTAGCAACTCAGGTTGCAGTGAACCCAAAGTGTCAGCTTTGGACTGTCTCGGAAGATGGAGTAGATGAAATTACTTGCATTCTTTAAAACATGATTGATCTAATGCTGTCACAGGAGAATTCACACTGGATTCTGATGGCACAGACACTGCTGAAATGAACCTAAAGTGTCAGTCTGTGACTGAGATACATAACGAAAGGCAGAATAATGTTTTTTTGAGCTCGGGTCAAAGATCCCTGATGCCTCATGGAAAATTCTGAAACATGCTTGGAGATGATTTTGCTGACAGATAATTTTCTATATTTTTCTGTTTATTTTAGGCACAATCTTGTGCTCTCTTTTTCATCAATAGCCTACATACTTATGCAATATCCTGGGCTATGCATCCTGATACCTGGATGAACAGGGGATCTTTGGAAGTTTCACACCTCAGCTGCTACAATTGGGTCTTAAACCAGCTTTTGCAATCTTTTGTTAGACAAGTAATTAGGAAACATATCAGGAATTTTTTGAAAGAAGGAAATAAAATTACTATTATTGTTCATTGCTGCTGGCTGACTGAAACCAAACCCTTTAAGGGAAATATACTGATTTTAATGGTACCTTAGTCAAGCAAGGTTTGTTAACGTTAATGCAGAATTCAAGAGGGTCCAAAAGTTTTGCTCAACCCAAACACAAAATTATTTTTCCTCAATATGAGTGTGCCAGTTACAGGTGCACAGGGTATAAGTGAAGATTCAGAACCTGAAGACCTCCTGCAATCTAGGGGAAAGCCCTTGTATCCAAGCACTTGGCTGGTTGTGACTCTTTTCCACAATTTTCCTGTTGGACCTGTTCCCTTCTATATTGTACATAAAACGTAGCAGGGAAAGCAGCAATTCTGGAGACTCACATTTAAGACACTCTCTCCCCAAGAACAGGGAGGAGTTTGTGTGTCAGGAAAACAGCAGAGATACAACAGAAACCAGCAGTCATGCTGAAGTAGCCATTTGTCACTCAGAAACTTGACAGAGTCAGCCTAGGAACAAAACTAGTGAGAGAAAAACATTCTGGAGCTGCAAACACACTTGGGCTGGATCTCATGTCATGGACATGGCTTTATCTGTAGTATCTTGGGTCCTTTCCCCTTTGATCAGACATTTCACAGTTCCCATCTGCCATGGCAGATCTAAAGCTTCTGATCTCCTAAGAATGGAGTTTCCCCACAAGATAGACCTCACTCCTGTCTGGGATGAAAACCATCAGGGAACAAGGATCCCAGACTAAGTAGGGCAGCACAGTCCCAGCCTTCTGACCCTGGTCCTGAGTTATAAATACAAAAATAAAAGAAAACATGGCAATCAAAAAAAATTTTAATGTTTTTCCACCAAAGATGCCAGAGTAGAACTTGTGTATAGGGCAAATGTGGCTGTGGGAACTTGACAGAAAGACCCCAGTGACTTGGTCTGCACCTCAGCTTCCCAAAGCTATGCATTGGCCCCATCTTCCCTCATATCCACACCTCATAAGGGATCCCATTTCCGCTGGGCTCCTCCATCGGCATGAGAGGCTTATCAGTGAGGTAGCCACAAAACAAACACATTCCTGGGCATTTCTACAATGGGGCCACCGCTAAAGCCAGACTAATGGAAAAGAAAGTGTATGAAATTTGGAGGAGAAGTTGTCTGGGACCAAATTCTCAGCAGCTCTGTGCTGGGGGGAGCTCCTCCAAACAACATCCGTGGATTTATACGAGTGTTGACGATCAGCCATGTACCAAGAGATAAGGGTAGAAAAGCACTTGTGAAAATCTGCAGAGACCAAGGATACACTGATGTCTACAATTTGTAAAAGAAATGAGAATTGTTAACGAGTAATTTGGATCCCAAGAGGGTCACGTTGTGAAGCTGAAGGCAACAAGTGGCTGTGGGGTGGTTTGTTGGTTAATAAAATTGCTGACAATGAAACCGCTAAGCTGTACTTATGAAAGATGGATTAACATCGCATTTGGCAGAATAAGTGGCAGAAAGACTCGAAGCAAGGTGGCATGGCAAGCCTAATCAAGTCAAACTATGCACAGCAATGACACGAGCAGACAGCAAATTACTTCCCCAGCAATTCATTTGTGTAATTGACCAAGAAAGTAAGGAAAACTATTGAAAAAAGAAGCTATTGCAAGAAAATTAACTAAGCGGAACAAAATGTAAAGAGCTGCTAAAAGGTCTTTGTATTTCTAAAGGGGTCTCATAGACTCTGTTTATGTCTTCACGTATGGAATAATAATGCCCTTGAGGGAAAATCTTCTAAAAGGATGTTGAGAAACTGCATTATCTTAAAGATATATCTTGAAAGAAAAGAGAAGAAGCCCAAGCAAAGCAGTAATTTACCAGCATGATCTCACATTTGAAGCTATCTTTTCATAAGAGAAGTTTTCAATACAAAAGTCATCTGTTTAAATGAAATTTGCATCAGAAACACACTGACCGAAATATTTGAGTCACATTAAAACATTACAGGTTAAGGTTGCTCCAACAGGTTACCTGCATTTTGCAGCAGTTTAATAGAAGTTGTTCTCTTACTCAATTAATGTAAATGCCCCAAATCATTATCTTTCATGGAACAGAACTTCTGATTTCCATTTATGCCATTTTCTTTATCAGAGAGAAACTTAAGATGTGATTTAAATGAAGGAAAGAGACAGGAAGAGTGAAAACAGGCCCCATAAAAAAGACACTTTAAGCCAGGAATTGTGTCAATCCTTGGACACTTAAATCTGCAAAATCCAAATATAGAATAAGACATTCTGAATGGTGAAAATAACTAAGCATTGGAGCAGAATGTTTCAGTATAATATAGTACACCATCATCTGACCTTAGCAAGTGAAGATATTTTAATAAAATGTATGCTCCATTTCAACCTTGAAGGAGCTGGCTCCAAGAAAAATAAACTTCTCTGTGCAGGAGACCAAACCAGGCAATTACAGTGGCTTGAACTCAATGAAATGTGGTAGCAGGATGATACCTGTTGATGGTAGCATCTCTTTGCTGGGCCACTTTGGCATGCTGGAGAGGATGAGACTTTCATCTGGGTGAAGAAAGGATTGAATTTCATACTATGAGTGGAAAATTGCTTCTGGGTTCACAAATGAGTGGGTACAAAAAGTTTTGGAAGGTTTGCTTTGAACCAGACTCACTGCAAAGATCAGTCCTACACAGCAGTTTACAAATCCAGCTAAAGTGGTTTTGCAGGTGGAGCGGTGCCTTTTCTCTCTCACCATGCAGATGTGCCAGCTGTGTGTCATCCCAGCTCAGTGGGCACTTCAAAGGGCAAGTTTGAATGATCAAACTGCATTTATTTGATCAAGCTGCTTCCCCCTAAAGTAGTTTCAATGTGTTCATAAGCATTTTTGGGGAGGGTTACTACACTGCAAAAATCCTGGAAAAACAAGCAGGTTGTAGGAGTGACAGCAGCTCTGGGAAACTCTCATGGCATGGCTTTTAACTACTTCTGGTGCTATAATCCAGTTCTGGGTTATCTTAATAAAAAAACCTTTTGCCCTGGTATCTCCAGAACTAGAGACTCTCACTGTGAAATGGAGATTGTGCTGTCCTTGGGACTGACCAGAAATGTGTTTCCACATGGAATTTGCCAGGGGTGTGCTTTGTAACCAGGTATGACACCTGTCTGTGCTGGAAAAGTGCTTAAATATTTTACTTTCTAAAAAATGGTGGACAAAAAAATAAAGGGACATGGGGTGCAATCACCATCACCACCCCAATTTAAATTGTAACCAGATACTGAAGAGTTTCTGGTGTAATCTCAGACCCCATTTTTGTACCCAAAAGCTTTTCAGCTCTGATCACACTAACAGTCTTGTAGGGCACATCTTAATTGTGTGAGCAATTCCCAGAAGTGAGGTCAGGAGTTTATAACAATTAAATTCACTCAAGCGGAAAGATCCTTGCAGGTACCAACATCACATTCCTGGATGGAATCCTGCTTGTGCTGCAGCCAGTCCTCTGCTTCAGGAGGGCACAGCTCTGCCCTTGCGCACAGTGAACAGCTTGGAGTCACCTCACAGAGGAGTTTATGGTGAAGCTCCAGCCATGGAAATGAAATACAGCAGTGACTCCACTACAGAGGTCTTAATAATCTCTCAAAAAGAATGATTACCCTGGTTTCTCTGGCTCTGAGCAACATGTTTGTGTGGAAATTTCCTAATTTCCTTCTACCCCTTTTCTTCTGTTTGCTTACATGGTTCAAACGCTTCTGAGATTTTGCACCTGCCTCGTGCCACAGCCCCGTGGAGCTTAGAACTTCAGCCCTGAGGCAGAAATCTGAGATTGATTTGATTGCTGGATACTCTGAGGAATACAGGATATCCCTGTTATATATACCAACACAATTTTGAGCAAATTGTCCAGGGAATAGTTTTCCCCAAATTTTTGAGTCAACCGGTGTTTGCTGAACAGCTGGTCTCCAAATGGCTGCTATAGATGCACAAATATCATAGAATCACACAAAGGTGTGGGTTGGAAGGGACCTTAGAGACCTTCTCATTCCAACCTCCCTGCCATGGGCAGGGACACCTTACGCTAGATCCGGTTGTTCAGGTATTCCCAAAGTTCAGCCCTCATCTGGGTCTCACCCAGATCTCAGGCTGCATTAGAAAAAATAAGGGAATGTTCAGATGATATTTTACAAACTATTGACACGAGAGAACAGAACTCACATGCTGCTGGTCAGAAAAAGATTTATCAGCAATTGCATAGACAATGAGTGCTTCAAGACAAAGGCAGCATCCATCAGGATTTTATCTTTTGGGGTTGGTTTTTGTTTTTTGCCTGACTGGCATCTGCATGCTGGGACTGCACATTACCGAAAGAGATTAAATTAATAAATATGATTAATTAACAACATTGATACCAGTAACATATTTGCATTACTGTAAAGGCTAAAGTCTATAAGAATAACCTTAAGTTAGTGGAGCAATTATAGAATTTCTTAGCTACCTGAGGGAAGGGTAAAATGAAATGGTCTTACAGGGCCTGCCAGCTCTGCTGCTGACATCAAGACACTTTTTACTAGAAGAAGAGTTGTAAGATTAAGCTCCAAATAGTTATCAAATCTATTTTAAAAATACTTCATAGAAGATTTTAAAGTTCCAGTTTATTCTGGAGTAGTCTGAAGCCTATTCTCCCACTCAGGGGCTGGTTTAGATTAAAAAGTTTATCAAGGGAAGCTGCAAATCCTGCACCTCATAGTGTTGTTAAAACATGAGTAAATCTCTGTATCTGAGAGGTCTGTTCTAGCTGAAACAGAAGCTGGGATGCTATGCACAGGGCAGGAATTACTGGGAAGAATTCTCTGGCCTGTGTTAGGCAGAGGTTTAGAATGAAGTATTATAAACAGCATCTTGTGGATTTAAATTATGGCTCTCTGGTGCAGAGAAGTACAAAACTCATTGCCCTGAGGATGTGAGGGCTCTCAAGGGCTGCAGCCCGTGGGGAGGACACACAGGATGCGACCCTTTACCCTGCTGTGTGGTGTTCTGCTGCAGCCACAGCTCTAGCCCACACCAAAGGAAGCATTAAATAAACTTCCTCAGCATTGCTGCTTTCACACCCCATCCTGGCTATCACTCCCACCTGGGGCTCTGTGCCACAGAAGATTTCTGGAGGAGAGAGAAGTGTTGGTGTTTCTTTCCATTTTGCAGCCTCACTCAAGGGCAGACTTGGCTATAGTTAATGTTCAAAAAAGAACAACCAAGGATAGTCACTGAGTTAAGGGAAGCCATCCTTCCCCTCTGTTCAGTGCCTGTGAGACTATGTCTGGAGTGCTCTGCCTGCTTTGGACTAGAAGACCTCTGACATCCCTTGTAACCCAAATTATTCATTTATTACCAAGGTACTACCATACTGACCCCATGTATAACCCATTTCATCCCACATGGATAACAGCTGTCTCTCCTGGAGTTTCACAATGTATTTCCAGGCAGGAGACAGTGGAACATGCCCTAGAACTGACAGTAGGATCATGTTCAGTCTCTGGGGATGCAGAGAGAGGAGCAAGAGGGGTAAAAACAGCAATTCAGGAGAATGTGAAGATGGAAAATACTGGATAGTGGGAAAAAATTTAAGGCTTCATATGGAGAAGGGTGTATTAATGACATTCTAATTAAGCAAAAAACCCACAAAACCCCTATTTTCAATAACTTCTTATTATGCCCTTAGTTAGGGCAAAATACACTGCCATGTGACATTTAGATTTTAACATGGGCAAGCAAAAGTAGCAATGAATAAGGACAACTGCAAACAGACGCAAAAGTAAAGAGGCCTCATGCCTTTTTCAAGTCCAGAACACATCCTAAGCTAAGAGTTTATCATAAAGGAGATACAGAAGCTGCAGAAATCCTTCCATTCCTGGACTAAATTCACTCCTCCTCAGAAACAAGCAGGGGCACTGAGTGCACAGTTGCAGTTCAGTTTAGGTGTTACCTTGAACAGATGATATTGCACGAAGCTTGACCTTGAGATATTTTTAAACCAGATGCTAGACAGAATTAAGAGTAGTTTTGAGGCAAATATCCCTGAGACCTGATCCAAGATGGGAAATAAGACAAGAAGGTTCTCTCTTGTACTTCTCGACCCATGGGTTTGGTCTGTGACAGGGAAAGGGTGACAAAGCCAGGATAAAAAGTGGAGTACAACATATTGGGAGCCACATTCCATGCATATTCTGAGCACATCGTTGTCTCTTGGCAGACTTAAGTAGTTTTGACTTAAAACAGACACTGCTGGGGACAGAGCTGTCAGTTCACTGTCCAGACTGTGCCTGATGTCTCCACGTGGCATGAAGGAGTCTGAGTGCAGGCTGAGGCTTTTCCCTCAGATAAATCTCATGGTGCCTGACTGGTGCCTACAAGGGTGCCCTGGGCCACCAGCCTGGCCCCAGGAAAGGGCCTGGACCTGCACTTGCAGCATGGACATGGTCTGCTCAGTGCCAGTCACTGCTCAAAATATCCACAGGAACAGGGCAAGACCTGGGAACATGACTGGGAAGAGGAATCACATGAAAATGTGAGAAATAATACAGCCTGTACAAGACTCTTCCCTCACCCAGGGCAGTTTTATGCAGCATTAAATGCCTTAGCATTAAATGCCTGGCACGGATAGTATTTTCACACTGGATGGAGAAAAGAACCTTTTTTAATCTACTCAAAACCCACACCACCACTCAGCCCGCATTTTCTTTCACTTAGCCCTGTTCACTCCTATTAGCTTGGGGTTTTTTTGATACAAACCTTAGTAATATTTTTAAATGATAGAAATTATAATCTCAAACAGAATCTTTCTTTCTTAATACTGGTGTTCCTTCTTCAAAAGCAGCCCAGCTAAAAGTTTCTTACTTCAGGTAATCCAGGGAAAAATATAGAGACAAAACCTCAGAAGAAATTCGAGTTAAAAAAAGGAAGCCACAGACCGGGAAAATAAATTTCAAGAAATCTTTCACAAGCAAAGCTTCTTCTTCAGGAAACTGTTAAAAAAATTACTTCATTTTATTTATCCCAAGTGAAGGTTTCTCCTATGGGGTGTTTGAGTTAGACAGAAGGTGGCTGCAGGAAAGGGTAGAACTGGGAATTTCTAATTCCTCTAAAGCACAAACTGATAAAATGTTATACCACATACTGAGCAGGGATTTAAAAAAAAAAAAAAAAAAAAAAAATATATATATATATATTCTGACTAGTGAAATTTTTGGGAATGCCCAGGTGATCCCACCATACCTTGGGATAAAATTAGGGGTCAATGTTTCTTGCTTTGGCAAAGAGATGAGTCCACGGCTGATTGCAGGAAGGATGCTCAGCTGGGCTCTGGCAAGCTGAAGGACAGGCACTGCTCTGCTAGCAAGTGTTAATCCTGGCTCTTCTGTCATCTCTAATTGCTCTGAGGATTGAGATGAGGAGCTGTTCCTGTTCTTGGAGGAGACATTCCACTTTTTAATCAGACTTTGGGCAGAAGAAAGAGGCAGGCTGGTCCTCTGGGCTGCCAAGCAGTACCTCTGTGCTCCAGTGCCTGGTGTTTGGTGGCCAGCTGGGCAGCAGCAGAGCTCACCTGGCTTTCTGCAAGGTGAGCTAACACAGCTGGTCACAGCACTGTGCCTCAGGGAAGAAGCTGAGCCAAGTTAATTCTGCTTTCCTTTGTCCAGGGGTAGATCAGGGCAATCACAAGACCTGTTACTTAGACAGGTAGAGTATGTTCTTTAAAGGGATCGTGGTCTTTATAGTCCCTAAATATAGGGCAAGATGTGTTATTCACAGTGCCTCTTCTGACAAAAACTGTGCCAGATATTGGGGCCAATACAGTTGCTGCTGCCTGTTTTCAGTGCAACTAAGAACACTCTAAAAATAGAAACCAGTCAAAGAACCAAAACAAAACCCAACAGCAGCCTGCGTCAGTGCTGTATATCTTCAAACCATAGCAATATGAGATGATAAATAAAAAAGAGAGAGAAAACCTCCAGGCCATAAAAACAGAGAAAAGGCATAAGTTTCTAAGGGGAAAAAAAACCCTCTCAAATGTTTCAGTTTTAAATGAAAAACCACAGAACACTAAGATTAGCATTTTATTCATTCCAGGACAGAGAGATGTACCCCAAGTGTGTAAAAAAAAAATGTTGTGGCCTACAACGTCTTTCCTATAAAGAATTTCACAGAATTGTTGGAACCTTGTACCATCTTACAGCTTGGAGACCAAAGATCCTCCACCCCAAAACCACCATCAAACCCAGTTTCTTTGAAGTTCTAGCCCATGTTTTAGAAGGCTATTCAATCAAGTCTAGGATGGTGATGTTCCTATACATTTCCTCATAAGCAGTTTCAGTACTGAATAATCCTTATTATCAAAATCACATTCTCTGTTTTCAGCACCAATTTGTCTGAGTTTCCTGTTCCACTTCTTTGACCACATTCTGTCTTCATTAATTTGAAGACCACTCCCCAGTCTCAGAGGCCATCCATCTGCAGAGATGGAAAACTAACTCACCTTCAAGCTCAGTCTCTCCAGGGCACAGTCCCTTGTCTACAGACATTTTTGTAGCTCTTTTCTAAGTTTTCCCATCTCAGTTTTCAGGATGACTACCAGAACTCAACATGTTCCAGCAATGGGCTCACTAATGCCACCTCTCCTCCTAACCAAGAGCACCTGGTCTGTGATACCCAAGGGTCACATCTTGAAATCAGGTGAATGGAGGATGACATTTGGGCCATGGGAATGTGCCAGCTGGTGAGCAGAGCAGGCAGAGCTCCCTCTTGAAATAAGTGACCTAGGATGGGCAACTGGATACACCAATTCCCTGGAGAGCTGCTGAGTGGGTCTTTGGGTGGGGCTGAAGGGGATCACAGGTGGCAATCCTGTCTTACGTGGATTCTGAATATTGGCTCCCAGACTGGCCTCCTTCTTTCTCAATGGAAAAATAATGAATATTCTGTCTGCTCCCTCTCCCACCCTTGCTGTTTGTCACACTCAGGCAGTCAGCAGGGTTGCTGCCCCAGCCAGCACAAAGTGATTCTTTTTCTCCCTTTTTAGGCTAACCTAACTGCTTAAAAAAATGAGCAGTTATTAATTCACCAAACATTTATTTAGCAATGAGGGGGCAAGCAGGGTGTTGTTTTCCTTTCCTTTCCTGGTTACTACCCATGGTACCATGAGCAGAATCTTTATTGACTTCACGCCAGTATGGAAACGGGGGGCCCTGCTGCACAGGGGCAACCATTTCCTTGTCCTGCAATATGAATGCTAAATTTAAATGTCATTAAAATTACAGCATGGAGTCTGAAGCTTTCTAAACAAAGCTGGCTAGATAGAATCCCAGAAAAAGCTGTTTCTGGAAGATAGTGTTTACTTATTCACTTTATTTTTAATAGCATTATCACTTAACTCTTCAGAAAAGAGCTTTAGGAAAGCTAGACCCTGATCACAGCTCCAAATTTATCATTCTGCATTTTCTTCTGCATTTTACATCTATGTTAAGAATGTGACTTTTTTTTTTCAGGTAAAAGCTACAGAGGACAGCTTTGTGCCCCTTCAGGAAATTGAAATACAAAATACAAACAGTTGTTCTTGGTAAGGTTTATCAAGTCCTGTAAATTAAAATTTCTTCTCAATGCCCACTGCTATTTCTAGGCTGCTGCATAATAACAACAAAAATATTGTGTGGCTAAAAATAGGTCAATGGAAATGACATTGTCCAAGCTGAAACAAAAAGCAGAATTAATGGTAAAAACCACTGGAAATCAGTAACATATTATAAGAGCTTCCAGGGCAAATTAGACAAAAGCAAAAATACCAAGACCTTTCATACATGTCTTTCCTCAAGAGCTTCAGTAATTTTAGAGAAATGGAAACCCAGCCTGGCTGATCATTTTTTCAGTTATGAGGAAGCAACAGTGTTGTCTCCCTGACTCACCTCTCACTTTTGGGATTTTTCCTGTCTCAGCTTTACCATCAAATGTTGTACAGGAGGGGATTTTTTACCTAAATTGCTGAAAAACAAAAGTCTCACTGATTTTCATTGTATCAACTGTCACCCAAGACACGAAGCTGCCTTTGAAAGTCATAAACTCCTTGTTTACGGTTTTTATGATGGGATTTTCAGCCCTATAGACTCTTTGATAACAACTCAGTGTCTCAGAAGAAAGCAGCTCAGTCAGTGGTCTGCCAGTGACCACTTCTAATCACAGAGTCACAGAATGGTTCGGGTTGAAAGGATCCTTAAAAGTCATCCAGTTCCAACCCTGCTGCCAGGGGCAGGCACACCTTCCACTAGGCCAGGTTGCTCCAAGCCCCATCCAACCTGGCCTCTGTTTGGCTTATAAATGGAATTAGTGAGGTTTTCAAATGTTAGCACAGTTTCAACCATGAAAAGTTAAGCTCACACTTCTCTTTGATAACTCTGTGGGCATCAAATTAAAGCAAAATGAAAACTCAAAGAACAGCTTTCCCCTGCCTGAGATGCCACAACACCAAGGAATGCAGCATGAATGCACCTCTCTACATCCACTGGCATGCTTTCAAGGTACAGATAAATATCTATTATTGTGATAATATATATGTATATTGCATGGTGACAAATTACAGTGTTTTTTTCCTTGATTTTTTATGCTCCCTTACCTTGGGTTTTGTATTCTGAAATATAAAACATCAAGCACAGAGAAATCTTGAAGAGTTTCTCTTTAGAGAAAGTACTTTAGAACGGTCTGCAGTACTAGCACTATTCTATTGACAGAGCTTCCATATTGAGGTATCAAAAAAGTAGGGAAAATGAGAACTGTTTCTTAAACCTGCCTTCTCCAGTCTCACTAAGCCAACACTGAGAAATCACATTGCTGTAGGACTGGGGAATGGAAAATACATTAAACAAACAAGAGATCAATGAAGAGAAAGGATGAAATATTGCCTAACAGATCACTGGAAGCCCAACGTGCCAGTGGGAGGCAATGGATTAAGTGTAGTTTATAGCCATGAGTTTAAAGACAGAAGCAGTCCCAAATTGTTCCCTGAACTAGAAAGGGATGTGTCTAACTTCAAATGTGAAATCTTTTATGAGGACACTTTATTGAAGATTATATTGTGATCCTGATTATAAATTCCCCAGGTTCTCCTGGGGCCAATTTGCAAAGGTTTATGTGCAAGTCTAATGCTGGGAGATGAGAACATGACATTTTTTAACACACAAAGAAGACTTGACCAGGGTGCTGTGATCAGGGGACTTCAGGAGTAACAAAGACAAAAAAAAAACTATTGAGCTTGGAGCCAGCAGATCTTAGAGAGATATCTCAAAAAAGGTCACTTTTAAGGCTACCTTACGCATTTCAGAAATCAGTTTGTTACTAAAGTTGATCAAAACATTTTGAAGAGAAATTTAGGGAATGAAAATGTCTTGTCTTTTTTTTTTGCCCACAAAAAGAGGGATTCTGCTTTTCTTAAAAAATTTCAATGTACTAAAGAAAATGGAAAACCAAAGCATTTCTATTCTGAAAAGTTCTCAGATTAAAGCCAAAAAAATGACACGTGACTGGCTTGATGTTGAAAAGCCACATGCTCTTTCCATCTCTCCAGTCTGTGTTTCCTATGGAAAGCATGGAGATGGGATTCAGGAGGCTTGGTAAGGTGCTCTGGTGGGGGGGTGGTCAGGAAGCCTCGTGAGAGAATGGATGCACCAAGTGTTGAACTACAGCTCCCACGTTGTGCTTCAGCAGCATTTCTAACCAGACTGGGATCAGGAAGTGAGGGCGTGTTTGCTTTCTTTTTTTTTTTTTCTTTTTGAACAGGAAGAAAGAAATAGCCTAAAAAAGTCAGTTATATTGGCTGAAAAGTCAAAAAACTTCTGTAGGAAGGTCTTGCACCCCCTCTCTGATCCCCATGCCCATTTGTTTGACCAGGTTTCCTGGGTACTGGTGTGCTGGTGCAGTGTTTCTTTTTGGAGAGAAAGAGGAGACTGTAGTCTATCATATCTGAGGGAACTGGGTTAGAGACAAGAGACAGATGACAGGGGTGGTTGGGCATGGTGTTGGCAGGGTGTCAAGGGGAGCTGGGAGTGGGTGGGAGCCATCTGCCTGGAGAAGAAGGTTGCTGAAACGGAGGTAAAGGGGGTGGCAGAAGGAGAACAAGTCTGTACCGTGCTTCAGAAATACTTTTGGGTTGAGTTTGGGAGTGGAGTAAATATGAACGCATCCCCACATGCAGGCAAGTTATTAATGGTGCTCGATATGAGCTTATTTGCCTTGGAGAAAAGGTGGGTGAAGTCACCCTGGGGAAGCTGATAAGGCTATGGCAATATTGAATCAACCTGCAGGGAAGTCGATTGCAGCTACAGAAAAGCTTCAAGTGGGTGATTCATGCTCCTTCTAAGTATATAAGCCAGAGGGTCTAATCACAGGAATCTGAATGGCAACCCAAGATTCCTTCCCAGGTTTAAGTTGTCCTTTCCCTGCATGCATCATTCATCCCCAAGTAAGCAGCTTCAGATGGAATAGCTTCAGGTGTGCCTGTGTCTATAACCCTAAATGGGAAAGTTAGCAGAAACCCGATCCTTGCAAGTTTTCTGGCCTTACAGAGTAGTGGGGGTGCTCATGAAAATGGATGTGCATTCCTGGTTCATACCAGCCTAGATAAATGATAAGGGAGGACCTCCAGCTGGGCAGCACTGAAAGAATAGAGCTATAACATAAACTTGAGGAAAGCAGAGCTATGGACCACGTGGGAACAAGAACAGCTTGAAGAGGAAAGTGAATTCAAGCAATAATTGGTAAGGAAAATTGCATTTTCTGTGACTGTTCAAAATACTAAACTGTACCCTAGTGTTCTGATATGAAACTGAGAATTCAGTGTCAGACAAAGCAACAAAACATCACAGAGCTGCAGGACACTCAGCACTATCAAAAAATGACAAGCCTTGGTCAGCAGATTTGTGGTGGTGTGAGATGAGCCCAGAGGTTCCAGTTGGGTTTGTGTGAGTCTGTCCTACTTGATGAAAAAAAAAAAAAAGGAAAAAGGAAAATCTAAAAAGTGTCAAGTTTTACAAGAACCTGAAGCAGAATACTTCAAATCTTACAGGAAGAATCCTTGAAAATCCCCAAGAAAGCTAGAAAGGTAGAAGACAAAGAGGTTTTTAGGGAAATTTTCTGAATGGGGAGGATGGGAAAGGTTGAGGTTCAACACCCTGAGCCTTTCTGGTTCACAGACAAGCTCCCATACATCAGATCTCTGACACAGGCAGGGTACAGACCTGGAAAGTTTTCTCCTGCCAGCCCAGCCAGAGTCCTGAACACTGGCAGTGGAGTCTCCATCCCTTCTCCCCTTATCTCCTCTCTAAAGAAATTATCATTATAAACAGCTCACCTCTACAAAAAACCTGTAGTTGTGAATGCACTGTTTCATCAAAATGATCAAAATTAACTATATTTGTGATCTCAGAATCAGCATTACATTCGAGCATATGCTAAAATCCCATTGAGGTCAAACTACCTGGTACAGTTCCATTAAGTACTTCCATTAAATAAAATTAGACTAAGGGTGGCAAGCTTGCATATTTGGCAGCTCATTTCTCCTGTTGCTGGAATCCATACAACCCCTCCCCATCTGGAATTCAGGATTCACTCTTTTAAACAGGCCTGACTGTATCACATTCAGCTCAAGGGAAACACTGATATGCAACCTCTCCTCAGTAATAATTTTTGTATGGTGTGAGTCCTAATGTACACAGGGGTTTGCACACTAAATTGAATCGCAAACATTTGAATTATCTCAATTTTAAAAGAATGGTCCTACTTTTATCACAATCTGAAAACACTGAAGGCAGAGAAATAGCTGGAAATCTTATCAAATTCTCAAATCCCAAATAAATCTAGGATAAAATCCATGAAAATTTATCTTCGCTCTGCTGAGAACTCACAGTGCTGGATAAACCTGCCTTGGACAGGAGGTTTACATGGAAAAGAGGAGATAATTGCTGCCACAAAGGCAAATATAACATTTCATTTGGGGATTAATCCAAGGACCTGGTGCAGAACCAACCTTCCTGCAGTCAGAGTGAGTGGAAATTGAAAGAATCCATCTCTCATGTCCTGAAAATATTTTGGCATTCTCTAGCAGAGTGGCCTGTTTGAACCATCACCAGCAAAGCCACTGAAGAGCAAGAAAGGCCAAAGGATCCCAGTGGACATAAGGGCACATCTGTGAGTGATATGAGTGCTCCAGAATGTGTTCAGGTAAATCATTTGATCTATACTTGCAGAAACGAACACCTCCTCTCACATAAGGGAAAGCAATCAAAAAAAGAAAAAAGTAAATTTGTGAGGCAACATGTTCTCAATGATTAATTCAGCTAGGTCTGATCAATGCCACTATTTAGTCTTCCCATGCCCTACTGATCTGAACCTCTTTTCCCCACCTCCCAAGAAATCCTATGAAAAAAAGCAGAGGAATGATTAATTTTTTAGTATGAGACAGCCTCACCTGGTACTCCATTAGGCAGAGTGTTTCCATAGTTTCCATGTAATTTGTCAGGGATGAGTTCACCTATGCACCAAACAAACTCTTTATATGACCAGAATTGTGCAGAAAATAAAATCTGGATTGCTGCTGTTTAATGAAAATAGAAAACCCAAAGCGAGACTTCAAAAAACAAACATTTGCATTGTCTGTAGATGGCCAAAACCCACAGTGGTTTTCTGTTCTGTCTCCTTGTGAACTTGGAAGGCTCTTCAGCAAATGAACAGACACTGTGACATCCTGAGCATTTCTGAGGGTGTGAGTGCAGCAGAAACACCTTAGGAGAAAGCCTGGATCCACTGTAATGAACAGGATTTGGGCCATTGGTTTCAAAGGATCATAAGACTACATGGCAACTTGTTAGAATTTTACATCAGACCTTTAATTAAAAGTTTAGCACCAGAGGTCCCATTTATGCTGCCTTCCTGGCAGCATTAAATGTTGTTGCTCGTCTGGGGATTTACAAACGTGTTTGCAGGTCTCCTCTCTGGAGAAGGGAAAGGGGACACAGCCTGGAAAAGTCCAGCATCCCTTCCCATCCCTTCCCATCCCATCCCAATGGCTGGAGCAAACCAGCAGAGGAACAAAGCAAAAGAAAAGGCAGCAGCACAGCATGGGCTGGCTCGGGTGAGAATGCCAGAGTCCACACTTGAAAAGGAATGTTGGGTTTTTTGCCCCTAAATTTGCTGAAGGAGAATAATTTGTGGCAAAATACAGCAACCACAGGCAGAAATAAAGTTTCTGTGCGAAGTTTCACATGACCAGATGTGTTCTTCCCACATCTCTCTGTGTAAAACACATGGGGCTGGTTGAGCACTCTCTCAGAAGGTATCCAGGAGCACTGAGTGCTTGTGGGCTCCCAATTTTGGGAGTTTCAAAGAAAAGATTGGATCTTTTTTTTAAAGATAACAGGAGAACACCTGTTATGCCACCCTTTCTCAATGTATTGGAAGCTGATTTAAAAGATAAAAGTATATTGCAGCCTTCAAACTCACCTCCAAGCTAGATGAAAATGCCAGCTGACAGAAAAGGAAGCATTTCTACATTAGAACAGATCCTCGGGCAATGTAACATGACTTAAATCCATCGATTTCAAAAGGGCAGCATCAGTTTAATCAGACAAGAATTGATACAGGGAATAATGCTGCAGAACACCCAGGTAGGTGCTGAGCTGGAAATGCCCAACCAGGGACTCAATACCTTTTGGAAAAGTGGTAAACAAGAAATTGCCTTTGCTAGGATCAGGAAATTTTCTGCTGTCTTTGAGAAATAGAGATTCCTATACTAATTCATAGGCAAAAGCCACTGCAACACAGATGTTTATTGGCAGTCTTGAAAAACTAAACAAAACAATGCAAAACCATCTGTAAAGCAATAACTGTACAAAGTCATATTAATGGGGAGAGAATTTCCCCACCTGCAAACTTGTCATGAGTTTTGATATGATAAAGTTACACTGGTGAAATATACCTGCACTGCGAGTGTGTGCATGTGCACCCTCTCTAACTTCATTGTGGTTTTAGGTTCTGTGAACCAGGGAAATGATTGATGTCAGTGATGGTAACTCAATTCTACATCAGCATCAAGTCATCAATCTTCCGGCACTCTTAAAAAAAAGAGCCTGAATAATGTTCTATTGATGTTCTGTAGAGCTTCTCCTTTCTGATGTTATGTATTATTGCTGCAGTTTCTTCCAAAATTGTAAAGATCTTTATTGTTTACAAAGTGAATTATGCCTTCATATCTTTTGCCTTACTGTTTTCCCAATTGCTTAGCAACAATTCTCCATAAAGAACAACAAAAAAAAACCCAGAGCACTCTTTCTTTTATGTTGTACATCAGCAGCATTGCTGGAACAACAGTGACCTCAGACAGCTGAACACCCTGCACACATTTGGTCCATTATCATAATCCTGATGTTCTATAAAGGATCTATACATGTTAATATTGAAATATTGCCTTTCTGAATCTGTAACTGCTCTAGTCCTGGGGCTACAGCTTTACGAGCACTACCTTCCACATTTGACATTTTAAAAACTATTTGTTTCCAGTTCTTACTTTTCAAGAGAAATCAGCCCGGTTCCAGAACCTGAGGTAAGTCAGACTCGTGCTAGATTGAAAAATCCTGTAGTTACTGATCCAACAAGTTCATACACACAACACTGGGAACATACCTCTGTAGCTGTAACCAACATATAGTATCTACAAAATTAGCATTATTGTTGTTATTTGAGACCCAAACAGCCACAGTGATGCTCATCATGCAAGAAATGTTTTTTTGTGCCTTGACAACTGCATCTCCTTTCTTCTTTTTGTCCTACAGCAAGTCCACTGTTCTCTACTGACAATTGTTCATGCTAAATGAGAGGCCAATAGCTGTAAAACTCTTCTATTTAAATATTCTGTCCTCCAAAAAATATCTGAGTGGGGAAAGACAAACTGGGTGGAGGTGATGCACGAGTCATATTGGGAGCAATGAGAGAAAATATCCAAAATAACATGAAAATAAATTACATCTTCTCAAAACAAAACAAAGGGTCAAACTGGAACATCGAAGAGGTGCCAGCCCTACATTGCCAAGGGAAAAGCACTGCATTATCTAATATTATTTGCTATCTTTAATTTTAATGAACATCAAGCTGCCATCTTCAACAAAATGCATTCCCAGATAGGAAGGTTAAAGAGGTTTACAGGCTTATATTGGTTTTAGAGTGCACTGAGTCAGATGACTGCTAAGATAGGCTGGTGCAGCTCAATCAGTCTTTAATACAACTGAGGAGATACACAACAGATACACAGTGTGTACACTCAGGCCACAGCACCTCAGCACTGCTTTGATGAGTTTGCCAGTGGCTGGAACTTTTAACAATAGCCTGTTGTGATATTTTGGTTTGGTGGAGGGTTTCTGCTATTCACGTGACAAAGGCCCCAAATTTCCACGCTGAAACCCCCTGCCCACACTGCCCTGACCCCTGGGCATCCGTGGGCAGCCCCGCTGTGGTACAGCCCCCCACCAGGTAAAACCCCAAGTGGAGTTCCTCTATTGTGGGAAAACAAAGACATTTTGCTGAAAACCTATAACCATGTTCAAAGCAGAAGTCCTAGAAAGTTGTGTCTCCTACTAAAGACCCAACATCTCCAGTTTATAATGTCCTTTTCTTTGGCATTTGGGAGACAGCCATCTCATCCTCATAGCATAGCAGTGTTTTTCCAGCTTCTGACAGGCAGCATTTAAACAGCTTTTGGGAATGAGTGCATTTTCTGGATTTTAATGAAAATATATTTTCATATATATATGTAAATATATATGTGAATATATAAATACATATGAATATAAATAAGAAAATATAAAAAATACAAAACTGTTAATGGCTCCTGTTGTCCATTTCCATGGTTCTCATTTAACATTTCCAGGTCCATTTAATTTTTACATGCAAAGTAGATCTTCCCAAGAGAAAGGGAATGTCCAAATATGCTGGCAGAGCTGGGCATCCTTACGGGGAGGTCTCTGAATATTGTATGTGCAGGATGGATGCTGAAGATATAGAACAATAAAATTCTGTAAACCCAAGGGAAGAGTTTTCAGATCCCTGGAGGCTTTACCTCTAAAGAGCAAAACCTGTATTTCTTTACTTTGAAATGTGAGCCCATGTCCTCTGAACTTACTCAACGCACTCAGTGCTTTTAGAGCACAGTACATGCATTGACAAAAGGTAGGTGAGCAATATTTGTAAGGGATTCTGGTAAAGACAGGATGCACAGCAAGGCTCCAGCACATAATTATTTGCCAATAATCAGCCCTAATAGCATTGCTCCAGTGCAGGGACTGAAATCTCCTCCTGCCTTTTTGACAAGGGTTGTTATTCACAGGCTAACACAAGCTGCAGTTTTGCTAAGTGGAACAGCTATCAAGACATACTATTGCACAGAGTTCAACTCCAGAACACTTGAAAAACAGTTTGGGCAGTGGAGTGGCTCTGGGATATCCTGCAATTTGGGCACAAGCCCTGTATAAGGAACGACCTCAGGTTCCATCCCTTCAAAAATGGGACAGGAAACACATTGTTTTTGGGAGTCACCCCCAGACTCCAAGCTTTCCCCTTGTTCATGCACTGAGCGTCACTGATGGCCACACTGACAAAGAGCAGCCAGGAACTGACCTGGCTCTGCCCAAGGCTCACCCATTCACGAGCAGGGAGAGCAGAGAACAGAGGCGGCAGACAGAAGCTGTGCTCTATATTCCTACAGAAAAAGACCGTGCACACCTGGAATCAGATGTGGGTAGTTCTGGAGAAAGAGTCTTCAGCGTGGTAGCACTGCTCTGTGCATTAGGAAGTCTCCTGACAAGAATGGTGGGAGACCTTCATTTGTGCCAAGAGAACCAGACACTGCTGGAAACGAGTTCAAGTCACAGTTCAGCTGTGTTTGGGCTGCACAGCCTCACAGAAATTACCTGGATCTGACAGGGGTCTCAGCTTCCTCAGCTGTAAGTGGAAATAGTCTTTTGTTCCTTGCAGAACTTAGCAAGGCTCAACTCCAGTGAAGACTGCAAGGTGTTGCCATTCAAATAAAGACCACAGAATATTAACACCTTACTCAGCAAGCAAAAGTGTTTACCATGTACTCAGTGCAGTTCACTGCTGCCCATCCTGCCTACTCCTGTGTCTGGAAAGGTGTCTACATATCTGTGGGAAGGTACATGGCTCTCAAGGATACCTTCCAGAAGTGCCCTAGAGCAAGGCTGGGTGCAAACAGCTCTGCCCAATAGCAAAGGCATTTCTAAACTAAAGCAGATATCCTCACTCACCTCATGTGCAAGTTAGAGAGCATCCTATGCAAACAGTTCATATTCTCTAAACCTTTTCCACATCTGCCAGTGCAGGTAAGGGCCAGAAGGACTTATTCCAATAGCGCTACACCACTTTTTCAGACTAAAAGCTGAAGGAACCACCACCCCAGGCACATACTCATAGCAGCTTTTAAGCAGATTTGTGAAAGCAAATATCCTTATTTGCAAAGCAATCACAGCTAAGGAAAGTATACCTGAAGGGTATGGGCAAGGCAACATGGCAAGACAAATTATTCTCCAGGGGAACGTTGCATTCCACACACATTACCTTTACACAGAGTTGATTACTTCCAGCACCATTCAAAAAGGCTGGCAAAGAGTACTTCAATGGCTCTTATTAGTGCTGATTTACAAGAAATCTATAGTAATTTTTTAAGTATTGCAGGTTAGGAGAAGACATTATTGTGCAGCAACCTGCACAAAAAGACTTAAAAAAACCCACGCTGAGTTTCTTGCTGCATCTCCCCTTGAATTGATTCACTTGATACACAGCTTGGTGTTTGCTGCTTTCAGTAATTCTGCCCTGCTTATGTTCACTTCTCTAAGTGTGATGAGTCTGTGTTGACTCCTTCCAGACAAACTGATCAGCCATTGCATATATATTAGGTTAGGATCATGTCTAGTTATTTATTATACAACCCAAGAGGTCTTCACCTTCTTTGATGTTTCTTCAGCAAAACAAACAAACCTTGGCTTATTAGAGTAAGGCTTCCTAGCCTGAAAGATCAAAGGACCCTTGCAGAAGAGCAAGCACAGAGAAAAATCTCACACCCACACATATTTCAAGTACCTGAGAATCATTCATTCACATTGAAAGGCAGAGGCCTTCAGATCCCCATGTGCAACACCCCACAGGTTTGGGAGAGACAGGCGTGTTTGTATTCAATATGTTCAAGGGGAACTGAGCACCTCTGAAGGCATGTTGAGACAGCAGAACACCACGTGTCACCAGCAAGATCTTCTCATCCTTTCAGCCACGGGGCCACAGGGCAGCTCTGGGCTGGAAGCAGTGCACAGGCTGTAGCAGATGACTGCAGGAGCTCTAATAAGTTGTATGTTTTGTCTGGTCCACCTACTCCTGACAGGACTCCACGGAGTCCAGCTTCCTCTATGCAGAGACCAAGCTCCTGCCAGTCCTGAAGGTCAGGAGAGATTTGATTGCACCTGGGTGTATCTACAAGCTGTTGGTTACCAAAAATGGGTCATCTAAAGTCTGTTTGAGACACATCTAGAGGAGGATTTTTGTCGTCATGGTTTTACCATCTCCTTTGGTCCATGGCCAAAGGTCCCCATCCCTGGAGGTGTTTAAGGAAAGGCTGGATGTGGCACTCAGTGCTGTTCTCTGGTTGGCAAGCTGGTGATCAGTCAAAGGTTGGACTTGATGATCCCAGAGGTCTTTTCCAACCTACTTGATGTTTGGTGGCATCTTCAGAAACATGCTGGCCATAGGGTTACCACCCCCAGAACTCTAACCCAGCCAGGAGAGGCACAGCCTGTTTCACAGAGCTTTGCAGGGTAACCACAATTCCTCACACGAGGCTTTCACCACTGCAGGGATCAAACCTGGCTCTGCTCAGGCAGGCAAAGCTGAGAACATGTGTAACAGAAAAGGTGTTGCTAACCTGAAGAGCCACCACTAGATCTTGGGGGACTGAAGAGAGGATGGACAAAATTAGGATAGGATATCAGATACACCCAGTCCTAGCAGTACTTGGGATAGTTTGAATTTTAGGCCACTGTGAGGGAAAAAGTAAAGAAATCCACAGCTTTTGTCCCAATCCCTTCTTGCTGACTGCACACTACTATAAGTACTATGGCTGGGTGAGTCATTCAGAAGAAATTGGTAATTTGACATTGTTGACCCATTTCCGTTTCACAAATCACTTCCACCATCATATTTTAATTTACTTTTTTTTTACAGTTACATTTCTGCAACAGTCTTTCTCAACTTCTGTCAGGGTGCTGACTGCTCATGCATTATTTATTGTTCAGTAAATAGAGTGTACTGATTTGTCACCAAATCTTGAAGGTACTGTGGGGGTTCAAGGGTCAACTTCAAAATGAAGAGCAAGTAAAATTTGTTTTGTTAATTTTTACCTAGGTAATTTCAGATGAGACTCTCAGATATTTAACTGATTTAATTTAAAATATTTTTAACAAAAAGTTTGGGCTATCAGTAAATGTAGAAAAATAGTTTAAAAACTGTAGAAACCATGAGAGGAGGCTCTAAGAATTTCGTTGAAATATGCCTTTTTGTGGATTTTTATTCTGCATATAGTTGGTGGTCTTCTCAATCAGCATTTTTTACACATTCTTAGAAATAAAAATGCATGGCAATAATTCTACATCTAATTTTATAATATTTGCAATCAAAATACCTGAGTAATTTACCAAAAACACTAAAAATACATCTCCCAAGCCTTTATTCTTTATAACCCATAAAAGCTACAGCCATCAATTTCAACACTTATTTGGTACATTACTTCTTTGCCACATTGCTATCATCATCATCATAAAACGTGATTGATGTACTTTCACCCACTGTGTCTTTTAGGCAGGTTTATTGACTAAGCTACAAATGCTCCAACTCAAAGGCTGTGTTCCTTTTGCAGAGGAATATTTTATCAGCACACGTTTCAAAATGAAAAACCTATTGGAATTCCATCTCTAATCTGAATAGGACCTTAGAGTCAGCCTTCAGACAAAGCTCCCACAGCTGTGTATTTGTTAAAGTGTTACACCTCAAACTTGTTTCATACTTATCCCTTCTAAAAATCTATCATCTAGGTGTTTATTTATTTATTTATTTATTTACTAAAGCTCTGCCCAAAAGTCAGGGATAATCTCTCAGAAACTGTTTTATTTATTTTGCTGTTGACAAGACAATAAATCATGTGCCCAGTTTTATTGCATATGTAAATATAACTGTATGAGATAATTTGCAGATTCAAGGCAGAACAGCAAATAATTATGATGATGAAATAATGGTGGGAAAGGAATTTATCAAAGCCAGTTTACTGCTCAAATTATCAGCAAGCAATTTGAATTTGGATGAAAGCAATAGGGGTTTAACTATTTATCCCGATGGTGATGACCTGAATTTATTGTCCTTCACGTAAATTGCAAAATTTCCATTGAGAGCAACGGGGAGCTGAAATAAATCTGACCTTAAGTTCTAAAGACATGGGTCTCACCCTGTACAGAAGATTGCCACCAGGAAACTACAAAAAATGTTGGTTTTGATGTTTTGGGGTTTTTTTTCCTGAGAAGAGCAGGGAAAGATTTTAATTAACCTGATGGAAATCTGGAATGATCCTTTCCTGTCTCACAGAGGTTCAAACAAATGTCCCCAAAGCCTTTGTGGTAATATTGACAAAGTCAAGGCTAACACACGGCAAATCAACACAAGATGGGTTACAAATGATCTTATTTTTCCCTTTCAGCGAAGCCAACATGAAGCTTAGCATGAAGTTAGCCCATGGAAGTACAATTTAAGTTTAGAGCAGCCACCAGTGTCAGCCTTCAGCCTGAGAAGGTCAGCTGCCATTGATCCAGCTCAGCTGGGAGACAAGCTGGAGCAGCACAACTCATGGTGTCAGGCAGTAGAAGAGGTCACAACGTGATGGGGGCACCAAGAATTTCACCAAGGAGGGTGAAAGAAGGAATTTTCCATGGGACAGGATCTGGGAGAAAAAGCTGAAGTGGTACTGCATGCACTGACACTTCTGTCACTCAGGGGGGACTGGGGACAAATCACACTTCACCTGTGATGGCGTGGGACTGGGATGCAAGATGCACAACCTCAAATTCTCTATTTTAAACCACTGGCAAACTCCCTGGGATGTATGAGCCCATCTAGGAGTTAAAATTTCAGTGTGGCTGAGTCAGCCCCACCCCTACCACAGAGTTCAGCTGTGTCACCAGAAAAATCCAGAGTTACTGCAGGGATTGCAGGAGCACCTTCTGGTTTTGCTCTAGCAAAAATGGGAATTTGAATGCCAACACCTTTTAGTTTCTGCCAAAGGAACCCAAGCTAGTCTGCTGATCAAAGCTTTGGAGGCTTGAGCTCAATTTAAATCTCAGCTTCATATTCTGAACGGCCAATACATGCTAGCAAAAGGATCTGAAGGGTCCAGAGGAGAATTAACCACTGATTATTAAATTAGAGAGAATACTCAAACATTTCAGTCTCTCAAGTTAATGCTGAGCAGAAACATGTGGGCAAAGGCACATCCTTTATTAAAGACACCACACGAAAGTGAAGCTTGATCTATTATTCAGTCAATGCTCTTTTGAAGCAAATGGTCATTTTACATCAAACCCTTTTTCTTCTTTTGTTTTCTTTTTAATGCCATGTCTACTGAGGGGGCGGAGGGCACTAAATATCCCTGGACATATTCATTCAGCTGCCCTGAGCAAGCAGGGAAAGGAAAGGAACAGTCTATTTATAAAGCTATAGAAGAGAGAGTAGTAGAGTGTTTTTTGCACTTCCTGTGGGTGCAGACAGATAAAAGGGCTTTGTTTAAATTTATTTTTTTTGTATAAGATCACAAGAAAGCTATTTATACTTCTGGCCACAGAGGAAGTCCATTTTTGCTGACAATAGAGGCCTCACAGGTATATCTGCCTTCACCTTTATGTGAGGAGAGAAAAGCTGCAGGAAGTAAACAGAGCCAGAGACCTGACAGTGTGGAGACTGAGCAGGGAGAGCTGGCAAGACAAATCAATAAAGAGCTTGCAGGTACCTGTAAGACAAAGGCTGCAGCAAACTGAGTTTCTGTTGGAATAAAAAAAAGACATATGGCACATGGTTATGCATGAAAAGAAATAGTCTGGCAATAATAAACTGGAAATCTGTCCTTTGACATGAAAAGGCAAAGAGTTCTCAGGGCACTGCCCACGATGGTGAAAATGGTGGAGTGGAATGAAAATCAAAGCAGTTTTAAGTGGGGGAAGAGCTCTCTGCCCATGAAAGGGAGGGATGGCATCAGTGAGAGACATGTGTGAGAAAGGCAGGAAAGCAGGAGACGAAACAGAAGGCAGCTTTGCAAAAATAGCTGCCAGTCAGAGAGGATGGACTGGCAGGGAAGTGTGCGCGCACACACACACACAGAGTGAGGGCTCCATGGAGTGACAGCATAGCAATAGTTTCTGCAGACAAATCACTTTGGAAGGTGATTAATGTGTGTATCCCAAGCAAGACCATCAACTGCCTCAAAACTGAGATTTTTTCTCAGGTTTTTTACTTTTAGAGAGATCCAGAACAGCAGTTTCCATCAGATACTGTCTTAGAACGGCCAGGCAGCAGCATGAGACTCGGTCATTAAGGAGGAAAATGCCTCCTCTTTAAAATCCAGGTTTGCCACCAGCAGAGAACGAAGCTGGATTAGGAACTGAATCCCTGCTTGCCAAAACCAGAAGGAAACAACATAGAAACTTCACCTGGCTTTGGAGTGGGCCACTGTAAACAATGCAACATCCTGAGATATTGGGAAGTTGGACTCAAGGTTGAATAGTGATAGCTAAAGGACAGACAAAGGAGTATTCAGCAGAATGAAATGTTTAATATATACATATATATATATATATAAAAATGTTTAATATATGGAATTTTGTGGGTTATCTGTGCACGCTGTGTTTGGCTCATTCCACCTTTTCTCGTCCACAGGGCATCAGACTGGTAACAGCACACAGAGCAGACTGGCCATTCCTGGCCTGGGAGTTTCTGATCACAGCATGGCAGGGGCTGGAAGGAACTTCTGGAGATGGTGTAGTTGAAATCCTCTGCCCAAAACATGGCCAGGGAGCGCAGGTTGCTCAGACTGTGTCCAGTCAGGTTTTGAATAGTTCCAAGAGTGGAGATTTCACAATCCTTGTGGGCAATCTGCTTCACTCTTTGACCACATTCGCAGTGAAAGTATTTTCCTATGTTTAAATAGAATTTCCTTCCCATTTGTGCCTGTAATGCAAGGTCTAAACATTCATTCATATAAGCATGGCCCATCTCAGCTTGTGCTGCACTGCACTGTTTTTCCCTTCCTCAGGATTTCAGAAGGAACAGTTGACCAAATCATTTCTATGTGCTCCCATTAGGAAAAGCTTAGTTCTCAGCTAAGCAATCAGAAAAACATCATTAGGAACAAACTACACCGTTGATTTTGCAAATAACAGGAGATAAGAGACATCAGTCCATCTCTCTTGAGGGAGGATCAGCTGTCCACCGCCATCCATAATCAACTAACTGTCCCTCATCTTCTGTCATGAGGGGGATAACCATTCTGTTTTCTATAAAAACACATCCCACCTCAGAGCCTTCCTTGTGGGAGAGACCAGGGAGATAAGGCCACTGCACTACATACACCATATTTAATTATAGCAGCATTCCCAGATTCTTTTGACTGTCCAGATTTTCGGAGGGAAAGGGAGGAAGATGGAGGGAAACAAGACTTTACTAACCCAAACCTGTATGAGAACTGAAAAGTATCATTTCTGTCAATCTAAGGGTTATTTAGCACAATTATGGGAACAAAATACTGAAGACATACCAAAATACTTAATTTCTATCACACATTATACATATATTATATATATTATATATACTTCAGCTTTGGATTGCTTGACTTGCATATTGAGGTATATAAAATGCGATATAGATTTGTAAACCTAAATAAGTGGAGTATTCTTCATGGGGTAGGAAATGCTTCAAAGCACCGTGGAACCTTGTCTCCCAATACTCCCTCACTCTCCAGCTGAGCTTTCTCTTTTTCACATCCATTACGGTCTGGATTACTGCAGTCAAAAGACTTGACAAATTTATTTATATATTTACTTAGAAGAGAAGTAACCTTTGCAGAAAGCTGGTGTTTTAAAGCTTACAGAATCAGGTCCCACAAAAAAGCCTTTTCCCCTCACTTTTGTTAAAGCCTGCCCCATTCTGCTTGTGACTTTTGGGCCAGGGACACATAAGAAAAGGAGAAGGGAAAGATCTGCACAGCTCTGCTGAAGCAATTCTACTAAGGACAATTCACCCAAAGAAAGAACTGTAGCCTTTTCCCACATGCTGTGAAAAGCCCTTAACAGTCTGTTTCAACTTGTTCCAGATACATAAGCAAGCGAATAAACAACTCTTGCTGATTTTATTCCCCTAACTTTAATAATGCTTTAATATAGCACTGACAAGCTTGTGCCTAGTAATTATTTAGAAGCTGCCTCATGGTCAGGTTTTATACCTTATTGCTGCTGTGTGTTTTTCAATCATCAACAACTGAAAAAGGGCCATTATTAAAATATCTCACCTAAAGTATCTTTTCTTATCATGCCTTGTGATATAAAAATAACTGGGGAAAAAAAAATTCATTGCATATTTATGCTTTTCAAATTCTCATATTATTGAAAAACAGGAATGGAGGAACAAAACGACATCCTCATTGTGCCAGGTCCTCTTATCACCAGGAAGTTTCAAATCAGGCAGTGAGATGCATATGTACATATCTTTTTTTTTTTTTTTAATAAATGGCTGCTCATTGTGTTTTACCACATTACGTAGTGTCTGCTTTAGAGACTGGCACTTAGCACCTATTCTAATGCTTCTGGGGGAAAGATTTCAGATACAGCTGAGTGCCTGATAGAGGAGCATAACAACATTCAAAGACTGGAAGTTGAAGTTTGAAGAGAAATGAGCAAAACATATGGTGAGTTTAGCCACAGCCCAAGGGGAAATATGCCAGGGCTTACTCTCTTTCATTTGAGTTCTTTCAATCAAGGTTGGGTATCTTTCACATAAGATGTTTTCCTTCAGAGCTCTACCAGTAAAAGACAAAAGAATATTTGAGAGAGAACCCAAATCACATTTTTCAAAGCCTCAGAAATGCCCCCATTGAACTCAAACATTGCACCAGACACAGCTCTAGCATTTTGAGGCCAGAAGCTAAAAGGACATGGGCATGATGACAAGATCTGCAAGTGCATAAAAATGCTGTTCAAAGGATAAAATGCACACTGCTTAGTTACACATTGCACAAGGGTTTGCACTCCGATGCGCTGAATAAGTGACGCTGAAAGTCAACCATCGCTGAAGTCAAGAGGACACCAGTATCAAACTGCCACACTCTTGGACACAGGTCTGTATCCTGGGATTGCAGAAAAGCGAAATCAAAATTCAGGCAGAAGCATTCTGCAATAAGCAGCTGACATGTCTAGCCCGATTTCTGTCTTCTCTACAACAGCATGCGAATTAAAAACCCAAAGTCCTTCTCTAGCCAATGACCCAAGAGTTGTAAGGTCAGAGGAAGAGCAATGAGGACAGAGACTCATTTGTTCAGTGCCAGGAAGTCAAAGACAACAGGCAGATGTGCATACCAATTCCTACCTCCATGGGGGAATGTTATTGCTTCAAAGATATGCCTGACTGGATCATAAGAGACATAGTTCAATGTTTTTCTCGGTGTGTTCTCCAAGAGATTGCGCAAAGACTGTTCTTCTGTATTCAGTTCTCCTCTGAATTATGACTGCAAGATGAAAATCTGATGAGGGCCTGACCTCCTGAGCTTAAGTCCAGCCTCCTTGTTGTCAACATACCATTTTTCTCCAGTTGAAACATCTTCTCATTGGAAGAAAAGAAAGAAAGACAACAAACTCAAAGAGCAAAAAAGCTCCCTAACACTTGCCTAATCTCCTTACTAGTTCTTAAAGTCATGTTACCCTGCAGTCTTCCCAGATTAGAACTGCTTCGATGTTTCTCCTCCCTCTTTTTGGGGTGTTTCTCCTCCATGCCCTCCATATTTCCCCTCACTGCTTTTTTCATTTATTGGAGCTCATTTGTGATGCTTTCTGGTACCATACCAAGTAACCTGACCAACTTTGTCAATAGTTTATTCTCACTCTTCCTGTCTGGAAAGATATGATGCAAGGAGCATCTTATGATTTAAATAAACAACCACAACAACAAAATCCTTGCTCTTGAAATAGAGGGAGTGCTAAAAACGAAAACAGCTTTGGCTGACAGTAACCTTCCTGTTACTGCTCTTTGGTCTCCAGCCACATCTGTGGTAGTGGGAGTCACCTCCCACCCCTATTCCCCATGGTTCCCACAACCCAGAGAGCAGCTGCACATTTCTTGTGCCATTACAGGAAACACACAACTCTATTTTATAGCTACTTTTCCACTGGAAATTCACCAACCCTTACAAGAATTGAAACCAAGCACTGCACTAATCTATCATCCTGATTTTGGAAGCTTCGTTGCTCTCCAATTTCTACTCCTATTACAACCCCCAAATTTAACATTAATTTCCCCCATTGCTAAGCAGAATGGAGAGTGACTCTCTCACTTTGAAAGCCACAAGCAATGCTTCCACATACCTAAACATGTTACACTTCAATTTTCCATCTAAACCACTTTTTGTCAGCAATAAGCCATTAGGATCCATTTTCTCCAAGGAGTTCAAGCTTATAATCAGCACATTTAGCACCCGCACAGCTTTTGTTGCTGCAGCAACCTCTCTTCTCTCATTCCCTACCCCATACTTACTTTAATCACAAGTTTTACTAATCAGTACAGCCTTCTCTCACAGTTCTTTCTCAGATGTCAAAACCCTTCCCCGTAACTCACCACTTCTGTTCATTACAGACTTCGCTAGCCCAGTAGGGTACAAGCCCAAGGAGGATTTGTACCATTGACCAGGATTCAGATCTGGGAAGTCAAGTGACTACAAAACATGGAGGGAGGAAAGAAAGGAAGAAAGAAGTTAAGTTTCTAATGTCTGAGTTCCCTGTGAGTGTTTGCAGAGGTTTTAGGGTCAATGCAGGTGAGCTGGGATGGGGAAGGGATCAGTTAAACCGGAAAAACTGAAGACTTTCTGGTTTTAATCAGGAAAAAAATCCCACTACTTCTTATTTGTGTCTCTTGTTAACCTGATCTCCACCCACTGACATGTCTAGAGGTCATTGGTTCCCAGGGGCCAGACCACAGACACACACCAGAAGAAAAAGGTGGTGAAGGAAGAAGCTGGTCCCTCACCAGGTGAAGGCTGTGAGCACACAGCCGCAGTACACTCCCAGTCAGAACCACGGAAGCTCTGACCTACAAAAAGCTGCATGAAATAAGATCTGAGTGCCTGAGAGCTTGCTTCATTCCCCAAGAACAACAGGGCTGGCTGGGGTTGCCCTGCCAAACCCAGCATATTGCTGGCAAAAGTCTCTGGAAGGGCCCCACTTCCTTTCCCAGTGTGAGAAACGGGTCCTGCACCACGTCTGGCTGCCTGCAGGGAGCAAATCCAACCTTTCCCAGCAGGAATTCATTCAAGGCTCGAGCCTGACATGTCTTTGGGGAAACAAAGATTTGAGAAGTTTTTGCAGTAACACGAATGTGTCAAAGAGCTTTCTAACGCAGGAGAGCCAACGCTCCTATTTCTGTCTTATACTTTTAGATGGTAGCCAAGATTTTTCCTAGGCTGAGCAGGGATTTGGGATGCCTCTGCTTTGGGGGATCTCTTAAAGAAATTCAATCTTATGGAAACGAAAAGCACTCCTTCGCAGGTAGGCAGCAGCATTCATCTCAATGCACCTGGGAGGGATCCCAGAAGCCAGGATCCTTCAATTTGTATTGTGACAGAAGGCAAAACTTGGATATATTGATCTATCTCCTGAATGAATATATTCCAAGAACATTATTTCATCTTTCCATCTCTTTAAAGGGTTAATTTTCTAGGAAGAACGCTGCTATATTTGATAGAAAAGGGCAATTACTTCACAATACTTTGCTGATGTTTTATGGTGAGTATCCCCTCAGCCCAACTGCTCCAAATACAAGCATAACTGCAAGGGAAATTTACTCGAATATTAATTGAGTACTTCATGTAACACACTGATGAGTTAAACATCCCTCATGTTTTTTAAACATATTTTCAGAGATGTGTAGTCTAACAGACTACAATTAGCTTAATGAGATTTAAATTGCACTAATGGACCTCATTAGGAGGAAAGAAGTTATGAAGTCTTCAGCAGTTATTCAAAGGCTCATGTCAGCACAAGGAGAAAAGGTTCCCAAGCTTCATCTACAGTCAGTGAAGAGAAACAGATTCCTGTCGACAGAAAGAGACAGGGCCTAGTTCAGATGTCCTGATGCAGCCTCAGAGGATCACATCTCTTACCATCAGCTCTGAATTAAGCTTTAAAAGGCCACCGTCCCTGAAAGGGAATTTGTGGTCGCCCACAACCTTCCAAATCTACTTATATTTTAGCATCTCCACTATTATTTCAAAACCTGGTATGGAAAGAGGCATTGTGATAAACTGGATGAAGTCCATTTATATACTTATTTTCTACAGAACAGTAGGGACCAAAGCAATTAAGATAACTTCCCATATTTCATAAGCAGACTGAGAGATCCAATAATGGAATGCCTGGTTAAACAAAAGACTGTCTTGAGCCAGTCTGCTGTTTGAATTTATTTGGATAAAGTATCAAGTGAATGCATTACACCCAGTCAATAGCAGGATCAGTGAAAGTAAGGCAGAGAGCAGGGACTGCAATACTGAACTCAAAGCCTTCTCCTACACTCCAAGTTATTTTAAGAAAGTAAAGATTTTTTTTTCTATTTTTTTTCTTCTTTATAGTCATTATAGAAAATTTCTGAAGTGAGTAGGGAATTATTTTAATGATTGAAAGGTTTGATAAACTGTTCTACAAACAGAAATTTGCTACTATGTAAGGAACAAAGCACGGCAAAGACTGTAAATAGGTGCTGTTTGGTACATAAAGAACTAAAACCATATTATTGCATGTCTGTAAGAGCTTGAAGTTTCCTAAATATAGTTTCTTATGGCTATAAATGGCAGCTATGAAGAATTAAACATTACCATGTTTCTTTCTTAGTGGCAGTCTTTTTTCTGAACCTCATCCAATGACCAGGAGGTCTCTGTGAATTAAGTACCACTGTTTTAACTTCCTCTTTGGGATGCAGCAGTTTTTGACCTTTTAAACTGTTTTTTTCCTGATAAAAGAAGGCTTTGGGGAGACCTTAGAGCAAGTGCCAGTACCTAAAGGGGATATGAGAGCTGGAGAGGGACTTTTGGGAAGGGCATGCAGTGACAGGATGAGGGGAAACAGCTTCAAACTCAGAGAGGACAGGGTTAGATTAGAGATTAGGAAGAAATTCCTTACTGTGAGGGTGGTGAAGTACTGGAAGAGGTTGCACAGAGATGCTATGAATGCCCCATCTCTGTTCCAGGCCAGGTTGGATGAGGCTTAGAGCAACCTGGTGTCCCTTCCCATGGCAGGGGGGTGGAACAAGAAGGTCTTTAGGGTCCCTTCCAACACAAACTGTTCTATGATTCTATGACTCGCAAGAAAATGGCCAATATCCCATTAAAAAGGCTAAAATATTACCCTTCCCTATCTAGCAATAAGCAAATTGGTAACACTTCTTTGGTACTGCTTAGGCCTTTCCAACCCACTTTGTGCTCAACTCTGATCACACCAAGGTGGCCAGACCCTTCCTGTCCCCTCCTCTACAGCCAGTGCTGCCCCTGGACTTTCCTGTGGCCCCCTCCCAGCCAATGTCCTCTAATGAACTTGGCACACCCAAATCCAGCACAAATGCAAATGTCTTTCTGCTGCTATTCTAGTGGTTTGCACGTTTTCTCAACCAGTCCATATTCTCCTCCTTGCCTTCCAACACCAGACCTAGTTCCTAAAAACGATGAGCTTAAACAGCTTAGCTTTGGAAGGAAGCTTTCATAACCCTGAAATCTTCTTTTTTTCCTTCTTTTTTTTTTTTTTTTTAACAACATGCCAGTATTCTGTCTGCTTTGGTACTTAGGATCCCACTAACAGCTTTATTAGGCTTTACAACACGGTAAAAATGTTGCTACAGTAAAGATTGCCTATAGAGGAAAAAACCCAAGATTTATACCATGATCTGTTTTGTTTGGGGTTTTTTAGTTATTATTTTTAGGTTTGTTTTTGTATTTTTTTTTTTAATTATCAGATGAAACAATCTAATTGTAAAAATAGAGAAGCTTGTTGGCATTCTCGGTATCAAAGGACATGACCCTGCCATCTGTCTGCTTAGAAAGATCTAATTATTTCTTCGGTTTATTAGCTTATTTCTCAGACTGATAACCCCTTGCCTGTTAAATAGGACCAAAGCTGTTAGAGAAGTGTGTTCACATAAACCAAACAAACCAAGTTAATCAGCCTCACAAGAATTTGTTTAAACTAACTCCAGCCTAAACCCCATTGCGTTAGAAATATGATTAGCAGCAGGCAAGATGCCACATCATCCTCAGAAAAAGCTCCAAAATCCCTTTTTGTCTTCATGTTTACTTATTAACTGTGTATTTTGCATATAATCTGACAGATATGGAGTATTCAATTGGTTAGGATAAGTGCATTATTTTGTGTCACAGTAATATTAAAGTATGTTTACTTAATTGCAGCAATATTCCGTAATTTAAAAATATTGCACAATATCGTGTCTATTACCAAGATCCTTCATTTAGTCTAAAAAGATCCCACACTAAACAAGCCAGTCCTTTGGAAAAAATGCCTGAATTCCAGACTTGTCACTTCATATTCTCACTTATTCTGTTCTCTAATTACTCAATCTGACATTAATTAATTTATCAGACATTAGCCACTTCAAGGGGGACTTTTGCCATGTATTCCATGTCATACAATGTTAAGCCCCTGCTTTTCTTTACCTCTTAAAGATTTTTGGGTGAAAGAGTAAGCTATGAACATCTTCTTGTTTCTCCTTGTAAATCCATCTCTTTCCTGAGAGAAACAGCTATAGTTTGTTCATCTAACGTTTTGCCACTTTTAAATTACAAATCCTAACCTCCAGTGAGTAAGATTACCCTTATGAAATTTCAAGAAACAATCCCTTCTTCACGTATTTCCCCGCATTAAGCCAAAGCTACAGCTGGAATATCAGCTTTTGGTTTCTTCTTCACAAGAAGAAAAGCTACATGCTCCTAAGTTTCAACACCTTTGTGGTTAAAACATTGCTATCAGTACCTATCATTTGTGTATCTTTTGCATATCACAAAGGATGGTGAGGGAGAACCCTCAACAAATACACACAGACAACAGTGCCAATGGAGACATCTCCAGGATGTGGGAAATCTGAAGTGTTCTCCTGATCCAAGGTGCAGCCAGAGATGCCCAACTGAAAGAACATGGAAGGGATTTTACCTGGAAATGGCCTGTATGAGTCTACAAAGGATGACTTCAGAGCACAGGTCTAAAGCTTCCATAGGAGGTGAGGAACTTTTGCAGCACTTGCACAATGTTTGGTAAATGTAGTGGCGATGGGGCACTGCTATGTATACAAAGTCCATTAAAAGAACACAGGAAATGCAGAAATAAGTATATGGAAGACAAAATGTAACCTATGCAGGACCCAAGAAGCACCACCTGAAAAGATTTCCCAGTTTTTCCAGGTTTTAAAACAGATTTATAGAGCAGAAGAGCATTCGCAACAGATACAGCACTATCTTTTCAACTGAAGAAATGCAAGTTTTCAAACTGCTATTTCTAGCTTGAATAACAACCTTTTCATTGGCAACACTCTGAAGCTGTAAAATAGGGAGCATTTTACCCGTGTCAGAAGTTGCACAGGTGTGAAGAACAAAAAGATGCAGTCCGTGTCAAGCTTGCAGTGCCACAACTGTTCAGTCAAGAGATTCCTGTGCGCAGGAAAGAAAACAGCTTTGAGTCCCAACATGCATCACTTTATCTGGAAGTTTATCAAGACCTGGACCAGAAAGTAAGAAAATAGATGCAAATTGCCTCAGGAATTCAGCATTGTATTTAAAACAGGCTGTGGAGGAAGTACAAAGAAACATTGAGAAACATGAGAGATTTTGTTGTTTTTAGTGAAAACTTTGAACCTCAGCCCACCACAACAGGGATGCAGACATTAGTTAGAGAGCCACTGCAGAAGGAATTAATACTTCAGATGCAGTGCTTCAGAAATGTTTTATTTTCTAGTTGTTTGGAGGATGAACGGTTCTTGAACTAGATCCAGTTTCTACCAATAACTCTGAGAGGGGGAATTTTGTATGTGTAGCACCAAGCAAAACAAAGTCCCAGAAGGAATAAACCCAGCTAAGCACTGAAGAGTACAGTGATAAAAGAGCACCTGAGCACAGGTGAAACCATCCTCTGTAGAGGTTTGTTTAAACAGACATCTTCAGAAAATGATTCAAGCACAATTAAGTGTCCAGAGGGTCTTGACAGCTCTAGAGTTACAATTCATTGGGTATGAAGTCAGTGTTAAATGGTTGTTGCCATCTTGTTCTTTCTTTCCCAAGGGTCACAATACCAATTTCTCAGGCCATGCTTATTTTCCTCTACTGGGCTAGACCCCAGAAGACTTCTTCCTAATGCGGAGTCAAGTCTGCAAAGGGTTGAATTTCAGTTTGAGAGTCAGGGGTGGCTCTATGCTACAGGGTCTAAGAGGAGAGGGAAGAAAAGGAGAGCTGACAGAGGTGAGGTGATCTTCATGTGAGATGAGACCCAAGACAAGGACATGAGACTTCAGCTGTCCAGTTTGAGAGACTCTTCACTCATTTTTCTTTTAGCACTAAGATAACTCCAGGGACATTCCAGGAACACAAAGCCTCCTTGGCTAACCAAGATAGCAATCGAACGCAAACACTCACAGGAAGGGAACGTAAGTGACAGAGCTGCTAACTGGCAGTTCCCCGTAGCCTGCAATGCTAACAGGAGTTCAGCTATTGCTATAACGAGGATAGCATTACTGACAGATCCCCCGCATGCAGGATACTGAAATCTTGACCCCTGTGAAATGGGTGGGTGTCTGTCATTAAGTTAAGTGGGGATGCGACTCCGTCAGAAGGCGCTAATGTTTCTTTTTTTATTCCCCCCATACACGCACACGCACCCCTTCCTGCAGAAACACTCAAGTCTCAACAAAACCACCCTTTTCTGGATCAGCCACGCAGAGAGTAGCGAGAGGAGGAAACGTCCTTCAGCAACCTGCTTTCTATGTAGGGCTTAAAGAAACGGGGCAGCCTGGTCTCCTCGGATAGCAGTGCGTACATCCCCAAGGTTTGCTGGAGGGCTTTCAGCTGACCCAAGGAAACTCCTAAACAATCTGCAGTCTCCTCTGCCTGCTGGGGCAGGTAATGTGCACAGAGACAAGGCAGGACTCCAGTGGGGTCGTTGACAGAGTTGAGCCATTTTGCAGGAGAAAAATCTTTTGAGTCAGGCTCTGTTAACCCAAAGGTGTGTGGTGCACCTCTGCTGGCAGCACCACTCCTTCTGCTCCTCAAACTGTGCAGAGCATCCCAAGTGATGATAATCATGCCTGACTGCCAATGGGAGACAAGCTGCAGTTCTGGACACAAAGCTAAGACAGGGGAATGCTGATTATCTGGAGGACTCTGGAGTTAGGTTTGTGGCCTGACATGTCTCTTTGGGTGCTCCAAGTACTGCCCAATTTCATTGCTCTTCCCCCACTCCTGAAGCCAGCTATGCAATGGCTCTCCCTACTCAACTCTGGCTTACTCCAGGAGCTGCAGCTCCTCCCAGCAACACCTGGCATGTCCTCAGTGCCACCACTGCTGATTCTCAGGGACCCTCTGGGCAGGAGCACAATGCAGACAGAAAAGTAAAACTCACTGCACTTGCTGAACCATGTTTTTTGCCCTGCTGGCTCTGTCAGGACCATATTAGGAACCAGTTAAATAAAACACAAATGTACCTGCCCACCACAGCAGAGAAACAGGGGCAAACTTCTGCTCTTCGTACTTGTGTAAGCTACTGTCTGCACTTTGCACTTCAGATTTAAACCTTGCACAGAAGCAACTTGCAGAAAAAATGTCTGCTGTCCAGGCTGTGCTGCAATCAGCAGGTCTGAGGCATTTGAAATCTGTGGGGGATAAAAAAAAGGATGTTTTTACTTCTGTCAATCCCATGCTGAGGCATGCCAGAAAGGCCATTCCAGAAGTGTAGTCAAGTCAAAGTGGACTATAAATTTTTTAAAAAGCTCTGGATCCAGCACTCTAAAGCAGGGCTGGAGACAGCAGTCCTCTCAAACTACTTTTCAGATGTATAAACCATCATTTATAACACAGAAAGTTCCTACAAAAAAAGTATAGCATATTTGGCAGATTCCAGAGGGAATTGATTATTGACACGGTGGTTGCTATTATGTGAACCATATAAAGTGGCTTAAATATTACACAGTTCCTGCATTAAGGCAATGAGTGAACCAGAGAGCCTATTGTGAGCTCACAGCAGATCCTGAGCAGCTTTCGGGTAAAACTCTAATCTTCGATTTTGAAAGCTGAATTTAAGCCCAGATCTTCCCATGCTCAGAAAAAATGATAGGTGAATCCATTTCACCCCCTCCCCAACCCTGCAAGGGACCTGTTTGCAGAGCATTGTATTCCTTCCTAAATCTGATCCTCTGCCTTTGGATGTCAAATGGAAGCTTTGTGTTACTTACAGACTCTGTACCGTATCAGTTCTAGTAAGAGCAGATCCAGGCAGTCCAACATCTGATTTCATCACCCTGCACCTGTCCAACACCATGACACAGACAGCACAGAACTAGAGGTTATCACCAGATGCGTCAGATAACAAGAGGGGAGGAAATTTCTCAGCTACAGAATTTAAACTTATTACATCTCCAAATGCAGTGCACAACTGTATTTATAATTCACTAGGTTTCTAATAAAAAAATATAAGTAGTTTTACTTTTTGCTTGCTAGAAAATCAATTTAAGAATACAGCAGCACTCACATTGTCTGCCTGTGAGTGGACCAGGATCCTGTGCTGTTCCTTCTCTGGTCTCAAGGAGTTTTTTATCTTCCACAAAGCACATCTTGTAAAGGAGTTCAATCCAACTATAATAGACTGGCTTTTTTAACACAAACCAGGGATTCACAATAACTGCCAATTTTTCTCTAGACATGGTCCCAAAGCTTATGCTTTTGACAGCAATGTCTTCTTTAGTCCAGCAGTGATTTAATGTTCCTGTTTCAAATTCAAACCTCATTCAATCTCTTTTGGAAGAAAAACATCTTTCTGTCACCATTGCCATTCTTGCCTTCATTTCCAAACAGAATTAAACTTGCACAACAGATGCCACTTGGCAGTGTGTGTACATACATAACTCCTCCAAAAGTTTTGAGCCCCTCAGTTGATTTGTCACAGGACTACAATATCTCAAAACATGTTGAGTCCCACCGTTTTAATAATTACACATTTCAGTAGCAGAGAGGAAAGATTCCAAAACAGTACTGCCTTAACATGAGCTCCCTTCTTATTAGACAGCAGGAAACTGGGAGGGACACACTGGTTTTGGGGAACATCAGAAACATTTCCTAAAATATGAAAAACTTCACCTGCTATTTCTATAGGACAACAGGCCTGAGGGTGCAGTCATAAAGAGCAAGGGGGAAGCTATCCATCCATCCATCCATCTATCCATCCATCCATCCATCCATCCTTCCACGGGAAGTCAATTCCTTCCTTTCATTACTATTTTTGATCTTTACCTGTGATACTTTATCCACCCAGAAATACGCAGATTGCAATTGATAAAATCACCCTGCATGCATTTGAACCATCGCTGTGTTTGGAGATGATCACAGGAAGAAAATTCATCTTCTGGAAGACAGAGGTATTCTCATCGCACTGTGCACATTAACCAGCTCCTGTCCAGATGGGCGAAGCCCTGCCACAGGACCATTCTAAAATCCAGGGCTTTTCCACTACTAGATGACAATCTAAATGAGGAGGAAGCTGGTTCTCTGCCTGCTGTGGATCTCTGATGTTTTCTCAGTTCTGATGCCACCCAGAAGGCAGCAAGGTGTGCAGGCAGAGCAAACTGTGTAAGATAAAACCTGACATGAACTACAGCACAGACCCAAATCCAGAGATCTTCCTCTGTTCCACCAGTGCCCAGACTTCTTTCTGAAACCACAGGCTAGTTTGTGACTTGGAAAATGGGTGTTTAATCCTTCTCCACAAACAGGAATAATTTCACCGTAAGTCAGGAAGAAGCCCATCACAAAATATCCCTTTAGCTCTATATTTCCCTTTCATTCAATTTTGAAGAAACAGGGGTAAATTCCTCTTTGGCAGGAGAGGTAAGGAAAGCAAAGGTGGGACCTCCCAGACCCCAGTTCTAATTACACAGACCTGTATAAATGCACTGCAGATACAGAAGGAGAATGCTTTTGTTCCTCCTGACACTCGCATTACATTCAACATTCTGGCTCCTGAACTGTGACTGGCATCTCTTTGCAGCCCAGAGTAAAACCCCAACCTTCCTGAGGGCTGTGAGGTGTTTGCTGGTAGGAAACACCAAGGAGGGGGATGTGCTTTGCTTTAGACCACATTCTGTAGGACTACAGGAAGCACAGAGAAGGCAAACACTGCTCACCACTGATCTCAGTCCAAGAGCCAAAGGCCATCACAAGAACCTTGCTGGCATCAGACAAGGAAATAAATGGAAGCAGTTCCCAGAACAGCTCCAAATTAAGGTGTGTAACGCTCTGCCACAGGAGCTATAGACACTAGAAGAAGGCACAGAATTCAAGGAGCTGCTAGAAAATTTAATGGAAGGGAAATCCACCATGGACTATTAAAAATGAAGACTTTGTTGGTGGTTAAGGAACAGAACAACTTCCCCCTGAGCACCAGCTGCCAGAGGCAGAATGGCAAGCTAGACAGGCCTTTGGCCCAGCTCAGCCAACCTTCTCCTCTTTCCTTGGTTTTCCATTTTAAGGTTTCTGACTTCTTTCCTAGTCAGATATGGAGGATGTGAGAATGTGGACTCAGCTACCTCCTTCAGCTACTGACCAGGCACTTTAACTGAGCTACCACATCGATGACCTCAAGCCCTTGAGGGGGAAATTTAGGGCTGGGTTTTAAAGGTCACCCTCCCTTACAAAGCAATCTGAAGAAATGATGTGCCCAAAGTCCTTTCCACAAGCTGTTTCCAGCCACTGATCCTGCTATTTGCTGGTAGTGTTTGCAGACCACAGTGACCTCCTCTAGCATAAGCAAGTAGCTTGATGGGTGCCTTTTGTCAAAGAAAGGTATTTTGGGTCCACCTAGGCTCATAAGCTGCTTTGTAGTATTCCATCAGCAGGCTGAATAAAAATTAAAATTGCTCCTGTCTTCCACTGGATTAGTTGCTACTCTGGCTGTAAGTCAGTGAAATAGAGCATCAGAGCTGAAACACGCAGTATTCACAGCTAAAACATGCAGGCAGGAGTGGGGAAAGGCAGTGAAGTTACCTTGAAAAAGCAAGTAAAGACCCCAGAAAGTGCCAGGACAGAGAAAAACAGGCAGCCTGGCTGCAACAGGCTGTCACTGGCACAGTCTGCTGTGACTTTAAAGCCATACTCCCTCCTCTTGGCAGCACAAACGCCGAGGCACAGCCAAAATGTTCACTGGAAGGCACCAGTTCCCAGAGGATGCTCTTCTACAGTCTCATTTCATGTCAGGAATAACATGGACACACCTGTAGCAGAGTCCCTAGAGGTGTTCTTGTTACCTCACATCCAAGGTCTGTCAGGGCAGGATGCTTTTTTTGTAGGGCCCAGCTATGTTAACACGAGCCAAGAGGGCGCTGGGATTCTCACTGTTTCTGTTTCAGCACGAAGCTCTGCCTTGCTTTCACTGCAATAACCTCCTGGCTTTTCAAATAAACAGTCTACCCCTCTCAGTAGCTGGAATGAAAACAAATCTAATCAGGAATAGGGGCAAACAAGGAGATGTCTGTGATTTCAGGAGTTGTCTGTCAGTTGGACCCGGGTACTACAATTCACCAAACTCCTGCCTCTCCTCCACAGTACCAAGTTCAGCTCTCAAAAACACCACTGGAAAACAATTGCAAAGTCCAGATATAACACCAAGTGTAGAGCTGCAAATAACCTTATTGGGCTTAAAAATACAGCACCTAAAACTCAAAGCAAAACCTTTACATCCCATTGCTGCTGAATGTTTCCATGTCTGATCACTGGACTGAGCAGACCTTGCATAAGGACTTAGAAGTGCCATCCTCTGGTTTTCCCCTCTAGCAGATGCTCATTTCTTCCCCAGCCAGAAGACAGGATATGGGAGGGCATCTAGAGGGAAAACACCATTCAGTAAGGTTTTGTACTCAAAGGCATGGATTCTGTAACAGAACATCCCAGATTAAACACCAGCAGCACTGAGCTCGTCTGTCGCCAGTCCATATTCACAGGATATGGCTCTGGTTTTTCCTTCTGAAGATTAAATGACTAAAAAAGTGCTCTTGTGCTGTTTGTTTGATCTTGCACAAGTATTCACACCATTCCCAAGGAAAACCTCACACCAGTAGTGAGGTTTATATCTGCTACTTAGATTTCCACAGAGAAGAGAACTTCAGATGCAGGAAATGTCTTTTGTATCTAGGACCTGTTTTCCCTCCTCTAGTACAAAAACAGTGTTTCCAAGTCCTCTCCCTTAATATTATTATTATGTAGGGTGTTTCAGGATGGATGTGAAATAAATCATTTAATGGCACTTCTTCCAGAATGTTGTATCTGGGTATCCAAAAGCTGAAGTAGTTAATAATGCTCTCAGCAGATAAATTTTTATGCTGTTATGAAATAAAAGCAAATTGATCTAGGATTAAAGTACTAGACTACATTTCTTTTTAAGTCTTAATTAGAAGTTCATTGATTTTTCTATACTGCTATAGAGACATAAAATGAAATGGTTTTGTGAGCAATGAACTCCTGGTACTCGCAGAACCAATAAGAAATGCAAGTGCTATGCACCGTCCATTATGCCAAGTGGAATTTCATATATGAGGTATTTTTGACATAAAACTTTTAAAATAAAGGTAAGTGAAAGGTGGACAAGAGCAAAACAGTATCATTATGCCTGTTTTGTAAGAAAAAACACGACACAAATAGTTTAGGTGCAGGTCAACTTTTCAATCTCACCAAAGCTAAATCATCTCTCCTCAGTTTCAAAGACACCCAATTTATTGCTCTCCTTATAATGTCTCAGATTAATCAAAAGCCTTGAACTACCCAGGATTCAGGTTATGATTTCAAACCCCAGCACCTCTTCCATCCTCCCCCATGCTCCCTCCCACAAAGAGAAGCCCCCTAAGACCTTCTAGAGAACAACTTTGGGCCTCTTCCCCCTCTTTCCCCGTGCTACATCACCTCGTGAGGGTTACAGGAAGCAGCCACAAGAATTTACAAACTGCCTTTCTGCAGCCAGCTTAGTCCACAGAGGATCTGAGGCAGAAATGCTCTTTTTGTGTCGTGTCACAGCAGGAAGTGATGCACTTCATCAAGTTTAGCATCTGCCCATGGCTGGTAAGGAGCCTTCGCCCCCGCTCCCCGTGCACACAAAGGAATTTATCCTTGCAGACAGATTTCCTTCTCCAGTTTGCAGCAAGTTTAGCAGGAGAGGTTAGACATGCATTGTACCCTTCTGCTCCATACATCAGCTGCTGACTCAGCCTGGCAGCCCCACAAAAAGCATCTGGGAGGAAGACTTAATGCTCCAGCAGAGAGCAGTGCTCAAGCTTGCAATTCACACTGTTTGTGACGTGAACTTGCTGAAGTTCTGGCTCTCAGGGATTCTCCAGGTGTACATTCACATTACCATGAGTCAATATTGGTTCCTCGCAGAGATGTTGTCTCACCAACCAAAAAAGTAGTGGCTCAGAGACTGCACTGGCTTCTCTTGCTCTTTCGTACAATTTACAAGCCTAGAGATTACTTAGAACTTCAGGTTTTAAGAGTGAAATTTGCACAGTTTTACATCCAGAATTGGGACAGGTTTAGGGGTGACCTAGCAAATGGTGAGGGGTTTTTTAATAACACATGGAAATATTTATTCTCCTGCCTCGGAAGGAAGTATCATACACAGTAGGCAGTTTTAAAAAGAAAGACACTTCTTTTAGAAGAGAATCTCTTCTCACAGAATCTTAGAATCATTTGGGTGGGAAAAGACCTTTAAGATCATCAACAGTTGACTCAGCACTGCCAAGGCCACCACTTAACCATGTCCCCAAATGCCACATCTACACTATTTTAAATACCTTCAGGGTATTTATATATTACCACTGCTGCCCTGGGCAGCCTGTGGCAGTGCTTGACACCCTTTCAGTGAAGAAATTCTTCCTGATATCCAATCTAAACCTCTCCTGGCACAAACTGAGCACTCTTCCCACAGCCTGTGGTGGTACCTGGGGTTGTTGTGATCCAAATGCAGGACCTGGCACTTGGTCTTGTTGAATCTCATACAATTGGCCTCGCTCCATTGATCCAGCCTGTCCAGATCCCTTTGCAGAGCCTTCCTACCCTCCAGCAGATAAACACTCCTGCCAACCTTTGGGATTTGTATGGAATGGAATAGAAATCTGAGTCTTAAACCAAGAGCATGGGGCTACTGTTGAATAAACAAACAAAATAAGCCTTTGGGTTTATTTCCAGCTTTTTATCTTTTAACTCAAACCTAGGTGAGTTTAGAAGAGATATTTGAGCTGTTTGATATCTTAATTTATACAGACAAGCTCATTGGCTCACACCATCCCGAAATGCTTGTGCTCTTTAAAAATAGCAAGAAGTTTCCAATTTGAGAAAACAGCAAACTGAGCAGGGCACTGGTCTGCCCTCAGTGATTTTGAGGAATACACACATTGTGGCAACAGCTTTTCTATTGGAGCCTTTTAATTTCTTCTCCTGGTCACAGTGCAAGTGGCATTCACTGCTGCTGTTCTAGGTTCCACAGCAATGCATGTTCCAAAATTAATTCAACCCTTGGGCCAGGGTCAGCTAAACTTTTCCCCAAATTTGCTTTTAGTCCAAGCCCAGTTACAATCTGGAAAGATGGAGGAATGAGGTGAAGTCAGATGCCCCCAGCTGAAGAAAGAGAAGAGGAGGAAGCAGGCACTTTCTGATGGAGAAGTGTTTAAGAACAGACACTGAGGAGGATTTAGGATAGCTTTAGGCAGTGAGAAGCAAGTGAGAATGGAATTGTCCAACTGAGTATGTTTCCAAATCTTGTTCACTGGTAACTGTGCAAAGATCCCATAAATAAAAGTCACAAGTCACTCCAGCACTGAAGAAAAAAATCCAATACCAAAGAATTATGACCTAAGGAAATGTGCCCACCTCTGCAGACTGGCACAGCCAGGACAGACAGCAGGCACAGAGTCAGCAGCACTTCACAACACGAGGGCATGAATCACTCAATCCACAATGGGCAGCTGAACCCTGCCAAAGCTCCTGGCAGCTGCCCGGGAATGTGGTAGTGGCCAGACACTGCACCACTGCCAGGAGAGGTGAGTACTGGGTCTGTAATACTTCCAAGAACATATCAAATTAGGCCTATCCTGACTGTCTCCTGACTGCTGTGGGAACATCAGAATTACAGACAGAATCATGTTATTTGTTTGAATACAAACTGTTGGTGTGGGTGCCAACGAGAGCGTGTTCCATGCGCAGCCCATGGAGGATGCGAGGTTGGCATCTCTCCATCCCTGTTTAGCCACAGCTCACTAGAGAGACCTCACAGCATCCACAAAGGTGGATGAGCACAGTTCCTCAACAGCTTCATTTCTGCCTCCCACATCAGCTTTTGCAAGACTCTTGCCTTCGTTTCTGATGATTCCCTGTTTGCCAGTGAGGGGAGGAAGATCATAAATCTGCTAGTTCTCATCAACACTGGCACCCCTGTGATAGCCCCAGGTTTGGAAACCCTCCTGCCATTAGGAGATGAACCCTTCATGAAATATTAACATGTTTGCTTTTCTCATGCACAGTCCTCCCACACAAAGTGAAAGTGCCTTCACCATATCCCAGTAATTTTCAAAGAACATATTCAGGGGGGAAATATACATTGAAGGGCACTACTGAGCACACATTTGGCTCCATTTTCGGAAACTCCTTTCCTCTTCCAGGTCCCATGAGTAGAAACTGATTTGGGACAGACAGAATTACATCAGTCTCACCTCCTTGAGGAGAGTTAGTCTTGCAGGGAAGGAACAAATGAGTTAAGGGGAGATTCAGAGGGCACGAGTCTGACTGCTGTCACACAGGGAAAGAAGGTGTCCTCAGCCATCACTCACTGGACACTAGGGCATCTCTTGGGACAGGTACAGCCCTAGTGCTGACCAGCACCTTGCTAATCCAGCCAGGAAATGAACAGTCCCTCTCCATCACAAGTCTCTCAGCTCCATGTGACTGCAGGTCAATTTAAATTGCCATTTACACCAGAGTAAACATCTGAGCTCTCTTGATTTTGCCAGCTTAAGAACATAATTTGAATTTGCATTTTTGTTCTTCTGCCCATGACCAGCAGAGAAGCACAACCACCTCTGACATGCTGGCTGCAGCAGTGTGCTGTGCCCTCCCCAGGACAAGCAAGTGACACTGCAATGTCCACGTGCCTCAGCTGTCCACAGCACGAGAGCATCCTCTTGCATGAGGGCACACACAGCCCAGCTATTTATGTTTGGTTTTAGAAGTTTTAAACCTGAGCATGAAAAGTATGACTAGAAAGACACATGAAAAGAAACAAAAAAAACAGAACTTAAAAAATACGGGAGGGATGGAGAATGCAGATAGTCTCAGAGCTGATTTGGAGACAGAGCCTTTGGGCATACAGGTGAGGCCTGTGCTGTGGCTGGGTCAACACCTTTCTTGTTTCTTCAGCTGTAGCAGATAGCTGACAGCTACACCTTGGAAAATATTCACTCTAGGGCAGACAAATTAGAAAAAAACCCTGTCATCTTTTGTCTTGGAAAATACAGTTGAGCAGCAATCCAGCTCATCTTTGCAAATATTCACAAGTGAGTCCATGTGTCTGTATCACTAGAAAGGTTAAGGACAATTCACTCCGAGCAAGAATCTGTGGCCAGCAAATTTGTCACAAAAGCCACAAGCAGTGAACAGCTTATCCGCTGTTAGATGTTAGCCTCCTTTGGCTGAAATATTGCTTAGATAAATAATACAACTTGCAAGGTTTGGCTTTAACGGAGCAAAATGCAGACAGACAAAGAAAAAGTTATTTGTCCAGACTCCTTTCTCACCAATGAAGGAAGAGAAACTTCTAAGGTTCAATATGTCTGACTGATTTTGGATAGCTGTCATAGTATGAAATAAATCACTTCTTAAATATATCCATTTCTCTCCATCAGCTTTGAAGGGAGCCTCAACAACAAGTCAGCTTGAAGTGCAGATGTCTACCAGCCGCAGCTGATGAATCCCAGCTCCAAATGTCACCCAACCCCAGGCATTTCTCTACATTACTGGAGGTGAAAGCTGCGCTAATAAAGATGAGAGAGCGTCTACCACACTTGCAATCTGCAGACAAAGGAAGCTTCCAGTCAACTGTAGTTGTAATTCCCAGCAGCAAAGCAGGAAAAGCAAATCTCTTGGTTGTCATCTTGTTTCTCTGTGAAGCTTCAGAGTTTTGGTTTTGCAGACAGGATATAAGGTATACTTCTACTCAGCTTCAGCACTGCTGATGTTTTGTTCTCTCAACAGACACATCTCTCTATTGTTACTTCCAGAAGAACCCCACAATTATTTTAAATCTCTCTGTGGCTGCAAAATTATTGCTCATGCCAGAGAAACACCCACGCAAGTGAGGTACAGTCTGTGGCACACAAAGTGACACAGCAAAACCCACTGAGGAGCTTTTATTAGCCTGTTGCCAAACCAAGGAAGGATGTGGAGGTAGCTGAGGGATGAGATCCTCACCCAGCTGAGTGCATTGTGTGGCTCTAACCAGCAGCTCAGACCAGATCATCAAAGGCATACAAGCCTCAAAACCACTGTCTCGTGCTGCTTGTGCAGCCAGCATAGTTCTCACAGCCTCCCTCTTTTGTGGAAGGACTTCCTGATAATCCCAGGCACCCTATCCAAGCCTCTGTCTTCTATCCCTTCTCTCGATCCCTAACATACCTCACCCTTGTTATATATATGTGTTTTAATTCGTGCCTATAAGGTTTATATCTGTCTAATATTAAATGCTTGTATGGGATATGCTTGCTTAAAAATCCAAACTGTGGGGAAACTGCATTTTATTAAGGGACATTTCCAGTAAGGGTAAAGAATGTACCCCAAGCTAAAGATTTCCGAGAAACCCATTATCATATCTGCAGAACCAGCTTAGCAGAAGATGGGCCATCACAGGGAAATCATCCGGCCATTAACACCACGATAAGATATCGGCGACATATCAGGACCATCAATCTGTTCCTGGGAGGATACAAGATTTCATCAAAACTCCATCTCCTCATCGGAAGGACATTGTTCCTCGCTGGAATAACTAAGAAAACCAAATTGAATATCTTTGGACCTTGGACTCTGAATACAAAGTTGCCTCCAGCAAAATAAACTGTATAAAAACTCATCACTCCGGGACCTCGGGGTGAACAGAGCTTCACTGACACCCTGTCAGGTTGCTTGTCACCCAGTATCCGATCCCGGGCTCGGTACTGTTTTTTTTCTGCATTGTGGCTTTTAATGCTTTTTATCCTTAATCTCTGCCAAATTTTCTATCAATAAATTTGTTCTAATTTTTATTATAGGAATTGGCTCGTTTCATTTATAACACCCTCACCCTTGCAGTGGAGCCCTCTGGAAGGAGGAGCTGGACCAAGAGAAGCATGCAGCTGGGAGCAGATGAAGGCACGTTCTCTATCAGGAGCCTCTCTCAGGAATCCTGACTGATTACAAGCCCAGGAGCACGAGCCCAGGTGCTCCAGCAGCTGTTTGGCAGCCTTTCCCATCAGGAGTCCACTGATTCGTGGAACCGGTGCAGAACGAGACAGGCACAAGTACAATCAGGAAAACCTCTTGCCCACCTGGCTCCACGGCAGTGAAACCTCAGGTTTTTTACTCCTCATATCAACTCCAGGTCAATTAAAATCAGCTATGCAAAAGCTGCTTTCAAGTTTTTGTTGAGGTAGATTTTGTTCCTCAACACTACATTTTCAATGCAAAATATGAAAGCTGAAAAATTACAAGGATTCCTCCAGCACTGGCCTCATCAAAAGCAAGAGGTATACTTAAAACACTATTGATTTAATCTCTGAGGGAGCCATACATCAAAGAGAGCTGACAGTCCCCACAAACTGCCAAACTGAAATGAAAGTCAGCAAGCCACATAATCATAGAAGGACAAGGGCAATAAACTCCAGAGAAGTTCCTTAGCTGCTAACAGAGTCAAAGTATCCATAAGACATGTCCCTGGAGAAAAAAAAAAAGAAAACCCTGAAGAGTCCCCACTCATTAAAGAAATAGAAATACTTTAACCTAACTTGTGATTTTGGTTGGTTGATTTTTATAATTGCCCCAAAATAAAGCAGATATCATAGAATAGTTTGGTTGGAAGGGACCATAAAGATCATCCCCATGGGCAGGGAAACCTTCCACTGGACCAGGTTGCTCAGGACCCCATCCGACCTGGCCTTGAGCATTTCCAGGGATGGGGCAGACACAGTTGTGGATGTCGAGGTCCCTCCATGTGTGGGAGATCAGAAGTTCAACACTTCAGCAGTTTCCTAAAAAAAAGTCAACACTGAAATACAGTTAATGTTCTTTAAAAAATGTGGTTGGTGTTCATCTAAATAGATAAATAAAAGATTTCTCACTGAATGCAATTTAAAGACATCAGGAGGGAGACATACACTGCCTGTAGTAGTTTAAGCACCAAAGACAAGTGTACCCAGCTCTAAGGATCTTGGGCCCCACGATTCCAGCAAGATACAGCTATACAGATTTACAGATTTCTCCAAAGAATTCACTTTTACACAAATATTTTCCAAAAGAGATGATTAGAAGAAAAATCTCACTTTGAACTTCTATTTACTATACCCATTAAATAGGCAGTGAACAGATGGTAAGTATAGGACAACAGCAACAACATTATCAGCAGCAGAAATATGGAAGCAAATACCAGCAGCACTTACACTTCAAAGCCCTGTCCAGGAACATACATAGTCAATTTTTTAAATAATATATTAACCATACAGACTCACAAGTGTTCCCAACCATTTACGGGCTTCAATCCTTTGTCTGGAAAAATTTTTTTTTTTTTAATCAAAGTTACTATTGGATCTTGGGATGTGCATTCTAATTGCTATAAATAAATCATGAATGATTGGCTCAACGTATTTTTCCATGGCAACTCCTGCGTCACACACAGCGTTACATTTTTGAAAGAGAGCTCTGCTCTTTGAGAGAGAGACAAAGATTCACACTTAGGATGGGCCTCAGATCAATTTTGTGGTTTCTTATTGAGCAGAACATGTGTGAACAATGAAACACAAGTTTTCAACTAATTGTAAATTACTTAGGCACCAAAGTCTATATAGTGCCCTGCACCAGAGCAGGGAGCTGCACGGCGACTGCCCATACAAAATGCAAGACTTCCTGATTCTTCAGGCACAGATTATCTTTGACTTCTTCAAACACAAAGCATCCCACTCCAGCAAAATCCTGTTCCATTTCTGTCTCACACCAGAGTCCTGAGGAACCTGCCTCTTGAAGATGCCAGCAAGGATGGGGAAGAAATTGCTATCCTGAGTTCTATGGTCTGGTCAAAAGCAGGAAGGTGACACCTGTGCATACTAGGCTAGGCCAAGAAAACCAGAAGGAGCTCTTTGCAACACAGAATTTGGCCCTGGTAAGATAAAACAAGAAAACCTTAGGTAAGAGTATATTTCCTCTACCTCCAAAAAAAAAAAAAAGGACGGTTCTACATTACTTAAAGTCACTCATCTGCATTAGAGAGGAACATTCCCAAAGTGCATATTTCCATCTGTTTTCTGAAAGGGACACATGAAATATTTAGTAATTTACAGAACTAAAATCAGTTTTCCACTTATGAGGTAAGATTTTTACACCAGTTTAGAAGTTTCAGTATCTAAAGCCAAGAAACCTTCTACTATTAACTAAGAGAAATCGAGTTTAAAGACTCAGTTGTTTAAAACTTCCAAAAGCCTCCCAAAGTCCCATTTATAGCATCAAGCAGGTTCCGTAGCTCAGATGATACAATTCAGATACACTTCCTGAGAGAAAAAGTCAAACAATTTTGAGTTCAAAACTTTCCAAAAGCAATTCCAATTCCAGGGCAGGATGAAGCCTTCAAGAGGAACTGTCCTCATCAGACTGTATCTGACCACATGTTCATGAACATACCTGGTTCCAGACACCCTTCCACTTGTTAAGCTTCACCAGAGCCTGCCAAGCACCTGAGATTTCATCCTGAATGCAAACCAAACCATGGCTTGGCCTTAGTTTTGATTTATGCAGATTCAGATGCAGACACCTTGGAGCATCTCTAGAGGCTTACATTAAACAGAATCCACAGAAACCTATTTAGAAAATTAATTGGCAAAACTCTCTCAATCAAGAAGCTCAAGCTCTTCCTATTTCATGGTTTTCACACCGTTTGCCTTTGAACAAAGGTTTTGGCATCAGTTATTTATTCTACATTTTCTAAGAGATGTATATTTATAAGAACTGTATATTTATGACATCCACTGCCCACATTACACAGTTTAATTTCAATTTATTCAGGGGAATTTGTGTTTATATTAAGTAACCTGCAGGAGATGACACACCTTTTGTTAAACAGCCATCTGAGGAGTAAAATTTACAATGATGTGCAAACAAGCTCACATATTCCCAGTTCGTGGTGAGCATCAGGAGCACAGAGTGAATTATCCATGCTGGCAAAAATTCTGCCTTGAACTTTTTCTAAGAGAAAGCTGAGTTTTTATGTAGATCATCTTCTCATGTCTGGTCTTCCAACAAAAGATGTTGACCTGGTTTTGAATATTTTAATCAAAACTTTAGTTTTAAATTTTTTCACTTGTTCAATGAAGAAATATGCACTTTCCATGCACATCTGTTTTCGAAAAGAAAAAACCAAGATAAATACATACTTCTGAAAATCTGCACTGGACAACATGTTCCTTGGTGTTATCAGAAAAAAAAAAAGGAAAGGATTTCATTTGACAGGAGAGATTTTTCATTATAATCAGCTACATGATTCAAAGTAGAACTGAAACGTTGCAATCTCTCAACCATTCACTCTAAACCAAGACAAACTAACCATGAGGTTCCAGCGACAGGTAAACGCGAGATTTTTGCATGAATTATGTAAAGCCTCTTGATAATTACAAATGATTGTTAACGGCAACAAAGCTATCTCAATAATAACAATCTGGCTTGTGTTAATTATTACAGCTCTCCTGCTAAGGTACCTTACTGTCTCAGAGCTTCTAGACATAAAGCCAAATGAGAGTGGCTTACACTTCATCACGCCAGTAAATCAAAATCACTTTAATTATTCTCCAGTGAAACTCCGAAGGCTTCAAGTCAGCATGGCACGAGCCATATGTTTCTTTCTGTTTGGGCAACGCTGCTAATTAGCAAAGTTGGGAAAATCTGATTTCAAAGTGATAAAGCACAAACCTCAGCATATGTTTACTTGAGAAGAAGGAGATTTAATCGCAATGAGCGCATTTGCTGCTGTGTTAACAAGGAGGCTTCGAGGTTAGGCTTTGGAAGAACTTGGTTACATCCTCAGCTGGTGCAGGTCAGTGCTGCTTCACAAAACAGCTCTGCTGGATGAGACCACCCCAGCTGGCTGTGCTGCTCATCAGTAGGTGCTTACAACCACATAAAAACGCGCTCACATGGGACGGCACAAAGAAAGGCTTTGTGAGAGGAATGCTGTCCCCTTCCAAGGCCTGAGGATGGCTGCAGTCTTAGGCCTGGAGGTTCCCTTCTCCTGAAGGCAAAACAAGATGTTTTACAAACTGGAAGATTCCTGTCACAGGCACTAGTGAAGGAGCCGTCCCCCATCGCAAACTTGAGGACGAAATTTGTTGTCAGCCTGACTGGGGGCCAAAGAGCAAAGTGTTGACACCAAATCTTCTCATTTCATACTGCTTCAAAAAGCACTGAACCTTCCTGGGTACACTCATCTTGTGATTACTACAACTTTAACCAACAAGGAAATAAATCTATTTTGAACTGGATTATGTTTGGATTTTTCAACCAGTCGCAACATATCAAACAAACTCAAGAAATTCAGTTTCAAGATTGTGCTTATGGAGCACTAAGAATGGCCAAACCTCACCGAAGTCTTGAAACTGGACATGAATACTGCAAACCAGAGTCAACAGAACAGCATTCCCTCACGCTACTGTGCGAAGCAAGGGGAAAGCAAGCAGGAAAACACACCAGCAGCAGAGATACCTGACACTCTCTTGCCTCGTTTATTTTCTTAATCCCAGCCTCATCCCTCACTTACCACAGAAGATCTTTGAAAATCCATTTCCTTTGTTCCTTCATAAGGATAAAACCAGAACGGATTAAATAAATGATGGTGAAAATAAATAAATAATAATAAAAAAGCTTTGCTAATAGCACTGTTGCTTCAGCAGCTTGAGAAAGAAGGGTACTGATGAAGGTTGTCATCAAGAACACAGAGTGATTGCCTTAATTTCTTATCTTTGCAGTCAATTCCACTGTGAATGCATCCAGATATATTCAATTTCCCACACAGAAGCTATTTCTCTGCCTTAAGCTCCCTCCAACATCTCCCTGTGTGTAATTGTTCACCTGCAATCTTTCTTGAGATTTTTCCAAATGTGTATCTCATGTCCCACATCCTCCCCAGAATTTGGCTGCAAATGCCACATTTTTATCAAGCTTCACTTATAAATAAGTAGAATGGAAGGAAAAATTGATTTTAGCGTAAGAAAAAGAGAAAATCCTTCAGTTGTTTCAAGACACTAATTACAAGCAAGAATGCAATTTTAAGAAAAAAAAATCTGCATTTAGAGCTTAACAGGTCTAAATTATGCAGTTATGAATATTATGTAATTAATAACTTACTCTTAAGAGCACACTGAAATTATGTACCAGTGTCTAGTGGATATTGTACATAGGCACCCTCTTACTTAAAAGCATTTCGATGGATTTAAAATTGAAATGCTTTAAATCTGGAAAATACTGGACTATTTGACAAGCCTAAGAGGGACTTGAAATAGGATAAAATCCTGATGTCTCAGCTGCCACTGTTGAGGGAAATAAAAATGCATTTGAAAGGCCAGGTTTCCACACACATTTTACCCTTGCTTTGTTATCATAGAATAACCTGGTTTCTATCAGCATTCAGAGGGCATTTCTCTAACCTAAGTTCTTGAGGTATAACACAATTTAAATGTGATACCAAACACTGTGAAAGAGAAATAAACCAAGGAGAATTTGTCACTGCCACAACTGCCTGGTCATGACCAGACTTCTAGGTGTTTCCACACTTAAGGTGACCTCAAGGAGGACTCCAGTTCCTCACTATAAAAATGTTCAGAAACACAAACATCTTGTTCAATTACTAGCAAGATTTACAGTCAGATATTTCTTGAAGGTGCACAGAGATAGGACCAGAAAAAATGGACAGTATGGTAATTCCAGCTAGAGACTGGGGGCATAAACCACAACCACCTCCTCAAAAAAAAAAAAAAATTATTAAAAAAAGAAAGAAGAACATATTTCCTCCATGAGTTTAGTGAAACTCTGAAATGAGCTGCCCCAAGGTAAAGTCTCCATACTTGGAGATGTTTGGAACTGTATTTGACAAGGCCCTGAGCAACCTGAAGTAACCTACCCTTGATTAGAGGAGGGAGCTGGACTTCCAGAGGTCCTTTCAAGAATAAATCACAAATCACCTCATGAAATATTTCATGAAGAACCTACAAGTTCTGGTGACCATTAAAATCTGGTCTAAGGTCCTTTTGAAATCCACCCCACACGCCCCAGATAACGTTTGGTACAGTAAAACAACAAAACTCTACAATATTCATGGAGGACACACCCTCCTTTCAGACACCTTTGGAGAAGACACAGTCACAAGCTTCTTGATCAAAACTAAAACTGAAGCACCCCCAACGAAATCACATTGTGGCAAACACCAAAATCAAAGAGGAAACACAAGAAAGAAAAATCACAACAAAAGAGAGAGAATGATATAAGAGGCTTCAGAGGAACCCCAAAGTTTAACTGTACCTTGTTAGTGCCAAAGATTGTTGGAGACATGATGTACAGCTCTTGTAGTTTGGTGGCAAATCTTCAGCATCATATAAAAGCATTTTCCCTGAAATCAGATGATGGCATGATGTGAATGTTCAATCATTTTCCCAGGGTGCTTTCAGTCTACTCCAAATAAGTGAGACAAAAAAATCAGGATTTCCCTGTCCCTTTGTTTCAAAGAATCCTCAGCAAATATGGTTGTAACAAACATGTTTCAATCTGTATTTAAATATGCAGTCACTAATCCACATACCACCCCTTCTCACCAGTTTTTTCAGAGTTCAAAATGATTTTTTAACTGATTTTATGGACTTGATGTAAAATTTTCTCTTTTCCTCCCTCTTTTAAGTCACTTTTGTGTCTCTGACCAATCTGCATGTAACCCTCCCAGTGCCTTTATGAGCCTCGCTTTCTTTCACAGTTTGCATGTGTAATTTCTTTATTAGACAGAGTCATTCCAGTCCCTCTAAATATTTATTTCCAGAAAGAACAGCTTCTGCTGAGCCATTAGCAGCTGCAGTCTTACCTTCATGCTGACCTCCCTGCCTCCACCATGACCCTGCAGTAGCATCATCCAATTATATATGCCCATCCATTCCCTCATTCTGGGGAAATTGGGTTTATTTAAATTCAGAAGCCTAGCTCTTGCCTTCACCTCCACAGCTTAATATACAAGGTCAAACCTAACAGTTGTGTGATTTCTGTTCCCAAAAGTCTATGGCCCTTGCTGCTTCTTTTCCCCAGTCCCTGCCATCTCCGGGATTGCCTCATAACCAGTTGTTTCTTTTGCAACTTCCATTCAGATTATAGAATCCCCAGTTTACCAAAATCCTCAATTTTCTATCCAGTTATAACCTGATAAAGCAAAGTACTGGTTCTCTCTATTTATTCACTGCTACAAGAAAAAATATGTATTTAAATACTTTGCTCAGAAAGGGTGCATTTCAGGGTAAGTAAAATCCTCTCTTTGAAGCTGTAGTAATTCATTAATTAATTGTACAGACTCATTCAGATCAAGACAAAGAGCACAAAAAGATGCTACTCTTCCAAGTGCATCAGTCTCCCTGCAGGTAAACAAGCTGCAGTGGTAACCACAGGTGGAGCCTGTTGTTATTGTAGCTTAGCTTCCCACACCAGGCTGAGCCCAGCAGGGAGGGACGAGTGCAGTGCTCTGGTGGCAGCTGTTTTCAGGCCTTGACATATTTCCTGTGATACACAGAGAAATTGGTAAAGTGCTGTTCCAAATTTTCCTTTAACAATATTTTCATGTGTGTGCACAAAATGGTTTGCAAGAAAAACAATCATCAGCTGGCAGCCAGACAACTCTGCAGGTAATGGCCTCTGAAGATGATATCTTCAGACTCCAAACTGCCACGGTCATTGCTGCAAGGTCAGCATTTAAACAGTTAAAACAATATTAACTAAAACTGGGTTTTTTTTCATTTTGATAATATTTAACTAGACCACCTGATTTCTTGCTTTGCCAGCAAAATTTTGTTCTTAACAGAGTGCTCTTCAATTATTTGGAGAGTCTCAGATTTATACATCACAAGAAGTCACACAGCCTGGCCTGGCGTGGCAGGATGACTGTCTTCTGTTCCCAGCTCTCTTCTTGATCTCCTCTATGATTCCAGACAAGTTGCTTCACTCTGCACTGGTTCTGTCTGCTCTATTTTTAGTCAGGGCATAGCCCATGTCCCTGGGAGGTGTCTGTGAGTGCCTACCACAAACAAGGCTGTAAGTCTTAGTATCCATAAAAGTAGGTGACAAAACGGTGCGACATCTCAAATGAAGTGTCATATACCACTGCTTTGTAGTCTATAAAAACTTCCTCCACTTAGTGTAAGGGAAAGTAATTGCAATAAATGTAAGTCTTACAGAAAAAAATAGGGTAAAGCTTTCTCCTGGAGAATTAGCATCAACATACTTTAAATGTGCACTAGATGTTACAATTAAAATACAAATTTAAAAAATGTGTAAGTAGTGCACCTATAAATCATCTTACATATATGAATGAGATATGAATCTGTATTTGTTTTCAGCAAGGAAGACTATTATTCCAGTTCTGGACAAACCACAACACATTTAGTGTGGGACTCAGACCCAAACTTAACAAAACAACACGTGTTGATTCCCATTCTCCATAAACAAGACAACTGAATACCAACTTCAGCATTTCACAGCAAAGAAAAGGAGTAGATTCATTTTTCTATAGAAAGAGAAAATCTGAAGAGCTTTAACGTTTTCAACAATCACATTCACTCTGCAATACATCTACATCAATCACCACCCACGCATGCTTTGAAGACTGAAAGTAGATAGTAAGTCTAGCAGAACTTCGTGGTGGGAGTTGTGAGGCTTTTTTTATCAAACCTTGAAAGTAGGCTTGTAAAATGTAGCTTTAAAAACCTGGTTAAATCCCAAGGATATTAAAATTTTGGACTGACTACTCATTTCCCAAACTTTAAACCAGTGGATTCACCCATTTTAGGTAATTTTTAATTGAAGAGAGGATTATTTAATTTTATTTTTTAAAATAATGGTTTACCTTAGTTCATGTAAGTGTTTTGATTGGGAAACATTATTAACTTTATTGAGGAGGAGGTCAGAATAGATGACCAGTAATTGTCCTTCTGGTCCTGCAGATTTAAAAATCCACCACTGAAATCAAAGCATCATGATAGGATGAAAAAATTTCTCATTACAGCTTGAAGAGACCCTGAGATAAAGCACAGTTTGGCCTCTCAGCCTGCCCTAAAATTGTAACCACATGGGTGACACTTCATAGCAGCTCACCCATATGATAACCACAAGGCTTCTGACTGTTCCAACACACAGCTTCCAGAAAAACTCCCAGTCCTGATGCTTCAGCTTCAAATGATAGAGAGCTCAACATATGCAGTCACTGGTTCTGCTCATTTGCACCTGAATAGAAAGAAACCATATGAGAAATTAATCCTCTAAGTCCTTCCAATAGACCTGGGGAAAAAGAAAACAAAACAGAAGAATGCTGCAGGGGCTTAATTTTTATTGATCTGAATTTTAAAGCAGGATGAGAATCAGTTCTTTTTCTGTATGGGCCAGTGCACTAATGCCAGATGCAAAAGCTTGTATGGCTAAAAAAGCTTAGCTCTAACTAAACTGTCACCACATATTTACACTTGGGACAGGCAAAAGTCAAGGCTCTTTTGTACCTGAGCACCCAAACCTGTAAAGCAGAGTTTTAACAGTCAACCCAATGGCCACCTACTCAATATTTTCATTTCTTGGTTACATATTTCCTTCTCAGAGCAGCATTGCAAGAAGTCTTTCCTCTGGGCGCTGACTTTCACAGCTAAGGAACGAAACCAGCTCCCTTGTGCAGGAGTCCAAGACAGTAAATTCACCCATATTAATGTAACCTGGCTCCAGGACTGCTACAGACCACGGCAAAAGCTCACAGCTGCTGGCTCCTTATGGAGCTTTTCTGCCTGGGGACGCCTCTAAAGAAGATTCTCCACATTCACCGTCAGTGGTTGGGTGCTGCCAAAGAGCAAACAGCTCTAATCCCCAAAAAATGGTGGGTTGGGAGGCCACAAATTGGGCCCTCTCCTCTACCTTGAAGCAGCTCTGCAACAGCAACATGCCCCTGCAGTCCCTCAGCCCCGGACTCGTGGCTGTCAGGAACACTGGAAGGTTGGTCTGCAGATTCACCAGGAGGGGCTCTCAGGGCTGATGTGGTCACTGCCAGCCTTCTCCCCAGCTCAGAGTTGAAATGGAGGATTCAAGGGGAGGTCCTGTGCCCACACTGCACTGAGGGTTCCCAGCCTGGGGCTTGAGCATGTGGCGGCACCACAACAACAGCAACAACAACAACATAATAATAGTAAATAAATTATTATTATTGTTGTTGTTGTTGTTGTTATTAATTCTGGTTCTAGATGTGATTCAAAGGCCAGAAGCTTTTTTTATAAAAGACCTTCTAGAGTGGTACTCAGTGGCAGCAAGGGTCAAGACACACGCTTGGTACAATACCTGTGACCAGACCAAGACTGAAGGAAAGAAAATCCTACAGAACATAGGTGTGACCTTTCTAAGATGCTCTGAATATCCTGAACTTCCCAGGGGAAGCACCTAGCAGGGTGTGCCAGAGGATTCATGACAGAGACAGCCCAAGATCTTTGTTCTTAGAACTCAGATGGGCCCTTTTGACAGAGCAGCACGAACACAACCAGCAAGTGTACAGCAACTTGCTCGTGCTACGCGTTACTGCTGCTGTCTCGGAGCTTTTAAAAGCACAGAGTTCTGTAGGAAGCATGCTGGAACTATTCCTAGCAGTAACTCCTTCTCCTAGCATGAAGCAGTGGCAGATACTCACTGCACTGTGGTCTCCTCCTTCCTGACACCTTCTTCGACCCTACCCAGGTGGAGGTGACTGCTCTAAGGGACGTCACTGCCACACTGCCCTCCAAGTAGTGCTCCACTGTTTCTCTTCCCACCACAGGCCCAGCAGGGAATTTAGCTTAGAAGTGCCTGGAGTTTTAGATTCTGTTTTTAGTTTTGGTTTTGTTGGTGTTTTCAATTCAAGGTGCATATATACATATACAAAAATACTGCCAGGGTATTGTCATAATAATCTTGAGGGAAATAATGCCTGAGAAACTGGAAGATATTGTTCCCACACTTCCACATGCTCTGCTTTTAAAAGGCAGAGGAAGAAAGAAGCAAGTAAAATACCAGTCATATCCTCTAGATAATCTATTCCTAGATTTTCCAGAAGTCACAGAGCGAACTGAATAAAATGTCTGCTTACAAACTCTTCTCTTTTTTTTTTGAGAACTTTATCATAATGAACTTCAAATAGACCTTCCTATTGTTGAATTGACCCATGTTTTTGAAAAAATTAAATTCATCCAAGGTGATGAGGTATTGCTTAACTTTTACTTCTTTATGTCCCACAGAAAGTGTGAGAGTATATTCCTGCCTGCTGCAGGCTTTGCACAGCAGTATAATGTTTTCCCTTTCTAATCTCCAATATATTTCTCTGAAACTGCAGATGCACTGAATCACCAAGCTTTGTGTTTGTTTGCAGGGGATAACAAAAAAAAAAAAAAAAAATCAAGCACCAGTAACTTCCCTGTGCTTTCCTTTTATTTTCAGTGTTTCTGGATTATACAGTTTCAGTCTACCTCATTGACTTCAGATAGAATTAACAGGTAACATTTCTAGTCCTAAATCACTTCCTTATCCAAGATATGCAGGACTATTAGAAGCAGGAGCAAGCAAGACAAACTGCTTCTCCTCTCTGATATTAGGATGTGAAGGAATGACTTTGCTCTTATACCTCTCCCTCCTAAAAAGTTTTCGTAAGGAATGGTTCCATCTCCAGCTCTGAGCCAGGCAGCTCACTGATGAGCTTCAAGACACTAATAAAAATAAACAACAACTTTCTGGAGCTTGCATCACACCCAGTAATGATGTTCAGAGAACCAAGATGAAATACCAGTAACATATTCAGTAGAGTCTTGATTCAGTGGAGAGAAGAGGAGCAGTGGGGTAAGGAAATCATACCAAAGAACATTAAAAAAAGGTGAATTTCTGTTTTTAAAACCTTAATCTAACAGAATATTTCAAAATGGAAGACACTTTTTACTGCAGTCATACTGCTAGAGGAAAGCTTGCACACCACACTAAAACCCTAACAGGTATTAAAAGCTGTGAAGTTTATCTGCTGCAGAATAGAAGGACAAAGACAAGGTCATTCACTGTGTGCAAGTGAAAGAACAAGGCTCTGAAATCCCCAAACAAATAGGGGCAGAAAATAATCTCCTTGGCAAAGTTTTGCAGTATTTGAGCATCAGGAGAAAGTCAGAAGCAATATTATTGACTAACCAAGCTGACATTTGGCTACTGTTTAATTCTTATAGCTCCTTTTAGATTAAAGGATACCACTTCCATCTCCAAGTGGTGGCTTGGCACAGTCAATAGAATATAGAATATCAATTTCTTTTTTCTTAGTGGGTTGAGGAAGAGAGCACCATCCTGAAAACTTCTCATTTGCCTATTGTCCTTTATCTTGCTTGACTGGTTGATTTTCAGCAGCACTTGAGGTCTAATTCTCCTAACCAACCATTCTCATCTGTCTTCAGTCTTTCCCGTGGGGAGGCTGGTGCAGAGCAGGTATCCCAGGAAGATACATGTGTTGGGTACTACCACCAGCTGGATCAAGCCACAGCATCCACAAGAAAGAGACTGATTGGATGGAGGGAAAACCCCTTCCTGAGGAAAAGAGCCTGCACGGCACAGTGCATGGAGCAGGAGGCTGCAATGGTGGCTGAGCACAGCTTGGAAGGTGATACACCCAACCCCTGGCAAGGGCTCAAGTCAGCTCAGCTCTTCTGATCTGGAATAAAATCATTCAACACGTCCCAGGCTCATGGCAGAAGCTGCTGAGAGAACAGCAGGTAAGTGTGAACCCCTTACAGAACAGTAACATAGATCACCTGGCACCTAATAATGGTGGGATGTCTTTGTTGACATGATCAGTGTCCAAAGACTACAGAATCTAAATAATTATATCTGTTTTCTGAGAAAGCTCCAGCTGGGCAGCAATTCCACTATCAGTACTTTATTGGCAGAGCTGCAGCAGCACTTTATGATGTTCAGCCACAGATGACAAACTACATCCCAGTAGATATTTCATAGTAAATCGCTCAAGTCATTCTCCACCTCCCAGCTCTTCTTGTTTGCCAGCTACCTACAAGCAGAGTACAGGATTTTTTTCTTAGCTGTTTGCTAAGATTTCCATGCACAATCTTTGATCTGTGGATTGCTGCACATATTTGAAATTCAACATTTGATCTGCATCAATTGCTGACAGGGGAATTTCAGCCACAGGACTAAAAATGCAACTCTCAGGATCAGATTTATGGTGCAAATATTGAAATAAACATTTAAGAAACAGTACTAACTTTGGAAATTCATGGCATAAAAGTCCCTAGGTTTACTTCACAGACTCAGTTATCATCAACATATGTGGGAGAATTCATTCCAGTTCTCATCTTTTTATTCATTAGCTTACTGTTCCACCTAGTATTTTCCTGGTTTTGAAATTAAGGAAATGGAAAACATTGGTCAATTTTCTTATGATTTAAGACTTCGTGCCTCCATGGCATATTCTCTTTTCTTAAAAAAACCCTCTCTTTTCTGCACTGAACAGACTCCCTTCAGGCCATCGTTTCCCAAAGGAGCACCAAGGGTACTGGTCTGATGCTCAGGACCATCCTGTCCAGGTGGTGACTCAGGCAGAGAGGACATGTACACGACACCAGCCCTGTCCCCTCTGGTCCTCTGCACTCACTGGACAGTAGTCCCTGCTCTGTCAGGCTCTGCACCTTTCAGGAAAACTAAATTTACACCCACATACTTCCCCTATGCCTTCCTGTAGAGATTATTAAAAACCTTCATTTCCTCATGATTCACCAACACCTGGGAGCAAGTTCTGCTTTTTGTTCCTCCCCAACTCCAATCTTTGCTTCCTCTTAGCAACCGAGTGGCAAAGCCTTCAAGATTTAAAAGAAACAGGAATGAGTGTGTAAGTGTATGCTCGCTTCCTTGGAGTGCGTGAAAGGCTAATTATAGAAATTAAATGCTAATTTCTTCAAGATTAATATAGGCAAGTGAAAGGCTTTTGCATTATTTGCATAAGAGGCTACTTGAAAAGCTTTTGTCCTTTTGCTCCTCACCTGTAATTTCTACCCTTCCTGCCCATGCTGGGTTACACTGGGTCAGGTTTTTAATTGGTGCTTGTTAGCCAAGCTGTGGATGCTCCTCTCTGGCCAGTGCCTGTGCCCACAGGTGAGTGCTGCCTGCATCTCTGTAGTGGGAGAGGAAAGCAGAGCCCCCTCCCAGGAACAGCAGCACTTTGATCTCTGTCGCCAGCGCCTTTCCTGACACCCTGTGGAGAACTGTAAAGGGGAGCAACATAGATACAACAGAAACATTTTTGCAGTCCAGCTCCTTCATGTGCCAATAAAGCACAAAAATGTGAGCACATGCATCCCCAAAATCTGCATTGTTTTGTGCTATTTAATGGACTTCTGCAATTTAATGCTGTGTTCAACCATGCTCAGAATGCTCCAGTTCAAAGTATCCCATAAGCTGTCCCTTAAAGCACTGCAAATACCTCCTTGAATTGAGGGCCTAATATATATTTATACACAACCTGATCTAGTGGAAGGTGTCCCTGCCCAAGACAGAGGAGTTGGAACTAAGTGGTCTTTGAGGTCCCTTTCAACTCAAACCATTCCAGCATTTTATGATACGTATTTTACTACATTTTTTAGTACATCTCTGTTTTTGTCTCTAAAAGATCTCTCCAACAAACACCACAGAGGGTCTTGGCATATCATACTCTGAATACATGTGAGTGAACATAACTGACATTGCAAGAAAAATATAGTTGAAAAGTTGTTATTTCCCTTTGATTCTCTAAGCCAGCTTTTGGCAGAACAGCATCTCATTGCAACTTACCATCCAACCATGCTGACCAGGGCTCTCTAACTGGGGTGGTGACCCTACCAAAAAGCAGCAAACCCTCCTCACAGCACAAGCTCTCTCTTAAGCAGTGATGGAGAGGCCCCAAACACATCAGGGCCTCACTCCATCAAGTCCCAATGGGAAAACAAGAAGTGGGATGAGTGTATGCTGCACTGTTTTTAAAGCACCTCAGTTTTCGATGCACCAAGTAAAAAGGTCAGAATTAGGTTTATGTTGATAGTTCTTGGCCTGTAAGAGCTACACAACTACTCCCAGGAACTTCATCAGAGAGAGAAAAACAAAACTGCCCCTATTGCAGAGCTATAATAAGGTGAGGAAAGAGAAGGAATTAATTTGATATACCTACGTGCACATATTAATTAAAGATAACAAGAATAATTATACAGTTGGGAAAGGCGAAGACAGGTCCTCAGAATATCAAGACGTCTATAAAAATCCTGGTGAAAGGCAGTAAAGCCTAAATAAAAAGGGGTGCAATTATTCTCCACCACCCACCTCTGCTGAGAGTGGGAGGGGACAAGAATCACAGCGAGAGAAAGTAAATGTCACAGATGGGTAATAGGGACAACAATTGAAAGACACTCTGTAAGGTCTCTGCAGCAGAGAGGAGCTGAGCTGAGACAATCCAGCAACAGGATTTACTCGAAGGACTCAGACAAAGTTAAAGGACATTTCACACCTCTGCCTCAGTTAGGAAAGGAACAGGCAACTCTTCAAATGGAAAGGTTTAAGGTGAGCAAAAAACTGAAAAGGGGTTTTAGCAGGCTGATGGAGTTTTCCTTTCACCTTTTTCAAGATTAGGACATGAAAATAGAGAGAAACTTCTACATTCCCTACCTTGTTAAAAAGCTCAATTCCTGTTCTCTGCAATATTTCTGCTGCAAACATCGTGTTTGGATTAGACAACAGAACAGGAAAATACTTATACAGTAAGAAGACTGCATGCAAACATCATTTGCCTGCAGAATAAATGCATGAATCTAAGTAGATCCTAGCTGATAAGCGACACAGCAAAAATGGGTTTATTGAGCTGATATCCTACACCTGCCTTTCTACAAGAATTGTCCAGGAACTGCAGCTGACTCCATAGGGATGATGAAGAAGCTGACATCATCAAGAAAGGAGAAAGAAGAGGCTTATAAGACATCCTTTGAGCACCAGTTACAGAAACTTTTCAGTAGTGATTTTAAACTCAACCAGATGCTGGTATCAGGTAACTAACACAATACCAACATACACTGGTGTAAAAGTAGAACCCCCTCATCTGATGCACACACCGCACAGCTGCTCAAAATGCTTCAGAGAGCACAGAGAGGTGACACAGCTCAAATGAGAGTCTCAGGGACTCCTGTTGCAGAACAGACATTGTAGTACAGAAGTTTTAAAGCACAATGAGCAATTTAAGCTCTTGCTAAAATGTACATCCACTCTTATACACTTCCACCTCTGGCATAAGCAAAAGGCAACCAACACTTAGGATATGAACCTGGGATGTCCCTAGGCTCTAACCAAATTTCAGAATCCTAATTACATTAATTCTTGGTGTCAAATCCATATACAAGGATTTCTCATATATATATATGTATGTATATATATATAAATAAAAACATATCTGATACTGTCCCGCGTGGCATCCTTGTCTCCAAAGTGAAGAGACAGGGCTTTGGTGGATGGACTTCTTGGTGGATAAAGAACTGGCTGGGACACTCTGGTGTCCCCAACATGAGAAAGACATGGAACTGTTGGAGAAAGTCCAGAGGAGGCCAGAAGCTGATAAGACAACTGGAGCACCTTCCCTACAAAGGCTCTCCCTGAGAAAGCTGGAGCTGTTCAGCCTGGAGAAGAGAAGGTTGTGAGGAGACCTGACAGCATCTTCCAGTATCCGAGGGGGCTGCAGGGAAGACAGAGAGGGATCTTTGTCAGGAACTTTAGTGATGGGATAAGGAGTATTGGGCACAAACTGAAAGAGGAGAATTTCAGGTTAGATATTAGGAAGAAATATTTTACTATGAGGGTGCAGAGGACCTGGCACAGGCTGTCCAGAGAAGCTGTGGATGCCCCATCCCTGGCAGTGTTCAAAGACAGGTTGGATGGGGCTTCTGAGCAACCCGGTCTGGTGGAAGGTGTCCCTGCCATGGGACTAGATGATCTTTAAGGTCCATTCCCATCCTTTAAGATTCTATGATTCCCTGTCTCTTCTTCTCTCTTTCTCTCTTCTTCTCTGCCATTTAAATCTAGCTGAAATACCAGAATATAGTTTATAAATCACATTTAATATATTTTATAAATTACAGTTTAATTGGAGAACATCTTAAACCAAGCCTCACTTTCCCAAAAGTTGCAAGGAAATTCTGAATCCAGTATGAAAACTGTAGCTCTAGCAAAAGTACAACCTCAGTATACATTTCTGCTGTTATTTAATCTCTATGTAGTAACCAAGAGAGTTTCACTGCAGCCTTTGGATTATGCTAACAAGAGTAGAGAAAAAAATCCATTGGTGAAGGATCCTTGGTGGAACAGGTAGAGATCAGCTGGAGGATTGTGAATAACCTCTTGTTTAAGAGGGTCTTGGGCTAAGAGAGGACACCACTAATGATTCCTTCACGTTCCAACACTATTTCAAAACAAAGGGCAGAATAAGACACTGGTGTCTGGTTGCTCAGAGATTACAAAGGACAGAGCTCTGGAAAGGGTTTTTGCCAGATTACTGAGTAGCTTTGCTTTAGATAGTAATTTAGAATCCTTTTTGGCAGCAATAATATGGCATAACGTACAGATGAGATGTGGCACACATTCCACCATATGGGCTAGAAAAAAGCAGATGTCTGGGGAATATCTTCAACTAAAAATATTGTGTCTTATCTGGCTAAGAGAATTGTAAATATTTTAAATGATACTCAGAATATTTAATTGCACTCTTTGAAATACCGGAATTTACACGCAAAATAAACTGACAATTAGATACAACACCTTGAAAATGTACTTTTCTGTGATTGCATTACAATAAGGATATATTCAATGTGTAGGGAAAAAAAAAGAAAGAACTGGGATCTTCTGGAAAATTTTCCAGTAAGAACAGAGGTGAAGGGAAATTCTAACTTCTTCCAAGACAGATTTTGGTTGCCTTCTGGGAGACAGTAAGAAAGACCTGATGAACCAGGAGACCTCTTCTGAGTCTTCAGAAATGTCTGAGCTAAAATTAGTTTTTCTTGGAAGCCAGTTCCAGAGCCTTTGAGACACCACGACTTAACGAACATTATCCATGTGCTAATTTAGCAGACAGGAAAGATTGTCATGGAGGATACCAGAGTGAGTCACACTAGAATCTAAAAATCTCTTTCTACATGGTGGTGCCTCTCAGAATCTGACATCTTCCACTCGAGTGCCCGAGGAGACAAGGCTCGGTTGTACATTTGACAATTCTAAATTTTTTCACATGTCAAGTGGTATTTGTGCAAACAACAGAATTTGGAATCTCAGTCATTATTTGCTCAGGCAGTGATCTGATTCATGTGTGAAAGCCAATGTTTGTCGATAAAGGCATAGGACCAAAGATAGCTGTAGACTTCAAATAACCAAAAGCAATTGTAAATATTTCTATTATTTCAACAACTAAGTTTCTTGAGAGGGACTTTAAGTACCTCTGCATCATATTTGGGGAGCAAGAGAAGAGCCACAGTGGCAGCTTTCTGTGTGAATAGATACACCCCTAATTAATCAAAGTACCATGGTATCAAAGCATCCAGATCCCAGCCACATCCCACTGTGAGTTATGGCTGCAGCAAGACAATTCCCAGCCCTGGGGAGGTAACTAATCACCACAAACCCTTAACATTTACAGTCAGCAATTTTTAAATCTGTTTTCTCCACCCCAAACTCATGCATCCATGGCTCAGATGCTGCTCAGGGAAAAAAGTTTTGCAGAGGGACCTTTTAAAACAGCTACTGCCCTCTTAAATATAGGGTTCTTTCACCAGACTAAGAAGCCAGATGGAGAGTAGGCTCCATGGCGTTATTTTAGCCAGGCAATTTTGTCCATGTGGAGCTCCCTAAAGAAGAGGTCACTGTTGAGTATCTTGTACCTGGCTTGGGCATATCCAGGATGAGAAGAATCCTTCCAGTCTCACTTCACCAGGCTCGTCATCAGGGAATGCCAGCTATGACCTTCATCTTTTTGAGTCTAGAAGTTTCAGACAGGTGAAGCTACTGCTGCTTCAACATGTTATAAAAGTTCTCTATAAAATGAAAATATAAATATATTGGCTAAAAGCATTTAACAGCTCAGGACTGCAGTTTAAGACATACTGTCACAAAAATGCACCAGCAGTGAAAAATATTTAATTAGTAGCACAACTTCAGGACAGTAAAAAATAGGATTTAGTACGAAATTTACCCTCTCTTAAGAGGGAGAGAAGCCTGCATTAGCTACGCTTTCTGTCCATAATTTAGAATTCCTCTGGTTTGTTTGATTGAGGAAACAGAGATAAATTTAACTTTGGATGATTGTAAAGATAGTACTTACACCTTCTTGAGCTCTACAGGTTCATCTGGTAGTGCCTTAACTGAGTACTTTGTGAACAATTTTCTTCCCCTCTTCCTCACCCTCAGACACAAGTATTTACCCCACTGGGCAAACATCCAAAGTTTGGGGAACCAAAGAACATTTTTATTCCTAAACTTTCTGGAAAGGTGTGCAGATCATCACCAGAAAAGGTGCAGAGTAAGGCACAGGAAATCCATTTTAGTCGCTATCACTTTCCCCTCTATTCCATGATAACGGAATTAGTGAACACTCATATTTTCTTCACCAAAATACACGGAAACACAGACTTCAGCATTTAGAGATGACCCCACAATTTCATCTTAAGATTCAGAGCAAGCTGTCAGGACTGTCTGGAGACAGCTCACCCCAGACAGGTGATGTAGGAAATGTAGGAAAAGCACCACTGACATTAACCCGTCCAATAAACAAAACCCTGGGACTCAGCAGCCTCTGCTCCTGCAGGCTCCCAGCATCACTGTGGCCCTGCTTATGCATCTCAGTGTCCCAGGAATGCTTGGGGATGGAGGGTGGGATGGCATCCCCAAGCAGCTGTTCATCCCCTCTTGGTGCTCTAAGGGATGATGTGCTTTGCTGGTGTGTTCAGCATTTTCAGTGGTGCACAAGATCGTTTCCTCAGGGGTAGCATCCAGCCTGATAAATAATACCAACAAATCCAGGGCCAATGCCCAGCAATTGAAAATTTGAATCCGGTGGCTGGTATGCAAATCCCCAGTGACACCTCATGATACTCTGGATAACATGGAGGCACAGATGAAAAAATAAATTCAATGCTGCAAAAAAAATCACAATTAGGGAATGTCTTTCCACCATGATCTATGGAGCATAGACCACTTCTAAAGAAAGAGGGGGAAGATACAGAAGTTGTAAATAAAGAGTTTTTTGCTCAAAACAGGATCTTTCCATCAGGTTTAATGGAATAGGAACATACAAACAAACAAAGTACTTGGAGAACAAAAGCATAAGACAGAAACCAGAGAAAACTAAAAGAAATAATAAGTCTATCCCAGAAAAATCTGAAATACAAATGAAATAGATTCCAAAACTCTTAGAAATCTTGAGCAGGAAAATTATTTCATAAACTATTCTGGTTTTCATGAAATAATTTCTTACTTGAAAACTCTTTGTTATTAAAAACATTGGCTGTTACAGAGGTTTTTCAGCTGCTAAGATTGACTGGACCTCTCTGTACCTCTCTTACGCACTAATTTCAGTGTACAGCACCGAATTCAAGAGGTACCTCAGACCTATTTTTGTGTTGTTTGATGCAACAGGCAATGTCATCCTGTACAGCAAAAGAGGGAATTTAATCTGAGTTCCACTGCAGATCACGGAGTCATTACTGCTCCATTATGTTTTCAGGACGGTAAATTAGTACAGTTTAAAGCCATTGTATACAAAGTCCACGAAAAGCAATCCACTGCCATTGCCATTTCTTACTGTATTAAAAAGTATCAAAAAGTAACTGAAAGAAAGACAAGCTCAGACTGAAGAAAAGAAAATAGATCAAGTGGTTTGCTTAGCCCTGAGTTTTCAGTGCCCTTGTCACTTCAATGCACATGAAGAAAATGTGATCTTGGAGCATCACTGGTTCTGGCCTTCCTTACCCACAGGAAGATGAGCTTTAGCACCCATAACTTGTCAGCCAGAATAGAGAATATTTCTCTTGTGAATAACCATGTTCATATCTTTCTGGTTTACCCAAAAGTTTCAGCTTCAATTTTTTGAGGTAAACTAAGAGGCCTATGTTGACTCATCAATTGCATTGTGACTTCAGATTTTTTAAAAAATAAGTAAGTGCATTAACTCTCTTGGAAATGGATTAGGCAGACCTTGAATAAATTGCTAACAGTCCTTATGAAACTCTTTACCATTGGTAAGAAGCCAAACAGTCAGAAGCACCTTTACCTAGACCACTTTTTCCACTAAACAAGAAGTGATACACACCATTAGCTTTCATTTCAATTATTTGGCAATAGGAAAAGTTCATTTAAAATCCACCTGCTCAGGAAGTGCCTATCAGAAGCACAGCACTGTATATGAATAAAAAAGGAGTGAAGGAAAATAAAAAAACCTGAAGGATGGATCATACTATTCCTGTCCAGGAGCACCTATACCACTATTCTACTCCGTGTCACCTACACAGCATCCATGTGCTGGCCATAAATGAAGTGAAAAATCACCACAGATCTGTCTTCCATGAGCAACCCTTTGTAAACATAAATCTGGCTTCTTTTCCCTGCATGCTGGGTCATAGATCAAAGATCTGCACCCAGAATTGAGACACTGCAGGTCTTTTTGAGGCTGGCAGTCAGCTTCTCCTTCTTCACTGGAAGGAGCCATTTTTCAGATGCAGAATAGTTAATGTATGGCAGTGCTTAACTTCAGGTACAGCTGAAACTTGAGGGTATTCAGAGCCAAAGAAATGGCTTTATTTGCAGGGAAACTGCCGCTCTGGCATCTGTGGAGATCTGATTGATGGAGCAGAGCACACACATGCAGTCACTCTCTGCCTGCTCCAAGTTCTGAATTACCGGCACCACTTTTCCGTACCTGACACATTCCAGATGTAGACATGAAGGATGTGGCCACTGGGCTGAAGGGAAAGAAAGAGGCTTTGATCCCTTTACCATCCAGTTATCTGCCTTCAACAGGGACCTTTGTTTCAAAATTCCTGATGGGAATCAGGCCAGGAAAGTTCCTACTCCTTCCCAATTCCTAAATCACCAGGTGCCTTAGGCAAGGTGTACAAAGTCCTTCCCATCCATCTGCTGTGAAATTTGTGTTACACCACCACAGCCACCACTTCCCCAGTGCTTTGCACCGACTGTATCCCACAGAGCAGTGTCCATTTTGGCCCAGCTCTGGTGCCAGCACAGTGCAGATTAACAGAATGGAGGGAAGGGCTGAGGAGCTCTGCTTTTCCCATGGTCATCCAGTTTTTCCCTGGAGTTCTCATTGCAGCAACAAAGGTATAAAGAGCTTTAATCACTACATCTCAAAACACACAAGTTAGTACCTTCCCTGCTTCCAGACAGTAGATTAGTGCAGCCTGGCTGCCAAACATGATTAATAACTCTGCAAAGGCCTTTGTACTGTATGCAGTGTTTGCCAAAAATGGCAGGAATCAGAAGAGAGAAGGGTGTACTGCAATGACAGTTATTTCAGAACCAAATGACTGTTTTTGTGATTAAAGAACAAACTCAATTACATGAAGAAAACTCAGTGACATAAGCTCTCCTCTAGTTCCCTCCTCCCCTGGCCCCATCACCCCTCCTCCTGTAAAATGCTTCTTGGCGTTCTTGAGATTAATTTCAGGGTTTTAAAATAAACACTTCCAAAAATAGTAAGAGGAAATGGTAATCTTGCAAAGTGGAGTTTGTTAGCTTATTTTCCAGAAACCAGAAGCCCTGGCTGCTTGAAACCCTTATTGCTCTGCACAGCAAGACACAAGAAGATAAATGACTTTCTGTATCAGCAAAGACCAAGCGCTGCTGTTCTGGTGCAGAGGCTCAGGATCCAGGGTATGTGAAAAGCAAGGGAGAAACACAGGGCTTGGGGTCTGGGGCAAAGCCCAACACAGAAGACAACTTCTAATCCATCAGACCCCAGTTCTGCTTGATGAACAGGTTGGCTACTGCGAGCCCAAGCTGTTCCTCAGAGCCATAGATGTTCCTGTCAGCATCAGCACCAACTCCACCAGAAACATGCCCAAGAAATTGTTAAGCTTAGTCTGGGAGCACCAGTTGTAGAGCTGAATACCCTCCACAGTCACATCCACATCCTCATTCCCAGCCACTTTTGACCATTGAAGCCCTGCCCCTCCCTGTTATCCCGATCTCAGCTCTGCCTGTCACACTGAGTAGGAGTTCATTATGCCTGAAGTGGGAAAAGGGTTGTGATGTCAGTCACTCCCTCCTCCAGGTTATCCAGCAGGAAGGCAGCAATCACTGCTACAAATGAGACAGGTGGCACTGAAAAATGTATGGTGACACTCCCTGGGCAAAGTGCAGCTTCCCAGCTCTTGTAGTCAGCTGCCAAGGCCACTATGCACCACACAATTCCTCCAGGCAGAATAATGGGAGTCAAAAACAAACACACAAAAAGGCAGGGGTTTCTTCAGATTGCAGTTTCTAAATTGTCCTGTTCCTGCCTCACACAGTACACACACAGCAGAGCTCAGAAAATCTGGAATGTTACTTGACAAGCATCAGAGTCTTTGGGATGGGGACTTGCACCTCTGCCTGAAGCCTAAATAACTGCACAATTAATTCTTTGTCACATTCTGAGGCAGCAGAGAGGATCTGTTCTGTCAATGGAGCATCCCCATCTACTGTTGGAGAGTGGAAAGGGAGCAGCACAGCCCCCAGAAGGAAGCAAGGTGCAGGAGAGGGATCTGCCACCCAGCAGGACTGTCAGGAGCCCCTGTCCAAAGGCTGAGTGAGCAACTGGGACTTACAGAGAAACTTTGGGTTCCCAGTCTACTGTGGCCTTCACTGGAGCCCTAGTCCAATATCTATTATGAAAACAAATTTCTAGGTGCCATAGTTTTTAAAAAAGCAAAATTTTAGGAACAAGTTTGCATGTGAACCAAGAAAAAGCACTGCTTTCCTAATCTTGCAGAGAGTCTCAAATGATTGCCTAAGGAAATTTGAAGTCTCCAGGTGGGATAGCTGATGGTGACAGCTTAGATGCTAAAATAGATTTAAATCTTTCGCTGCTGGTGATGACACTAAACATGCAATAGCAAATAAATTTTAACCATTTTTTTCATAATATTCATCAAGATACAGACATTTTTAAAATTAAAAACAAAAAATTAAATCTCCTGTTACTTATATTTCAAAGGGATTCCAAAATGTATCTAAATGGAGATAAAGGATTTAAAATTTTTCACAGTTCTGAAGTTTACTGGATTCACTCTCCTGTCTTTGGTCATCCCCTAACTGAGCAGGAGAACACAACAAATAATCATACTCAGTACTGCATAGCAAGGCATAGATTTAGTAAGGGGCAAATGCAAAACTGAAATTAAAACATTAATAAACGTGCCTGTCAGAGAAGATGTGGAATGATTCCAGGCTAAAAACTTCAACACAGCTTTCTAATTACAGATTATTCCTCATCACAGCAGCATGATGAAAACAATCTTGATAAAGTTACCTATTCATCAGCTAACTGTCATTTCCCTGTAATAATCATAATCCTGCTTTTACATGGAAAGCAGGAGCTCAATATCTACTACTGGTACAGAAACGAACAGCTCCAGAAACTCGAGGGATGGATTTGGAGAAAATAAGTTATTCATCACTTTTCTATAGCCCATTTTTACTGTGTGTGTGATGTAGAAGTGGGCTAAAAATTAATGAGACAAGACTTCTCCCATGCTGCAGAAGTTAAGCACCTGCTTTGAACAGCATCCAAAGAAGAAAAAGAATTGCTTGCACACCTGAAAAAACCTGCTCACTTCAAGGTTTTAATGCTGAGAGATGACTGAAAGCAGCTCCAGAAGATGCCATATTTTCATGATAGATTTAATTCAGAAAATAATAGTTTAATCTTTAAAGTGACCCATTGTGATTCTGAGGCTGCAATAGCTGTGCAGGTGTACACAGCCACAGCTTGCAAAGGCATGAGAAGGAGAAACCCAAGCACTGTTTTTAGTTCATAAACAGCACTAACATTGTTCCAAACCCATTTTGGAGGTTCGTGTTTGGATTCACATTTTCTTTCTCCTCTGCCTTATCCTGCACTCCCCTCATAAGGAAAAAAAAAAAAAAAGAAAAAAAATAAGAAAGCCAACCTAAATAATCTACCTAAAGCTAAAATTTCAAGGTCAGAAGATGACAAAGACACATGGGTCAGATTTTTTCCTCCATGCTTCCGTCTCTCAAGGATGGAGGGTTTAACCAGCTTCCTCCAAGTGCTCAGGGAACTTGCTTGTCACTCCCATAGTAAACCACAAAACAACTGGGATCTCCCTTCCATGTGTAAAATGGGAAATCGTGACTTTTCAGCAGGGGGTTGGAACTGGATGATCTTTTAGGTCCCTTCCAACCCAAACCATTCTGTCTTTCTATGATTCTATGATCTGTCAAGCATCGTGCCCTGAGCAGGAGTTTCCTGCAGCAGAACTCCTCACATATTCTTCCCACTCTTGTAAATTATTGGTCATTAATTCTGGGCCAGAGGAGCACAGAGGTCCCATGTTCCCAGGTGAGCCAACAGATCCTCCCCTGCTCCTCAGGGAACACGAGTCAGAGTCTCTTCAGGTGTCTGTCCTGCAGCACACCTTCAACAGAGCCTCTCCTTAAAGCCACTACCAGATGACCCCATAGCAGAGAGGATTTGTATGAAAGGAAAGACTCAGCATCAGAAAGGCTTTGATTCCTCAAAAGCTTACACAGGGACAGTCCCAGTGAAATTAATTTGTAAAATTAAACACATGCATAAATGCTCGCAGAATTTAGGCCTGAGAGACAGCAGACGCTCACACAGCCTGGGAAAAGCATATCCAGCAAAAGGATATCCTACTTTTGAATCAAAATAGGTTTCAATAAACTTAACAACTCCATATAAGCATTCTCACAAGACCGTGTCCATTTACTGCTGGAAGGATATAAAAGGATCAAAATAGAATTGAAAATTATTATTATAGCCCTGTGCTGTAAAAATGATTGTTGAGGGCATCCAAGAAGTTGAGGAAATATTAAGTTTTATTAAACCCTGGGGAAAGTCAGGAGACCAGAAAAGGCCAGAACAATTGCACAAAGGCAGTGACAAATTCCTAGAAATAGAGGGGCTGGAAATCCAAATGAGTGGGTGTTGGGCTAAAATAATCTAACACTCTCTCTCCACCGGCAAATAACAAAGAGCAAGGGGAGAGTGTCCAAGGTTTCCTGAAAACTGAAACCTTTTTCTCTTTTTCTTTTGGAAAAATAACCCAAAAACAAAAAACAAGAACTTTTTGCTAGATGGGGAAAATGGGCCTTTACTATAGGAGTGGCACATCTCCAGCAGTGGCAAATTAAAAAAATAACAGAGATGGTGAAACCTCAGAAATCTTTCACTCAGAAAGGAATGGAGAGAGGACCCTATAGAAAGAGAACCTATAGTAGACTATACATAAATTTAGAGAGAGAGGGAGGGTCAGCAAGTGGCAACCATCTAGGCTCCTGCAAGGGGACTGCAAACTCACGGAAACTATCTCAGAGTGCTTTGTGTGGCTTTGCCAAGTGGATGATTCCACTTCAGCAAGAGACAGGCCATGGTGAAAGCAGGGAACCAGAGATAGGAGCTCCAGGCATAAGGCTGAGTACAGGGATGTTATGAAAAATATCATTAAAACCAGACAACAGATGCTTCCAGCACCGTGGGAGGTGCCTTATGCAGCGCAAAAGTCTCAGCAAGGAGGAGTTGCTATAAATGCCACAGAAAACAAAGCCCTGAGCTCTCGAATATTACCCAGCATCAGGCGCCTCTGTGTTGTGAGAGCACATGACCAGCAAAGCAGAAAGGAGACTTTGTTCTTTGCAGAAAACTACCTCACAGGCCATTTAAAACACAAGATATCAGCAAAGAACCCGGAGCAGCTGGGATACAATTACCTCCAGATAACTGCAGGAAGCTGCAGGCGGACAGGTGAGGATCTCCTGATTTGGCAGCTTGTTTAACCCAGGGTGCTCCTGCGACAGCTCCGCGCACTAATCCAGACCGCAAACGCTTCCCGAATCTAAGCAGTTCTGCTAATGAATAATGAATTAATTCTCATCTCATCCTGAGTATTCTTAGGGGAGTTCTTAATAAATCTGTAATTTATCAGACACACACTGCATTTCTCGGTGAGAAACTCGGTCTTTTAAGGAAAAAAGGATGGTCCTACTGTCCCTTAAGCCTGATTCAGATTGTGAGCCAACCCCACCGTGCCCACCCTCACCCCAACTAATCTACACGTGAATTCTAGTCTGGAGCACAGATAGAATTTCTTTTGTTCCAACAGCAGAGGTATTTGATAAAATCTAACACTTTGATGAAAGCAATTTCCTTGTGGATGAGGATACTTTGCTGTGTTAGGTAGTCTTCCCCCCATCTCCTAAGAGGTGGAGAAGGACAGTCAGAGAAATTAGAAATATGGAGATGCCAGCATGAACTAAGTCACCATCAATAAGACTTAACATGTTGGGCTTATACATTCTCATCTAACTTGAACTGGGCTTCTCACCTGAAAAACAGAGCTACTGCTACACAAGGTTCATATAGGAGAATAATGGCAAAAACAGAGCACATTTATTCCAGGGTAGAGAGTGCTTTTAGGAATGAGAGAAAATTGGATCAAAACTAGAGGATTATTTTTTACAGTATCCTGTCGCTACCAACAGAAGGTACCAGCTGTTTCAACAGATGATACAACAGTGCTAAAGTCATAGAATTGCCTACCTACAGCAAAAAAATTACTGTTTGGTATGTAAACAAGTTCTACTCTATTATTTTTTTGCCCTGTCTGCTGTAATTCTGGTGGTCTCTACCGATGATATAGCTGTCCTACATGACTCAGAAAAAGATTAAAAAATTATCTTGTCTGCATCCAGGCGTACGTGGAGTTTGATGTATTAGGTGCACTGTGTAATATAACTATTGTTCTCAATAACTACAGCATTGTGTCAAACATGATTTCTCTGCAGGTAATGAAAACCTTGAAAACCAACAGCTACAGCAGCACAGCAAGACTGGTTTTCTAAATCACCAAAAAGGGAAGGTTTTAGATTGTTATGGATTCTGTGGGGTCATTCACCTTTAGGGAGCTCGGCTGGGCACAGTAAACTTCACAAACCACACAACCTGGGGCATTGCAAACATTAGTATTTATTGCTGCAAAAGCAGCATCAATGCTCGTATTTAATGCAGAGATAGTGACTACTGTGACCTCTAATAATTTCCACTGGCATTAGTAGGAGTTGCAGCTTTTCTTCCCCACATCAAGATAGGACCAATACAAATTTCCCCATTATTTTCGTGGGGGAAAACTTTTGTCAGTTATGCTGTGGGTAACGGGGAAGTTGGAGCAAAACCTACCTAGGTTCCTACTCACCGCATTTAAGCCACAATATTATTTTGCCAGCCAAAGCAATACCTGCTTCTCCCTCCTCCACCCAGCACCTCACATTCTACCGATGTTGCCCTGATTTCTGCAGTTCTGAGATGTTTTTAATTCTGTGAACCTCAGTGTTCGTGGCAGGGAGGACAGTTCTGGTGTAGCCTGATGGAAGAAGCCATTCTGGAAGTGGGCTCCTGCCAACCCCATTACTTCTTGATTTCAAGCGGTTTTCAGCAGAGCGAGTTCACAATATTTGGCAGCTCAGTTTCAGAATATTTGGTTTATGTAGTGTGTTTTCACTGATGCATCAAAATGCAGGCACACTACCAACACATTTTCACCCCAGCTGATGGATGGTTTTTTCTCTTGCCTGATCAGATCATCTCCCTTTTTTCAAAAAGTCATCATTCCTCAATAGTGAAAGGCCAACTCCAACAATCCTTTTTTTGTCCCTTTAATCCCTATCTCTCTTTTTTTCTTTCCCAAGACAGTTATTCATTCCCAATAAGAATTTTAGGATCCTGCAGACATTCTTCCACAAAATTTTGATCAGTCCAACTTGTTCTACTCAAGAGGTTTAAAAACAAAATTTCACCTCACAGGTAAAATTCGCATTCCCTTTAAAGACGTGGTAACATCACCCCAAGGTTGGCAAATGTTCCTTAAACCCCTTGGGGATTGTCACTTCATCACTTCATATCAGCTGAGGAACTGACTCACTTCACCTACAAACCTGACCTCAAAACCAAACTATTTTTTCATTTCTTCCATTCAGGGACCTCAATGCACACTTTAACTTGGAGCTTACCCCAGGTGAGGCCCTTTCTATGACCAAAGCACAGCTCAGATGTTCAACCACTCTGATGTCCCTTCCCTCCCAACAGCCTCCATCCCTGAGCCCCTGCAGGGTTGATATATTCACCTTTAGAAACCAATACATGCTGTCATTCACGCAGGGTTTTAAGGCACATCCTACAGATAACACTGACTTTTCATGAGTATTCACCTGCAAGGAACATACTGAGATGGAGCTGCTTTTAGTGCTCTCCTCCCTTGTTTTCTCTCTGGATTCTGCTCAGTAGTTTGAGATTTTCTTTCACTAATTAAAATGTCTTGCAAAATAGAAACACCCCCCAGCTGCTTTTCATTAGCTCTGTTTCACAGGCTTGTTATCCTGTACCAACAAAAACAACTGACCATGTGCTGTATTAATGCCCATATACAGGAAACATCTCGGGGTAGATTTTTCCTAGTGCCCAGCAATAAGTACATATGAATAGTGGGTCAATTTGAAAATATTTTTTAAGAAGTGGTTGACCAATGGAAGCATTTTCCTTGTATGGGAAATGCAAGCTACGTTTGCACTGTAATCAGAAAAAAAAAGGGGGCTAAATTTTGTAGAAAAAAAAAAAGATAAGAAGAAAACTTCTCAAATTTGCAAGTGCTCAGTAAGTTGCCTGGTGGGGCAGAGTTTGGGGGCAAGTTCACAGGGAGGCTGCCTTGCAAGCAGGCAGGAGCTGCTGGTGGAATGGGATGTCCCTCACTACATACCTCACATTTCCCTGGCCTCTGTTTTCCTGGGTTGGTTGGGACTCCCTTCCTCAGTGTCTGCCACTGCTGTCGGACATGGTAACTTTGCATCTATCGGACAATGACATGGAAAGGGGGAAAAACTTCGGAGAAATGATCCAAATGACTGACCTTTGCCTAATTCTTAGTGAACAGCTTCTTCAGAGAGGAGATGGACACAGGCAGCCACCATTGCTCATTGAAATATTTGGCCCTACCTCTAAGGTGTAGGAATAAGGAATCCATGGAGATGGTCTGACAACCAAACACATCTAATTAACAAGCCAATTTCTAAGTGTTTTCCTGTGTCTGCTTTTCCTGTATTAAGTAGAAGACAGTGGGGAAAGACCATACAGGATGCAAACCAAGGTATTTCTGCACATGCATGTCCTTTAAACTCGGGATCATAGCGGGTGAAAAGAGTTAGATCTGTCAGCAACCATTGCCACCACATCTAGGAACTGCACGGTCATTAAATGCACATTTCAGCAGACATTGATGGTGGGGTTTTTTTCCTTTTGGGCACACATAAGCAAATCAATGCAGTTATTCATGCACAGTACAGCATGTTCATGTACTTGAGAATTTAATGGTAAATGCTGTAACATCAAAGTTTCATAAGTGTCAGGTTTGGGTTTGGCTTTATTTTTTGTTCCTAGAAAGTTAAGAACACAAATATTATTTTATTTCACTGAATGTTGATAAAAGACAATCCTCACTTGGTCGTATCTCCAGGAATATTGGAATGACTATGCTTTTCTTGCTCCAACAAGATCAGTTCAGTACTTGCAGGAGATGTAAAAAGAGTTTGAGAAACTGGAACATTAGATGGGATCTCATAATCTTAAAATTTTTCAGTGCCTGTTGTCTCCATAGGTGACAAGGCTTCTTGTGCTCTCTCTGCTACATGCTCTTCCACTCCCGCAGACGTGTCCTTTTCAACACTTTCCTCTTGAAATTCTATTTCAGGATCTTCTCCAGCACTTTTTACATCCCTTTTTGCTCCTGAAATGTCTACCATTACATCTCCCAGCTTTGCTGCAATATCAGTAGCATCTTCTGATCCCTTTCTTGTAGACCATTCACACCCAGACATTTTTTATCAACTTTCTTGACTATTTTCTCCTGTAATTTTCATTTCACCCACAAACTTTCCTGTTTAAATTGCTTCCTCTTGACTTTAAATGTCCAGCTCTTCCTTTGGGAGACAAAAATCTATATATTTTGTTTTTCACCTGCATTAATTTCAGCTAATGATCATTTAAATTCTACTCCTGAATTGTCTAACTCAGTAGATGTTTCTACTTTGGGGATCTCTATATCCAGTGGTTTGACTTTGTGAGTTTGAAGAGTCAGAGAACATGTAGGAAATCTTTTGGATAAACTGCTCTTTTTTTGTCAGTTTTTGAAGCACATATTTCTGGTTTCTACAGCTCTGCTGAGAACACAATGAATCGTGAATTATGCAGTTTTGTCCTTCAGCACCAAGATGAACTTTATCTTTACATATGACTATATCTGGTTTTGGAATATTCACTCTAATCCCTGTTCTCTTTGCAGGTAATGAAATTTCTTCTCCCATCTCTGGCAAGCTAACACCAGAACTCTTCACATAATCTCCTCATTTCGGAACTCCTCCTTTTCCAACTGTAATTGTGGTCGCTGCATAGGGAAGATATTTTAAGGAATATTTATTCCAATTTGTATTTTGGCACAAGGAATACCTACCTGGAGCTTTTCCAAGACTTCTTTCAATATCAGCATCACCTTTTTTTTTTTTCCTGCCTTTAAGGATGTCCAGCCTAATGCAGGTATTCTGTATTTTGGCATTTAAAAACACCTCCAGAGTGCCTTGGTCTCAACTTCAACAGCTTTTATCTCCTATTCTCCTTTTAATGAAATTTCCTTCTCCTCGAGGTTCTCAACACCTCCCTCTCCTCCAGGATCTGATGTATGAAATTTAAGTTCTGATGCTGGAACTTGCACAGAAATGTCAGCAATTTCCAATGACATTTTTAGCTGGGCTTGCTCCACTTCTGGAGAGCAGAACTCAGGCTCTTTCCTTATTCTTAGGGAGATTCCAGACTTTTGCAAATTTCAATTTCATCTTTCTTCCAGCCAGAAAAAGATTATCATGATTCCTATTTCAGAATTCCTCAGTTCAGCTGAAGCATCTCTTTTGGCTTTTGAATGATGTCTTCATCAGCAAAACTTGATTTTTTTTTTCTCTAGGAAGTTTCAAATTCCATTTTAAAACTGATGTCACTTTCTGACAGTTTTCTCTTACAGCGAGAAATTCTAAATTTTTGGTTTAGGTTTAATGTATTTTAACCGTACATTCTGTGTCACCCACAGATATTTCAGGAGATGGTGTTTTCCCTTCTGGCTTCAGACTTCTTTGCTCCAAAGATCCATCTTCATTTAAAATTTCAAAATCTGTTGCAGATTCGTATCAGGAAGAGATGACATTTTTGATTCAGAGTCTGAAATGTTCATTTGATATTTAGTGTTGCATTCCCTTTTGGTAATGCAGACTGCTGTTCAATTCTGGAAAAATTAAAATCAGCGTAGGACAAACCCAAACTAGAAATTCTAAATACAGTGCTTGTAGAAGCTCCATCTCCCTTGCAGAGGGAAAGAATTTTAGATCCAACACTCCTTGAAAGATTAGCAGGCATTTCCTCTGTTTCTGCATGAGAAAGATGGTCTGATTGATAAACTTCAGTTCCCAAGCTACCTTAGGCATCTTGGAAGGAGATCTGAAAGGATGTTCCAGCAATCTAAAATGTCCAGCATTTTCAGTTTCCTTAGCAGAGCCATTATCTCATATGAAAGCAAGATTCATGTCTTCTAGAACTTCCCCTAAAAATTTCTTCTTAAGTTTTCATAGTTCCACAGACATTTTCCCCAAGCTGAATATCCCAAATTTTGGTTTTCTGCTTGTTTTTGTCTTGTTTCCGGTGTGTCAGGTGACATGTGTAATGCTGTTTTATCAGTGCCAATTCCAGACCTTCTACCTGTATGGATCCTCTTGCTGTGTGGTCCATTACATCTGTGTGGATTCCACCTTATCATTTTCTTTTCTCTTTAGTTCATTTCTCCTTCTTTTGGAGGAATTTTGACGAGGCCTGTGGTGTTTGTTTATCCAGGCTCTCTTTCAGATCGAGTATTTCTAAACCGAGCTTTGATATCTGTTGTTATAGATGCCACTTCTGGTGCAGTAAACTTTGATGTTGATTCCTCATCTCTGTTTTTAAATGCTTTTTTCAACTTCTGGGTTTTTTTTGCAGGGGTGGGAATGCCGTTTTTCATTTCTTTAAAGTCTTTTGTTAAAGTTTCCAAACAGGGCTTGGGCAGGTGGGGTGTTCATTTTTCCATGCAGTACTTCAAGGCTAATTACAGAAGGGATCCTTGGTAGCTGACACTAACTCTGCAGCTGGAAGGAATGAAGAAAGGATTACCCGGGAGGATTCTTGGGTTGGTTTGCTGCTGATTCTCCTGTTTTGTTTTTCAGCAGAGTTGTCTAGGTCTGGAGCAATGCAATGTGGAGTTGAATGGCCCTGTGTGGTTTGTGTGGTTGATTCACCATCCAGAGGGGCACAGCCACTGAGTCTGGAATAGTGCAGCTGTTCAACATGCTGCAAGAGAGGAAGAACTTTATAAACCAGATGCTTTAATCAAGGAATCGTTATATGCATCAGCATACCAAATTACCATCATCTGTATGCTTCAAAATCAAATTAGGAATAGATCAGAAACTGGAGCTGCTGTTAAAAAAAAACCCCCAAACCTATAACCTCTTTTTTTAACCTGTTTCCCTTGCTTACAAATTATATCCTTCTCTCCACACTCCTTACATTTGGGCTTTTGGCCTTCCAGAATGCAATACTGAAGATGCATATGAAGGTAGAGGTTTTAAGCGGCCTGTCTTGTCTTTAAGAATGTAACTTTTCATTCCATTACCAAGCATCATCCTTCCTGCTAAAAGTTGCTCTGTTTAATAATTTTTTTTCATTTTTGAGGGAGAGAACTGAAATGCTGCTGTTGTCTTGTTTTCCCTACAATTTTGATGTAGATCAGTTTAAATTGACAAGAGAAGCCATGGTTACACTGCACATATTTTTGACACAGATGCAAGTTAAACATAGATCACTCTCAGACAGAGAGAATCTCTTCTCACCAGAAGACGTTTCCTCTCGCCTTGTACTGGCTGGCATGAACTATTAGGTTCACTTCAGCAGCTGGTTTCTCTTAACAAACAGAAATTTGTGCTGTGATAGACCCCTGTGCAAACTTGTGTGTTTGCTCACACATTTATTATGGTTTGTTGATTATATCAAGTATACAAATCGTGTCTTTGCTTTACAAGGCTTTTAGTGTTTGACACTTACCTTTTCTTAGCTATGATAATCATGGAATCATAAAATGATCGAATGATTTGGGTTGGAAGGGACCTTAAAGTTCATCTTCTTCCAACACCTTGCCACGGGCAGGGGCACCTTCCACCAGACCAGGTTGCTCCAAGCCCCATCCAGCCTGGCCTTGAACTCTCCCAGGGATGGGGACACCATTGTCATTGTTGGCATTGTGCTGGACATGACAAACAATTTCCACGTGCAGGTCAGGACTTTTCATAGGCCTCCCTCACGTTCTTAGGATTATGCATTTATCTTATTTTAAATAAGGATCTGCATCTCTGCCATCACTTGATTCAATGAAATTATGGTATAAATGGGAAAGTCAACCCTCACGTAGCCCGGAGTGAGCCCCACCTCAGGATCTGCGAACTGAAAAATGAGTCCTTTAACACTTGGATAAATCTGTCATGTAAAGTAGATAAACACATCGAAGTATTCAGCTTTATCAAAACATCCATCCCATGTAAAGTAGGAGAGGTGTGAAGGGGAGAAATAACGCAGGTCAAGTTTAGTAAGAGATTATTTCGTACAATTCCGAACCATTAAGAACAAAGTATGACAGCTCCAAGTGCACAGCCCGTGATGAGAACCACAGGAATTTTACGGTCTGTGTGCAAGGAATAATGCAGTGACAGTTAATGCTGTAGTATGTAAAATTATCCTTCATTTAAAAAAAAAATAAATAAACTGCTAGGAGGAATTAATTCCATGCACTGGTTGTTGAACAGAACCCTAGGAGTGGAAATGAGAAAACAAATGTGTCAATCTCTGCTCAGTTCCTGACAGTCATCGCGGCATTTATTTTTCACTCTCCTATTAGGATCCCTCAGAAAAGGGAAAGTGAGAGGGATCTTCCTTCAGTCATTCTTCCAAGCAAGGCAAACCTGCAAGTAGCCCCAACTTTCAGCCAGCTTGCAACTTGCAGTCTCAAAGGACTTGAAGGGAATTTGTTTCTCGCCCTTTGAAGAGATATGCAGGTAACTTATGCTTAAGCACCTTCTTAAGCACAGCCCATTTTTCTGGCTAAGGTGAGCACCAGGAGAAATGCTAAATGCTTAAATGTGTTTTGTATTCAGAGGATCTGATGTTCTGAATGGTGGAGGCTTCAGAGAGAGCCCCAGATGATCCCCAGGTTTGACTGGGAAAGCAGGTTAAAAGCAAGTATTGCATGCTTGACTCAGAGCTAATCCCGAGGATTTGTTCATCAAGGATCTGGTTTCTCCTCCTATTTTCCTTTAACAAGTCCTGTTTTGACATTCATTTGCTTTTATTCCTCTGCTTCTGATGGTACACAGTCTTCTTGAGGCTTTTTGTGTTGGTAGCACACTGTGCAACAGAGAATTAAGTACACTAGTGATTTTTCTTTCTTTTTCTAAATGCAGAAACCCATATCAGTTGCTGGGTTTTGCCCCTCATAATATCCAAACCCTGCATTCTGTTCCTTTGTTCACAATGGGCTGATTCACACAGCTCTGCCACAGCCTCTGAGGAATCACTTTTATGAAAGTTCAGGACTACAGCTCATAGAGACTTGTCTAAACTTGGAGACTAAAAATAAGAAAGAAGTGACCTGGCTTTTGTTGGCCCTGGACAGCAGATCAGCAAAGCCCAGCAATGTGCACTAAGCAAGGATGCAGATCGAACATAGCACTGCAAAATGAATGTTTTCTAATTAACTACTTTGCCATTGCAAGCAACTTCCAGCTGGTCAGGTGATTATTTCATTTATACAACTGGCGTGGGACTAATTATCAAACAGAATTCAACCAACCTGCGAAAAAGGTGATTGCCTAGCCAGCAGCAATTGGAAAACCTTTCTGAGCAACACTGGAACCCCAAATATTACGTAAATCTGGAAGACGAGCAGGGACAGAAAGACTAACTGGAGATAGACCCTGAAGTGAATTGAAATACGCATTTAAAATGAAATGTATATTTGAATCTTGTTCCCTGTGCAAAGCAAGGAACTTTCTCTGTGATGTCTTTGTCAGACAAACTGATTTCTCATAGTGTCCAAACTGTCTGATGATGGGAGAACATCTCACGGTTGGGTCTGCCTGCAAAACCTCCTGTGTGTGACACTTCCCCTCCTGTGGGAGTACTCCTCCCACAGGGACAGGAACACACACAGTGCTGCAGGACAATTTATCTGGTGTTAGTGTGAATACAGAAGATACAACCAGATCTTAATACATGAGAAAAGCAGAGCTCCAGTGCCAGCACAGTCATTCCATGTCCGTGCCTGCCCATGGCCCTGCTGATCCTGCATCCACGTCTCCTCTAGGGTTGGTGACTTAGCTTTGGCTTGTCATTCCCATCCTCGCCCTTGGGTGCCCAGTGCTCCACTCCCTGGTGAGGTGGTGGGACAAGTCCTGGCTGTGGTGGCCTGTCCTGCCCTCCTGGGGAGCCCCCAGACCTCCCTGTGCTCTGACATTTACAACCTTAACCTGCAAGTTTGAACAATCTGACTGCTTTGGTCAAGATCAGATCCAAACTCATGCTAAGAATCCCCACCAAAAGAAACAGAATTTAAACTGTAGCCTTCTGGGCAATTTTTTTGCTCTCTGATGGCAACTCGGTTTTGATTTGAAGAAAAAAAGTTGATAGAAAATCTTCTGACAAGATTTCTTATAATGCAATTAAGTTCACATAAATTATGGCTAAACTGGTAGTGTCCACTTTTTTTTAAATCACAGAACCATAGAATGGTTTGGGGACCATTAAGACCATCCTAATCCGACCCCCTCCCAAGGGCACCAAACCTTCCACTAGACCAGGTTGCTTAGAGCTCCATCTAACCTGGTCTTGAACACTTCCAGGTATGGGGCAGATGGTTTGGGTTATATATATGGCTTTGTATATATTTATTCACTTGTTTGTTTTATATTTGGGTTATATAATTGGTTTTACACCTGCCTGGGGCTTTTTAAAGTCCCTGTTTACAGGAGTAGCTATCCAGACCTGCCCCAAACTCCCCATTCCCCATCAGGAATTTAGAATAATCTGTTAATTACTGAAGCTCTATCATTTGCAATTATGGTCATCTCAGATCTTCTTCAATTTGACTACAAACATAAAGTGACCTTTAGGAAGATGGGAATTTACCCCACAGTATCCTGTTCATTACCCCGCTTTCTATAGAAATTTGTTTCAGAGGAGCCATCCTACAATCTCCCAGGTTACATTTCTGCAAAAGTCAGCAGAACAACTTAAAACAAAAAAAAACTTGGCAACTCTTTCAGTTATAAATTGCATCTTTGCCAAGTGCTTCCCTGCTGCGCAGAGCAGATTGTCGCTTCTCACTTCAGTTCCTTGTGCTTTGTCCCACAGCTTGATAAGCGTTTTTGCAAGCCTTACAAGATGGGATCTAATCCCTTCAGACAGACACACACCTCTTTCACGTGCAGAGCAGGATGTGAAATGGAGAACTCTCCACACAGGGGACTGCCAGACCAAGAGCAGATGTTGAATGAGCTCTGGGGTTTTGGATACCACGAGAAACCACAAGTGCTCTTAGACCCTTGCTCAGCACAAAAAATCAGGGATCAGAGGGAAAAGACACTAAGTTATCAAACTTCATGCTTTTTGCTGCTGCTGCTATCATGGCATCCAAAGGTTTTCCATGCACTAAGAGCTAGACAGTCAAACTGCTGTATTGCACAAGTCCCTTGCCTCTTTTTCCTTTATCCCTGGCAAAGCTTTTAGTGCCTTAAAACGGTGCCTGATAGCAATAGCATTCAAGCAGAATAGGTTTAAATCAAAGGTTTTGCATCTTCTCTCATGGTTATTATACCAGTGCCTCAATTGCTCTCCTCTCGAAGCTGGTTCCACAGGCAAATCCAGGAATGCTTCAGTCCCTGACTCTTCTGCTCCTCTTTGAATCCTGTCTCAGAAAGCATCATTGTCTCTGCACAGTCCCACTGAAATGTGATCATTCCCCAAAGAGGTCTCACCTTGAACATGCCTGCCCTCCATGCAAAATCTCACTTCTCTGTTATTGTCACTGCCAGATTGATTTTTCCTCCCCTGCAGCAGAAGAGTGGGTTTTTTTTAGTTTCCTGCTTTAAACAGGTGAAGGCAGAAGTGCCGCCTTCTAAAGGGCCCAGAGATGGGGAAGAGATTGGAACAAGAGTCATGGGATTTTGAATTCTGAAAGGAAAAAATTGTTCATAAGCTCATTGAAATATCACAAGATTTCATGGACTTGCACAATGACAGACCAACTAAGAACAGAAATACTTCAGTGCTTGTCTGTAGGGGCTCAGCCCATCCTGCTTTCTGCATTTTCCCCTTCTCAGCTTCCTCACTGCTCAAGCTTCAGTGCCAGGGAAAACGGATGCTAACACCATGCACAAACTGACACTACAAAGTCAGGATCAGACCAACACTTCTCCAGGCTAAAAAGCTGTTCCCAATGCCACTTTCCAAGACATGGAGAATTTTGAACCAAGCCTAATGAGCATGTGTTTTAAAAGGTGTCTTCTACTTCAGTATCTGAAAGCCCCTGGCACAGTGTGTCCCTGGGACTGTTTTGGTACTTAGCTAAAAAAATAATTATCATCCTGTAGAGCTTCCAGTTCCTAGCAAAGGAATCTACTGGCTCTCAGGTAGAGAGGTGATGAAGTATGTCCAGAGAAGGGAATGGAGCTGGGGAAGGGTCTGGAGTACAAGTCTGATGAGGAGCAGCTGAGGGAGCTGGGGATGTTTAGCCTGGAGAAGAGGAGGCTCAGGGGGGACCTCAGTCTTCTCTACCACTACCTGGAATGGGGTTGCAGCAAGATGGGGGTCAGTCTCTTCTCCCAGGTAACAAGCGATATGACAAGAGGAGATGGCCTCAAGTTGTGCCAAGGGGAGGTTTAGATTGGATATTGAGAAAAATTTCTCCATTGAAAGGGTGGTCAGGCATTGGAACAGACTGCCCAGGGGACAGTTTGGATCACTGTCCCTGGAAGTGTTCAAAAGACCTGTAGATGGGGTGTTTGGAACATTGGTTACTGGTGGAAATGGTGGTGTTAGGTTGATGGTTGGACTCAATGATCTCAGAAGTCTTTTCCAGCTTTAATGATTCTGTGATTCTATTAAAGGAAGGGAATGACAGAAATTCAAGTGCAAAAATTACCATCTTCAGCACAGATTAGCAGAACTTGACTGTCCTGGTCAACGTACAAACTCCATCAGGCAGCAGCTCTGAATCCAGCCCAGGATTCAGCTGCCTGCCTGTGCTCATTTACAGCTGTGTAAAACTGGTTCTTCTTCCCTGGAAAATTGTTGGTGAGCTCCAATAGTCTGCATGCCAATGGTGTGCAAGGAAAGGACAGGAGAGGAACACAGAAATCAAGTTGCTGTGATTATAGCAGTAACTCAAGCAAGCAAAAAATACCCATGTGAGAAGGTATAAAACCCTAAGGACCACACCAGGAGAAATTGAGCAAGACTGAGACTCTGCCATTCCACAAAGCAGTACATTCCCACCTGAGTGCAGACTGCCTGGCCAGCAGAGACTCCTCAGGGGCCTGCACATCTCCCTAGAACACCATGGGTATGTTGCCTGCAGAGTAAACAGAGCCATTTCACAGCGTGGACATGACCAGAGACAGTTCTGGTGTGCCCAAGAGCAATGTTTATGAGGAAACATGAGTGAGGAACCAGGTAGAAACTGTTATATATATATGTTTTAATTCGTGCTTATAAGGTTTATTTCTGTCTAATATTAAACGTCTGTATGGGATATGAATGCTTAAAAATCCAAAACTGCAGGGAGACTGCATTTCACTGAGAAACAGTTCCAGGAAGGGTAAGGAATGTACCCCCAGCTAAAGATTTCCGAGAAACCCATTATCATATCTGCAGAACCAGCTTAGCAGAAGATGGGCCATCATGGAGAAATCATCCGGCCATTAACACCACGATAAGATATCGGTGACATATCAGGACCATCAATCTGTTCCTGGGACGATACGTGATTTCATCAAAACTCCATCTCCTCATCGGAAGGACATTGTTCCTCGCTGGAATAACTAAGAAAACCAAATTGAATATCTTTGGACTCTGGACTCTGAATACAAAGTCGCCTTCGGCAAAATAAACTGTATAAAAACCCACTGCTCCGGGACCATGGTGTGAACAGAGCTTCACTGACACCCTGTCAGGTTGCCTGTCACCCAGTATCCGATCCCGGGCTCGGTACTGTTTTTTTCTGCATTGTGGCTTTTTCTTCTTTTTATCCTTAATCTCTGCCAAATTTTCTATCAATAAATTTGTTCTAATTTTTATTTTAGGAATTGGCTCGTTTCATTTATAACAAAACCATTTCTCAAGGGAAGAGAAGTCAAAAATTTTAGGGTGGCAATAAAGATAAACATTGTCTCATTCCCTGAGCCTAAAGAACTACTTTCTCCCCTGTAAGAACCTCAGGCATTATGAAACCCCTGTTTTGCACAAGTGCTGCAGCACATAACTCCCTGCAGTGGTATCTGTCCCATTCAGGGGACTGAGCTTCCCAGAAGGAAACAGCTGCTAGTGACTCCCAACAGCTGCTAATGACTCCCAACAGCTGCTAATGACTCCAAAGAGCCGCTAATGACTCCAGAGCTCAGCACTGCAAGACCAGCAGCTACCCTGAGGCACCAAAATGCCCGAGAAGGTCTCAGCAGCACACGCCTGTCCTGGAGACACAGAGCCTTGGGCTGAGCATGTCTGTCTGTGTTAGTAATGTCTGCTCTTCTCTTTTTTTCTGAACTCCTTAAACACCTTATTACAGGGTTTCGTCTAGGAAGTGTTGTCTGGCAGCTTTTTGTATTTGTGTGACATCGGTGATCTCAGATTTTGACAAAGGAAGATTACTGCCTATTGCATTCGCAGGGATATTCAAAGTGTGACTCCACACCATAGGGGCAGCGCAGAGAAGAAATAGTCCTTGCCACTAAGAAAGTACAACCTGCTCTTTTCTCTGAAGGGAAGAGATTACAGTCCTCACCTGGATATTCTGGGGTGTTTTAGGGAGTTGCCCAAGGTAACACAGGAAGACTGTCACAGAATCAAGAACAATATAGGGTAATTTTTTTTTTTCCTCTTCTTCTGAGGGAATATTTAGACACTGGTTGCCAAGAATCAAAGGAGAACTCCCAAATTTACAGTTTCATCCTAAATAAATAAATCTTTTGCTCAGATGAAGGCTGTCATTTCAGATCATGACCCCACCTAAACAGAGATGATTTGAGGAAGAATAAGGTAGCAGAGCTGAAACTCACTCTTAAAGAGGAAAGAGAAAATAGATATAAATACCTTGTTGCTCCCCTGCCAACCCCCATTATAAAAATAAGGCTGAGAAAAAAATATTAAAAATCTAACTCTGCCTCAGCCGTCCTTGACTGATTTTGTTTGAAGAATTTAGGGACAGGTTGAATAATAGAGGCTCCACCTCCTATGCCAGTTTTTTTTGGCTATACTTAGAGACAAAATTCTTATGTTAATTTAAACCTCCCTTGTTTTAATTTAAATTCATTATTACTGATTCTTCCCACCATGTACTTGAACAGAATTATTCCCCCGCTCTTTGAAGCCACTTACACACTTAACACAGTTGAGGACTGTTTTCCTTCTCCTTCGGTTTTCTGTTTGCAGGAGACCCCATTCTTTCCATCTTCCCACACAAAAAGTTCACTTCCTACGTCCACCATCAGCACCACGCTTCCCACCTAGGCCATGTCTCACTGGTCACATTCCTCTTGGGTTGCAGTGCCCACCGGGCTTGTAGGGTTTCCCTGCTTCCTACCTGCTTTTCCTTCCCTTGTATTCGTGTAGCTGAAGGGTCCTGATCTGAGCCTTTGCCTTGGGAGTGTGCCGTGCTGGTGTGCCCCACAGAACATCAGAACCATGTTTTTGATGCCTGTATTTCTTATCACACCTTGCCAGCCCTGACAATCCACGTGTTGTTTAATGACCCCCACCCAGGTACCTCTTGCACTGCTGTGACTCCTCTACGTATTAACTGAGAGTGACAAGCAAAGTTACACAACCCTTCAGTCCCTGTGCCAGCCCGGGTGGGCGACATCCCCAGGGAAGGAGATGTGAACATTTCAGACTCTGGTTTGGTGGTTTAGGTGAAAACTGGTTTTGATTTCCAAACGTTGGCACACACGGGGCTGCTGCTGATGCTCTCCAACTGTCAGCACGCTGGCAGGGGCCCCGCCTGGCTCTTGGTGCCAATCTGTCTTTAGACATCACATTCTGTAAACCTGCAGATGGAGTTTTCCACAAGCAGAAGCTGACATGTCAAAAGCTTGACGGTGGGATCCGCTGGCCACGTTCCAGCAGCAGTGTCCCTCCCTCGCAGCGGGATGCAGGCTGAGCAAACAGGCAGATAAAGCCACACTCTTGGAGGGTCTGGGCACACCCCAGCCCTCCCTTGTTCCCTCTTCTCCAAGGGAGGAAATGTGGCATACATTTATTGGAGCCATAGACAAGCAGCTACCAAGATTACACCCTAGTCCCCAGACTCATTCCAGCCTGTTGCTTCACCACTCTAGCTGCTAAACCCAAGTGTCCTGGTTTCAGCTGGGGTAGAATTCACTTTCTCCCTAGCAGATGGAATTTGGATTTAGTATGGCAATGATGCTGACAGCACAGTGATGTTTTCAGTTGTTGTTGAGCAGTGCTTTCCTTGAGTCAAGGACTCCTCAGTTTCCCGTGCTGTGACAGTGAGGAGATGCACAAGAAGCCAGGAGAGGACACAGCCAGGACAGCTGACCTGAACTGGCCAAAGGGATATTCCAAACCACTGAGCCTCACACCCAGTGTGTAAACTGGGGGAGTTGGCTGGGGGGTGTTGGTTGGTGGCTGGGGACAGACTGGGCATTGGTCAGTGGGTGGTGAGCAACTGCAATGTGCATCACTTGTCTGTCTTGGGCTTAATTTATTTTCTTTTTTTCGTTACAACTATTTTTATTGTTATTATTATTAAACTGTTTTTATCTCAATCCATGAGCTTGGGGTTTTTTTAACTATTTTTCCTGATTTTCCTCCCCATCCCACAAGGGCAGGTGGGAGTCAGCAGCAGTTGTGTGGTATTTAGTTGCCACTTAGGGTTAAACCACACCTAGGAAAGCCAAGGCATTGAGACCTGTCCTGAAAGCTGGCAACAGGACAGGAACAGAGCAACACATTTACCTCTGCTCTCCCAGACTGCCTAATTTTGAGGCCAAGCTTAGTTCAGGCCAAGCTGTAAAAGGAATGGCTGAGGGATATATCAATGTTCTTCCAGCCTGCAAGAAAATTAGTTTAGAAAATGCTTACAAGCATTCCCTTAGGAGTGTCTTATCCATTTGACTTTTTGAAAATAAGTCGGATGTGTTTAAACCACTATATTGCAGCCAACAAATAAAAACACCTAATAAGTATCACTACAATAATAGCATTTTGGAACATGCATTTATAGCTCTTCTTTCTAGTTGCCAAATATACACTCATTTCTAAATATTCAGCAGATAATTTGATATTTCTGGATATGACACTGTGAACAATATTCTTCTCAAAGTGGTGGGAATACATTATGACTCACACATGACATCTGCCTTAAGCCTACGGAGTTATTTAAACTGGAGTATTTTATCAGGGGATTATTAATTTGGGAACCTAAATTAATGAGCATTAACCTGGGCGAATATCTAGAAAATATTACGAATGAGTGGGAGGGGAGAAAACCTACTTGGTGACTCAGAGGAAAGTTTAAAATATCACTTAAGTGGGTATAATGAGTACAGTAATAATAATTTGAAAACTTGAGTCAGATTATGTTTGAGGTAAAATCTATTAAGGGTAGCAGCAGTGCCCCCCGTCACCACAACAGGCCTTGTGCCAAGACACCACAAGCAAGGAAAAAAAGCACCTATTTTCCATCAGCCCAAGTTTGTTACGATCTGAATGAGAGATTTTTGCGTTTAAGGATTCATAAGCACTGAGTTTCAGACCTTGAGTCCACCAAAATGATTTCTTAACACATGGGCAGAATTGCATTCCTACTCCTACCAGAATAATCTTATTTGGCACTATGAAGGGACCTGGGGTTAAAAATCAAATATTCAGCTTGGCAGGTGGTAAGAGGTAGTGACGATTTTCCACCATGTTTTAGAGAATGTATGAAGTGCTCCATCAGAGGATGGTTGTCTCTCTCACATACGGGAATATGACTAATTAGAAATGCTTAACTTTTCCATCTTACACTTGGAATAGGCCACCCAGGGCTCGGAACATAAGCACCACCTGACAAGATTTTAATGGGAACCCAGCAAGCCCTCAGTTGTTTATAAGTATGACTGCTCAACTGAACTTCCCAACTGTATTTCTTGTCCTTTATGAAAAAATAATGAAGTTTTTCTCTGCGAGTATTTATAGTACTTCATGAATTTGAGATGAGTACTAGCAAATAGTTTAACAGCCAGTGAAACAATAGTAAATAAATGCGTAAAGACTTGGACTTAAACTTCTGGTGCAATGGTTTCTCATCCCTTGGCTCTCATTAGCAAAGGGAAACTCACACGTCAGGCCTTGAAATGCGTGATCTTTTACACGACATAATCATTAACTTTTCAGGGACTAAAAAGAAGGTCCTTTTCAGTGTTTTGACTGCCTTGGTACTCACTGACTTATAAACCATTAGAAACTACATTGGTCATCCCATCTGACCTTCTACTTAATGCATCTGCACCAGGAACCACAAAATTTGGGAGCACTAGTGCTTGGACTGTGAGGGCCCTAAGCAAGGGCATGATCTCAAGGGTTTTCAGGTTTGTTCTGCCAAGTGAGAACTGTGGTGATTTAAACCTGGAAGAGAGAAAACTAGGAGGGGAAGGACAATTCCTATTGGATCTACAGAAATGCCAGTGTCAGTGGAATTTTCTCCCATACAGAGCTGCAGAGAGGAATATGTCCTGAGGAATGAGAACTCACTCTTGTCCAAGCCTTCCTCAGCAGCCTTGGTCTGATTCCCCCATGGAAAGAGAATGGTAGCCCTGGAATAAATAGTGTATGAGCCTGATCTGCACAGCCCCAGTCCAAAGTCTACCCAGATCTCCACAGTATGAAGAATATCACTCACAGGACTACTCTATATAAACACTTTGAGAACTGAAATTCAGAGCTTCAGCTGCAGTGTGCAAGACACTGATTTAGATTCCAAAATAGCCCATCTCAGGTAGGAGCAGACGCAGGTGGTGCTTGCTGTGCCCTGTCCTCCCAAGTCCCTCCTTTATTGGCACAGAAACAACCGCAGCTTATTTGATTATTATAAACGAGATTTGTTTGCAGTATCAGTGGCGATGCCAAGCTTCCACACAGCCTTGTTTCATTTATGAAAAAATATTGGTTTGATTTGGGTTTATGATTTTTTTTGCTCTGAGTCATATATTTGCAGCACAAGGAACAGCAAAGCTTTCTTAAAGCAGGAAGAGGAGCTGAATTGAAATGTGAGGCTGTGGAGTAAAGGCAATTTTGATATGATGCTGCTTTGTTGAAAACAATTATTTTTTAAGATGATGAGGCCTAAGAAAACATATTTTTAAAAAAATAATACCCAAGCACTTTCATGTCAGAAACAGTAAGTGCACTAAGATAAAACACACACAAAATCTCTCCCATGCACTTGCAGGTTTGTCAGAGCTCCAGAGGGGAAATTCTTACTGATCCAACGACCTTCCTCCAAAACCACCCAGAGTTATTTGCAGTATAACAGTGTGATAACTAAAACCAAGATGAGGGCAGGATCCTCAAGACTACCTGTCATGCAGGTCTGGACCCCGGTTTCAAAGTGCTCATGGTGGCAGGAAGGACAACTGGCAGAGCTTTTCCTTGCTGAGAAGGGCTGGGTGTTGTTAAAGCTCTAACTCTTCTCTTTGCATAGCCATGGTTGGATGCTTTTACTGATAATTTTCAACCACTCATAAATATTTTATCTGAAAGCTGTACAGCAAGCTCTTCTTAGCATGCAAGCAGGCATTTGACAGCTTGCAAAATAGGAGGTGAGTGTGCAAGATGGGCTGACTGCCAAGACTTGCAGAGAGCTTGTGGGCAATGCCCTTTATTACTCTGAAAATCCAAGCAGCCTCAGGAGGAGGCTATGGAAACCTTATAGACAGATCAAGTGCATTTTCATGGCTTTCAGATGTAAGAAAACTCTTCCATCTCCCTGCTGGTCTGAGAAAAATCCATAATTAGCAGGGCTTGAATTTGGGTATCTATCATACAGTTTCAGATCCTGAGAGTTTTGACAGAAAATGCAGGAAAACTTGACACAACGGCTCCAGTTCAGGCTCAAAATGCAGTATTAGCACACACCCACTTGCTAGGTTGTCTAGTCCTAAATAATTCCTGAAAATTGAGGAGTTGAAGTAATAGGAGAAGTGTGGGGGGAAAAAAAAAGCTGCTGATATAGAAAAGTGACTTTTCCCCAAGAACAAAATGCCACCAGTCCAGTACTTCTGCCACGTCCAAGTCCCGTTACTTTAAAGGAATGGTTCAGGCAAATCAGGACAAGCAAAGCCAGGCAAAGCAAAGCAAATGGAGCTGGCAGAGCTGCTGACAGAGGCAGGTGAGTCCCAGCACTGTCAGCGCAATGCTGTGCTGCAGTCCCTGCTGCAAGAGCAAGCACTAAGCTTGCACTGATTTTCACACTCTTTATTTTCCTTCCCTTCTCCTCGCCTGGCATGATTTATTAAGCAGTGCCCTGTCCAGAAGGAAAGGGACTTAATAAGGCATCAGGTTTTCCAGACTCCTGCTTTGAGGAAATCTAAATTTCCAAGCTCAGCCAAAGCCCTCCATCGTGCCCAGCTCTCCCCCTCCCCATCTGACCCAGCTTTTGAAAGCAGAGATGCCTGGCTTCAGCCATTAGGCTGTTAAGAGCCTGGCACTAACACCATAAATATCCCATACTCAAACATTTTCCTTGAGCTCCCAGAGAAGAAACTACCTTGATTGAAGAATGGACTCATTAAGGGAGCGAAGTGACAGCTTTGAGCAGGCTGCCTTTGCAGTTTCTAAGTGCATCTGCTCTGATGGGATTAAAGACACGTTCCTCACCGGGAGGGAAGAATGGCCTTAGTGTCAGGTCTGCCTCTGGCTACATCATTAAGCAATAAGACATGACAGGCAGTGCAGTTTTCAGGGGATTTTTTGCATACTCAGGTATGCAGCGTCATAATGGTCATAGCAAAGCAATCTTGACCCCCAAGAGCTGTGCTGGCTGCACTGGTGCCTATTAAACACAGCTCTCAGCCTGCCAAACGTTGTGGATCTTCAATGCAATACTACCAGGACCAGAGAGCACCATTTCTTGCATGCCAAACCATTTTTGGGTGCAATTCATCCCAGCTGCCTAAACCCCAAGCAAATAGGTTTTAGATTAAACACACAGAAGTCACTGTATCTATTAAAAAAGATTTGTGAGCAATCATCTTTTTAGAATTGTTAATAACAGGCCAAACCCTGGAGAATTCCCTGAGCAAGTGCCATGCCAAAATATTCACAGATGGGTGCAGAGAACCAGCACTGATCCCACAGGGTTTTGACACATCACCGAGCACAGCTGCAGCAAACCAAGATGTGTATTACTCTTTAAGAGGCCTGAAACAGTGCTACCTACACTGGCAGGGGACTCTGCATCATCTACTGCCACCTTGATGCAGGTTTGCTCTCAGTTAACACCATTTCTGCGTGACAGTGCCACCCATCATCACCAAAGCAAATAAAATGGTTTTAGAGCAGTTCACCTTCTACTACTGCATACACAGGGAAAAAACGTCATTTTTTGTCCATGCAGGAGGTGCAAGTGCAACCCCTACAGCCACGGAATGCCTACATCTGACACAGCAATGACTGCCAAAGAGAGCAAGACAGATCCTGGTGACTGTTTTAAGGGTGTTAAGTCCACCTTAAAAAGAATGGGGTGGTCTTGAACCTCTCAGATCCCAAATGGGGGTGAAGAAAATAATGTAGCAGGGTCCACTTAAAACTGCTTCCAATGTGTCAGTCCTTCTCCACACATCAGGTCTGGCAGCTCTCCTTGCCTCTGGACTCTGAATTGCTGAGCTCACTACTGACTGCAGCCGCTTGAATGTATTCATAACCTGTTGCTTACTCAAATAAATTTTTCAGAGCAGAAATTCTCCACAAATCCCTCAAGCCAGACACCTGAAAATGAAGACGCTGAAAAACACCTTAAAGATGCTTTCCAAAAAGCATGTACACTTTCTTTTGGACTGCTATGACTGCAAAATGCAAGCTACATATTTCATATCTTCACAAACCCAAAAGCAAGTCTGCTCCACAGGCAGTTTGGCTGTGTGATTTATATGCACTATGTGAGCAATTTAGGAAAGAAAACTACATTAAAAAAAGGATAGTCAATGGGGAAATTATTTCTTAGCTCACAAAGGGCCAATCATATGATCAGACACCACATACTGAAAGAGCCAGGTGCTCACAGCTGCTAAAATATTCTGACCACAGCGATTTTGCTCATCAAGCAAGCACCCTTACTTCAAATTGTGAGGGCTTATACCGTCCCAGCAAGCTATGAAATATGTAGGGGTTCTCTTACAAGCCTGGAGATTTTTCTAAGTTACTTAAATAAATGCACGTGGATGGGCTTAGGGCTGGCCAGCCCAGCACAACCAGCAATAGGCAGTTTTAGACTCATTTAATACAGGAAAAGACCATCTGAACTATCTGGGGGCTTAGTGCTCCATTCCTGAGAGAGGCTTAGCCAGAACACATAAAGGATGTTTCTCTGCTGGGTCTGAGATTTGTAACCAAAGTGTCTCCTAACAGTAAGAAATTACATAAACAGGGAAAGAAAACCAAATATGACTGATCAGCCCTTTTTTTTTTTTTTTTGGTGGAGCAAGAAAAGCTTAGACCACCACCATCATCTTGTTGCTCTGCTCAAACAGAAATCTTCACTCCAATATTTTTGTCAAGAGGCTTCTGTTTCTACCTGGAAAGGACATTTCCATCCACACAAAAGATGAACTCAAATTACAGCCTGGGAAGCCTCCTACCCTATCCCTCCTGTATGTTTTTATCAATCACCCAGGTTGGTGTGCAAGCTCCCACCCTAATCCCTCGCTGTAGTGCAGCCACAGCCTCACATTAAAGCATGAAAATTTAAACTCGTGTTTTGCAATATTTACAAATCTATGAAAGTAATGCAAGCAAATGGCAGTTGTCTGGGGCTGAGAGAAACTGCTGAGCTGGGACGCTTTCCACCAGCAAATCTGTTCCCATCTTTCATTTACAGGAATTTAAGAGATTTCATTAGTCATAGAACAATTCGCATTTCAAGACAAGTGAGGCCACACAATTGTACTACACTCAGTTACTCCCCAAATGCTCCCACACCTTTGCAGGAAGTGCAGAGGCTGAAACTTTTCAGGCTAGAAAGCCCCAGTCATGAAACCCAGCAAGCAACCCTGCTGCAGAGGGTCCCACACAAACCTCTCTGAGTGGAGGGTGTCCTGCCGTGGAGCCAGGAGCTGGCCCTGCAAAGGAATCTGCCTGTGCACCGTCATCCTCTGAAAATTTTGACAGTCCCTTCCCTGCTATGTATTTCCTACTGGCCTATTCCAGAGAGATACAGCCTGGCACAGGAACTACTTTGCTAAATTCATATCTGTCCAACTTTTTTGAGCTTATGCAATATTGGATAATCTTTCAATTTTAAATTGAGGTGGATTTTTAAAAAGCTGTTTAAATTCTGTGCCACTCAAACCCTTTTTACACATTTGCTGTCATGTTCCTAGAAGCAGAAGGGCCACGCTGCAAGAATATTCCCATTTCTTTTATTCACAGGCAGCTTTGTGTTACAGGTTCCTTTGGCAAGAAATACCAGTAATATGCTTCCATCCCTGAAAATACTCATCTAGTGGGAGATGTCCCTGTTTATTGCAGTGGGGCTGGGCTAAATGATCTTTAAAGGTCCTTTCAACACAAATTATTCTATCATTTTATGCTACGACAGATTCTCTGCCACGAAATGGAAAAGTGATTTCCTTGATAGCCATCACAACCCACCCCATCATCATCTTCTGAAAATATGTACCCTTCAGGGACCAGGCAATGGAGAGAACTTGATTCATGCCACAGGCAAACTACCTTCCTGAAAATGCCTTGCTTCTCTGGATGCCATTTGCTGTCAGATAGGATAAAGCACCCTTTGAGAAGAGGATGCTGATGAAGAGAGCTACATAAGCAAGGAGAAAAGTGTGTATTTACCAATAGTTTATGATTTATATAGGATGAGAATCCTCTTGTCTGAGGATCTTCAAAAACATGAAGCTGGGAAACATTCAAAGCTTTCCAGTTACAGAAAACAAGAGGACTCATAGCACTTGAAACGGATTGTTTTTTTAACAAGAACATTTGTAAATCCAGAATACAGAGATAAGGCAGACTATGGGAACTCAGAAACCTCCTTAACTTCAGTTGACTTTAGCTTTCTTTCCAGAATTGTCCAGGCTAGTCTTCTCCCTCCTTGTCTTCTACATCCTTTCTCTCTTCAGGGCTCTTCAGAAACATTTTGAGAGCCCAACACACAGTCTATGCCACACACAGCACAGTGAGCCCTCTTCTTGATTCACCCATAAATGTTACTGGAAGGAAACAAAATATAGCCTCCCCATTAGCATATGAGTTATTCCTGGAAGGCTCAAAGACTTTCCCATCAAGCTCAGACTGTTCTGGTTTAAAAGGTTTCAGCAATGTTCTTCTGCCAGCTTTTTTCCAGCCCAGTCATAACTCATTAAATGAAACTGCAAATCTACTTTAATCACTGTTTCTTCTCCTCATCTCCTCCTCCTTAAGGGGTTTCAGAATAATCATAAATTTGCTTTTTTCTTGCTTAAAGCCTTAGAGCTGTTCTCTACCTTCCTGACATCAGAAATCCGGGTAAGCAGAGTCAGCCTTCAGGAAGCCATCTAAGATGGACACAACTCTCCTGGCTCATCTTGGAGGATGCACAGAACAGAGCAGGCAAGTTACCTCCACAGGACAGGAACTGCCCTCGGTGTACAGCCTACACGTCCTTGGCATGTTGACCTGAACAGATGCCAAGCACTTGCTTTTGGCTTCACCTTTAAAAAGTATCACCTCATTTACCAAGGAGATGCCTTGCAGGCCCTGTGGTATGGAGCAGAGCTGGCTGAAACCTTCCTCCCCCGTCAAATAAAGACCAGTCCTGCAACAGGGTGCACACAGGCCATGGGTCTGTTGAGAGTCCCGTAATGGAACTTGGAAAACAATTATCGTACAAGAGGAAATATTTGGCTTGCCCTGGGAATATCCTGCAGCTGTGAACACAGCAGCAGTCCGACAGCCTGGGGAAGTGCTGCCATTGCTGTCTATCTCAGTACTATGGAAGAGTTCCTGCCAAAACACACTCTGGTTGGTGTGCCTGATGTGAGAGGACACCCAAGGACACAGCTGCTTGTGACTGCCGCTGCCACTACCCTGGGGAGGTGTCAGCCTCCAAATCAGGCTGGAAATTTCAGAAGATGGGATTATTTTGAGACTTGCTATCTGTCTGGACTGTCCTAGAAGAAAAACAGCCTAATCCTTTCACTCCTGTGTGTGCTGGTGCACTTCCACATGAGGGTCTCATTCCATCTCTGGATTTCTTGTGTTCAGGAAAATTCAGTGTTTCTGCAGCCGGAGCTGGGCCAGAACTCAGTTGGCTCCAGCCAAACGTGGTGGTCAGCAACCACATAAAGAAGAGTTCTGGCCAGTGCCACTGTGCTTGAAAACACACACACACAGAGCCAAATTCTGGCACTCACACGAGTCTGAAATTTAGAAGGCTGGCAAACCTGGACTTGAAAATAATCATGGCTAATTAAAAATGAAGACACACTCCTGAGCCAAGTACTGAGGTGGGGAGACATTTCTGTTGGGTGTCTTATCCCTTCCTGCACCCAAAATGATTCCTCATTATCGGTTGTAAAAGAAAAAAAAAATACCATCCCTTTTGTCTCACTTTACCATTAATTCTTCAATTTGTTTACAAGGAAGCAAGTGAAAGACTCTTTCTACAAGGAGCTAAAATGCTTACAGATCACTGTGAGTTCAAAGGATGTGTCATGGAAATACATTGGGGAGAATTACTATTTCTCATCAGTGGGATAATTGCAGGCAATCCATCTGAAGGTTAGAACACAATATTTGGAAGAAGTTATTGCTTCCACATTTCTTTATAGTCTGACATGAAAGATCTGAAACTTCTTCTGCATGTGACTCAAATATGAATAAAGCTCATAACAAAACATAATAGAGGAAAATGAAAAATTCCTGGCTGATATAGAGGCATCTGTGCTGTGGTTAAATTATATTTCGATTTTCAGCTCATTTGTTTATTCCTCCAGACGGCTACTGACCATGTTCTAGAGGATCTTAACTTTGTTGAGGATCCCTCGACTTTGCTGACTTTTGATCGTGCATCAGGGAGACTTTAAATAAATCAGCCACTGCTATTGGCCAGTAATGAAAAAAACAGAAGATGCAAGAAGTATCTACAAATTGCTGAGGATACATACAGAGAGCTGTATTCCCTGTCCATGGGGCAGATAATTCCTCTGCAAAGTCAAAGCTACCCAGGGATCCTGGGCTGCTTAAACCAGGTTTGCCAGAAGCTCTCACAACTTCCTCTGTGTGGGAGCTCCTGTGGTGACTGAACCAGCAGAAACATGAGCAGATTTTTTTTTTTGCCAGACTCATCATAACAAAGGACCACAAACTGAACTTACCTGGGAAGAAGAGTAAGACAGTTTTTCCTTCTCACACCAAGAGTTCACCTCTTACAGTTCAGGTCTTACAAGGCCCTCTCTGGAATCCACTAAAAATCTGGCACTCGTCTGAACTTTCCATCCTTCCTGCTTCAAGCATGTGTAAGAGGCTGCCTCATCTTCAAGCCCAGAGTGGTTTCTTTGCTCAGACCTGGTCTCTGAGCACAGGAGTCCTCTGGAGTCCAAGGTGCCTAGGAGTCAGAATGCCAGGCCATGGAGAAAGGCCCAGAAGTGCTTTTTTTCACTGTTTCATGTCATGCCAAAGCCAGGGTGGCAAAGAACAGTCAGTCACCTCAGAAATGCTGACCAAGGTTTGGGAGATCTCAAGAAATGCATGTGCAACACAACTGTGTTGGAAGACACTTAAGCAATCTGACATCCTCTCCAGTCTTCACTCCTCAGCACTTATTGCTCGTAATTGGTGCAGATTCTTGCCTTCAGCAATTTCTCACCCAAGCAGTGCAACTAAAGATACTGACTCCCACCGTGCTGGGGGAGCACACAACAGCCTTGGGCACTGAACACTTCCCAAGAACATCCCTGAGCAGATGGCATAAATTTAGTGAACCGTGGATGGGAAAGGGAATCCCCAGGAGATGCAGTGACAGCACAGACACTGCAGAGAAGATCTTATTTCTGTGTCCTCACAATCCATTTCCATACAGCTCTCAACTTTCCTCCACATAGTGTTTGGGACTTGAGCATCTCTAAGGAACCACTCTAATTTGGGGCAGGGGTGAGGAAGAGAGGGATAAACAGCATTTTCTACTCTTGAAGAGAGATCACTGAGACACCAAAGGCCTCTCTCTACCATATGGGGTGAGAGATGCTGCTTTGTGTCAGCACATAGATGCACCAGCAGGATTATATTAGCAGAAGCAGTAAAATGCCCTGACTTCTGCTGCCTCCAGGCCTCAGTTGTTCCCTTGCTTTGCTCCAAGCTCTGCAACAGATGTACAGCTGTCTCTGAACTCCTCTGGGCTCTGCACACTGTGCTGCTCCAAGGGCTGAGACACCTCCAGCAATCGTCATGAAGTACCTCTCAAGTACAAGATCAGATAGCAGGATCATAACCATGGAATAAAACAGCTTTCTGGGCCCAGCTGGACTACATCAAACAACCTAGCTACATTTAAAAGATATTTTCTGCCCCTTTTCTGAAAGCCACATTCTCATACCTCCATGCACAAGGGCACAAAAAGCCCCAGGACATGAGACATGCAGGTCACCTGCTGGACAGCAGAGCTGGGCTGGCTCCAGTGCTCCAAGGTCTGCAAAGCTCTGCCCATCCTGGAGATGTGCACAGCACCAGCACACCTTGGGTTATCACATAATGCACCTGGGCAGGTGTGACAAAGCAGGAGGCAACCTAACAGAACACATTACAGCCCTCAGGATTAAGAGGAGGAATCCTTTCTCCTGTTGGAAATGTTTGTGGTTTGGTTACCAGACCACCTTGGTGACTCACGCCTTTAGGGAGCCTTTCACCTTAACCAAATGCTCAGGCACCCCACAGCACCAATAACCCCATCCAGAGTGAAACCTGGATAAATGACCAAAAGAGTGCTGGCACTAAAACTGGCCCACTGAAGTGAGTCACTCAATTAGCAACATCTGTGCCATGTTTAGTAGCCAGAGAAGGGCTGTCCTGTCTCATAAGTGACTCACAACATGAAAGAACATAACACAGTAGAGATCAATCACAAAGGTGAAAAAGCAACAGCAGTTTAGTCCAGAGGCTGAGTACCAAACTCAGCTACACATCAATATGATCCATGGCCCTGCTTCTCTCCACGTAGTTAAATGAGCACTGCTGAGTGTAAGCCGATTGTATCACGCAGTGTCTTATCTAAAGGGTGGAGATCAAAGAGCAGCAGAGGGAGAGGTTTTCACACACTCCACGTGACTTCACTCTTGCCAAACCCCTATTGCAGCAGCTGTCTGACTCCAGATATGCTTCAGAAGATCACAGGAAAGCAACTGCGCAAATTCTACCTGAACAGAGACTTGGATCTACTGGGAAAAGGCAACAAAATAGAATTTTTATTCAATATAGCATTTTTTACCATCTTTTCTGAAGATAAAGTCTGTTCTTCCCCTGTACTCGGCACTGGTGAGGCCACACCTTGAGTGCTGTGTCCAGTTCCAGGCCCCTCAGTTCAGGAAGGACATTGAGACACTTGAACGCGTCCAAAGCAGGGCAACAAGGCTGGCGAGGGGCTTGGAACACAAGCCCTATGAGGAACGACTGAGGGAGCTGGGGTTGTTTAGCCTGGAGAAAAGGAGACTCAGAGGTGACCTTGTCACTCTCTACAACTCCCTGAAAGGTGGCTGTAGTCAGGTGGGGATTGGTCTCTTTTTCCAGGCAACAACTGACAGAACAAGAGGACACAGTCTTAAGCTGCGCCAAGGAAAATATAGGTTGGGTATTAGGAAAAAGTTTTTCACCAAAAGAGTGATAAAATTTTGGAATGGTCTACCCGGGGAGGTGGTGGAATCACCATCCCTGGATATATTTAAAAAGGATTGGATGTGGCGCTCAGTGCCATGGTTCAGTTGAGGTGTTGGGGCATGGGTTGGACTCGATGATCTTGAAGGTCTCTTCCAACCTGGTGATTCTGTGATTCTTTCTCCTACCCCTCTATGTTCAATCCTGTTATAGAATGATAGGACTGTTTGTGTTAGGATGTGTTCAACACCATCTATTTCCAAGCCCCCTGCCATGGACAAAGTGTCTTTTCACCAGACCAGGTTTCCCAGGCCATGTTAAGACTGGACTTGAGCATTTCCAGGGATGGGACATCCACAGCTTCCCTGATCAACCTGTGCCAGTGCCTCACCACCCTCACAATCAAGAATTTCTACTTAATATCTCACATAAATCTACCCACCTTCAGTTTAAAGCCATTATGCCTTGCCTATCAACACATGTCCGTGTCAAATTCCCTCTCCAGATGTCTTCCCACTACCTCCTACTGTAACTCAAGAGCTGAGCAGCAACAGGAACTTCAGAACAGCCTAACCAGGGTGAGCAGGGGAAGTAGTAGAGTTTGCTCCCTTAAAAAGATAAAGCTGTCACACACCCTCCCACGCTGCAGTTCTCTCAGTGGTCCCGAAAGATGAGGACAGCTGGTGGCTACTTGGGAAGAGCTGGGTTTGCACAACATCAGATAAGAATTCACCAGAGAGATGGAAAGTTTGTGCTATCAAGGCACCCTCCAGCTAAGCCATAAAATCCTCCTCTTCCTCTCATGATGAAGAGCAGAATGGCTTTAAGAAACACACAGCATAATGGAAAGGAGAGGGGTGTCTGGGCAGGTGGGCCCTGCCTTGAGCAGATACAAGCTCCTTCCACGGTGCTACATGTGTTTGATGACTCCATGCAACGTAGGAAGACAGGTATGGACTCAGTGTAATGTTACCAGATCTCTTTGCTTTCTTAGTAAAGGAAAACTCAGCATTTCATACCACAGGCAATCAACTTTAAAAAAAAAAAAAAAAAAAAAAAGGCAGAACCCAGAATCAAGTTCTTTAGCACTGAAAGATTGTTTCTACAACCTTAGTACCTTTACTTCCTCCTGTTAAGACATGCAAATACGGTTAAAAATACTCCAGTGATGCTGATAAAACCTTTACAATGCTGTATCTGGGGTGATCACATTATTCATAGGTTAGCAAGCTTTACATGAATAGTGCAGCTCATTTGGTTGATTTTTTTATTCAACTTTCATACAGTGGTAGATAATGGCACAGCATGTCATAAACCCTTTAGAATTCTATTTTAATGTCTTCCACAAATATTTCTAACTTAGCATAATAAAAGTTACTTTCAACTCCAGAGAGAAAATCTTTGGAATGCAAGAAGGTAAATGGGCAGAACTCAGAAACAGCCTCAAGATAAACTAAGAAGCAAGAAAAATCCTTTTTCACACTTAAAGACTTTGTATTCACTCAGAATTTCCAAGGATAATGATGTTTTCTCCCCTTCAACAGCACACAAGGGCCAGATCCATCCGCAGAGATGCTATAATCCAAACCAGCTGTTGGTGCAGTCTGGTGTTCAGGGGAAGACACCTCGAGGTCTCTTTTCCACTCCCCCATCCCCATCTTATAAATCCATTCAGATGTGAAGGCACAAGATAAGGGCTCATTAGGCTTTTTTAATCACCACTAGAGGCAAATGAGAGTCCGTAAATCCCGTCGTTTTGTTATTAATGCAGAAGTATTTTCACATCCTGCACTATGTTAGATTGGAATTTAGCCTGAAATCTTCCATTCCACGTCAGTGCCTTCAATCTGTTAACTACACAGGAGAAACCCTAACTACTCTCCTTTATCCAGACAAGCTCTCACTTCGATGGATTTCTGAGCTAACTTTTAAGAGCTGCACAAAAGGCAGCTGCAAGGGAGGTTTCCTGTCTATCTCACGAGCAGTGCCCAGCATGTTCTCCAAACAACACCTCACACAAAAATGCAGGCAAAAGACTGAATTCCAAAAGAGTTGCCATGACCTGGCTTCGTGTCCACCTTCAAGAGACCCCAATGTGTGCATTATTTCCACATTTTTATTTGATTCAGGGAAATCCAACACTTCCTGTCTAACCCCAGTTTAGAGGCCAAGGCAGTTTTGGGTTACTACTATATAAACTCCCTATTAAGTGATGGCTTTAGGGCAGTCCTTCCTTTGGCTGAGTGCAGAAAGAGTCATGTCTTTAACACTAAAAATCCTTCTGTGCTTGTTCTACTCAAACCCAGATTACACTCAGCTTTTGGAAAAATCAAGTTGTCTTCTAACTTTTCTCGGTGTAATGGAATGAAGCCCCAGAGATTTTCAGCAGACCATGCCTGAAGACCACTTGTGTCAGATCAGGATCTCCAGAGTCAAACCATTCAAACTGTGTTTTGTCAGTTCTTATGCAGCAGCAGCACGTCAGCTCTTCCACACAACAGAACACGGGAGCACTTTTCATGTTGCAGGATAACAAGGCAGGTTAACAAAAATTATATTTAAGCAGATTATCCTCAGATAGGAAAAGCTGCTCTGTATTCAGGTTTTGTTGGCAAAAGCAACACTCTGGACGGTTATGAAGCACACTTTTCCAATTCTTTCAACCAGAAACAAGATCATTTGGATCCCATAGACCGTTAGTCTGAGTAGCAACAATCCCAAAAGAAGTCAAGGGGAGTGTAATACTTGTGGAACAGCAGTCAGGCCCATAATGTACCAATTGCTCATTCAGCGTGAGACAGAAGTGTTTGAGTCTTTAATGCTTTGGTTATGTTAATTCTGCCTTCAAAAGGTCCTTAAGCTACAGGGAGGAACACAGGGTGCTCACATAATGCTGTAGCTTGAGTCTTTTAATCTCTTACTTAACATAGGCGACACATTTACCAAAATGCAGTGCCACATTAAAAAAAAAACCCATTGTTTTGAGAAAAACCTTTCCAGAAAATGTTAGGGAACTTACCATAAATATATAAATTTTGTAGGAAAAGCTTTGATTAAATAACTTTTTGTTCAGCCAGTCCCAAATATCCCAAATTTACACTTCCACTTAAACAACAACTTCGGTCCTTATATCCTGATATCTCAGATCTAACAGTAACCTTTCTGAATTGCTTTTCCTTTTTTAAAGATTCAAATAGGGAAAATAAGTGTCAGAGTCTGAAGATTAGTTTGAACGTATTTTTTGCAGTGCTATAGGAGGATGAAGTAGAGAGAGTACCATGAGTTTGTGCATCTCAAAAATAACCCGCCTGTTTAAAAGCCTTCATTACCTTGGCCACAGACCTTTTGAAGCTTCCACCATATTTTGAGTTGCTGTTTGCCACTGTTCATTAGTTAGGAGGAGATCTCTGAGTCAGCTGAGAAAGAAAGAAAGAAAGAAAATGTGAGTTTCAGCTTTCTGCAAATCTGATTGTTGAACATTTTCAGCTGATTGCTTTATCCCCTGGCCTAAGCCGACTAATTGCTTTGGTTCAATTGAACGATAATTGGATTGTTCCCTATAGTTGTGGTTCAATGCCACAGCATTGTGCTATTGATAATTCAGTAAAAGCCTATTAAATCCATGGCCTTGCTGTGGAGAATGGTACCTTTAAAACAGACATTTGCTTCTATTGTGCATATTAATGCTAATTTTCTTCTTACTTAAATCATAGTGTAAGGGCATTACAAATATAAAGCAAGCTGCAGCAGAGTGAAAGAGCAGAAACTGTGCCCGGGTTTCCTTCCAGGCAACAATGTTAGAAGACACTTTTCTAAGGTTTCAAAAGGTCTCAAAATTCCAAAGAGTTTCATAATTGTATTTTAGATCCTTTGCCTGGAAAGCTTGTATTTAAGGAATTGCATCCCAACATTTTTCGTGTTTCTTGTGACAACAGTCAAAAATTCAAAACAGAAAGGTCTCCACAGCTTTAACTCCAGCTCTCTAATATTTACCAAGAAAATACGGATTTCCCTTAGTGCTCTGCAGAATGCAGCACATCCAGAGGGCAAACTATGCTCCAGTTGAACACTGTTAACGGAAACTTTTCCATAACAAAGGAGGAGAAAATGACTTTTTTCATATGAAAGTGATTCCAGCCATTGCAGAGCCCAAGTCCTCACCAAGGTGTGGTGAGCAGGACAGCTCTCAGGTGTCTGAGGGTGAAGCACCCCTTGAGAAGATGAGCTGTAGCTCAAGTTGAAGAGCCACAACTCTGGGTGGCAATTCACAGCCCAGATTCCACAGAAAACCCATCTGTGGCCTTTCCATCCTCCTCCCACAGGCTGCTTCTCCTTACCAAGATGCTCAAAAACGGGGCTGAAGCACATGTTCAGCTCACTGACTTGCTCCTGACAAGGCAACATTAATTCTGGCATAAGAGTTCTCAAATACAGATAATTTGAATCAGAAAGAGTTATAGATATCTGTGAGACAGCAGGCAGCCTGGGACAGCCTTTGTCATAAAGTTTAATACAAGTTCATCTCAAAAAACTCTCTGATGTTTTACCATTTTCATGAATCATCTCAAGGCAAACATGCCTGGGTCCATCTCATGGTTGAAAAGTGTTCGCCTCTGTAATAAATGAGAACTTCAAACCCTCCTGCACCACCTGAGATGAAAACTACCCCCTCTCTGAATTTCTCTTGACTCCTGTTAGCATGCTGTGGCACAACTGTGCTTAAACCTACACCTCTTCCAAGAGCAGAGATTGAAGGTCTCTAAAACCCCTGCATGAGGTGATTAATTAAATGATTATTCACACACAGAGCTTAATCCCAAACCCAGGGAGACCTGTGGGAGTTTACTGACTAACGACCTGCAAGTTGCTACCCAGAGAGTCCCCAAAGATTAATTATGTGCCAGATCTTCTCAGATTATAGGCCTGATTTACAACACTGTTTGGTGTTAAGCTTGCCCAACTCTCTATTTTTCAGTTTAACAGTAAGTGTTTGTGCTGAAGTGTTCACATTGTTGCTTCAAGGAGCACTTTTGGAGAACGATCAAAGCCAAGTGGCTTCCACGGAGAAAAAAAAAGATTAAAACAAGAAAATGACATAAAGATGTTGGTTTGGTCCCTGATGCCAGACCTGGGGGAGAGGGAGAGATTTTTAGGCTTTTATTTTAGAACTTAGAGCACACTCATGCTGCAGGATGTCAGCAAATAGAAAGGGGCTAAGAGACACCACCTGCTGTTCTTTCCTTCACCTCATCAAGATCCATACTTGTGATTTTTGGTATTTCAACTCCTAAATAACCAAAAGACCCTGTTCTCAGCTCCCATGGAAGATGACACTTTCCCTGCCACTCCAAGTGGACATCACTGTGGGCAGTTCCTGGTTTGGATGGGAGTGATGGACCTCTCAAGCAACGACCCGCATCAGTATTTCCCTTCTGCCTGCACGGCGTGGCAGGAAAGGAGCTACAGTTACCTCTGAAGGACAAGGTAACTCACCAGCCCGATGGCACCTGGTGTCACACAGACATGGAAAGGACACGGAGAGATGGCCTGGAGCAGTAAACCTCCTCTATATGAGTTGTCTTCTGGGTGCATAAACCACTGGGAGAGCTTTCATTAGAACATTTCTGAGGGAGTTTAGCTCCCTGACTAGCCTCAGTTGGGTTGGTACACCAGGAGCAGGACCAAGGCATTTGCTCATTTGTAACAGAATGGGCTCATGGCCCAGTGGGCTCTGTTTCAGCCTGTGCTTGGCTTCAGTCCACCAGCTGGACCTTAAGATACTTGCAGAGGAGGATCCTGTTACAGCAATCCTTCAGGTTGGAACTTTTAAGTGAAGGTTGCCATGAGATTATTGGGAAAGGTAAAAGAGCATCTCCAGAACAGAGCCTGCTTCACAGCTGGCATGGATTACAGCCTCTGAGGCAGTCCTTCATCCCTTAGGATTTAGGAGTTGGCAGTAGGGAGAAGTCTGGAAAGCCAGAAATAAATGTCAGGGATTTCCCTAATAACAGGGTTACTCATCAAACCAGCACAAAGGGAGCAAGCTGGCTTCTTCTTCCAGGCAGGAAAAGAGAGAAAAAGTGAGAAGGAGGCAGTGAGCACACATAGGTACAAAACTGGGTCTTCACCAAAGCTGCTCTTTCCAGTTTCTGGGGGACTGGGATTTCACCAAGCCTCCACTTGCACTCTTTACCCACAGAATCCATGTCTGCAGAGCTAAGGGAGGCAAGGGGAGAACATCCAGGAGATAGATCCGTCCTCACCCCCGAATAAGTCATTGTCCGCCTCTGGTGCAATGCAGAGGTAAAAGCCTTCCTATAGAAGACCATTTAGTCTGTGAACAGGATTCCTTTTGCTGTACAAGACAGTCATATCTGATTTACATCATCCCACCAGCCCCAGAAGGCACGAGACAAAATACTGAAATGATTAAATAGAAGATGCTAGAGCTGTACGGTTCACATCAGTTACAACAGGCAAATACAAGGATCTGAGTGTCCTTGCTCTTCCTTTGCTCTTCAGCCTGAATTGTCCCCAAATCCCTTTGGTGAGGAAGGACTGTTTCCCAGAAATACGCTGCGGCATTACTCACTCAAGTGCTTTACATTTTCTCACACCATTTTTCAGCCTCTGTTGAGGGCAGGTCACAGGACTGGGCAGACTGTCCTCACCCAAGAAACAGTCAGCAAGTCCTGCACAGCCTTCAAGTCCACAAATTAGAAACAGAACTGAGGAAAAGTGTCTTTCCTAGGTTGTCTTGCTGATAATCTCCCCGACTTCAAAGCTCACATCTGTCTCATGAGGTGAGGACGGTTTCTAACTTTAGTCGACCCAAATTACTTCCAGCCTTCCTCTGCAGCACACAGCAACACTGAGTCTTTGTATCATGCCTTTGATCACTGCATCTGTCAAATAAACTGGTCTGGTGTCTCTGCAAAGAAAGCTTTACAGGCAAAGGCGTTGAGGTGAAGCCCATCGTTGAGTCAACTGTCATTAACACAATGATTCTGCTTTGGAGAGGCAGCAGGGGGAGCCTGAGCACAAAACACACTTTACCTGGAAGGTGTGGAGCTTTTGGGCACTCCTATCCTAAGGGCAGTTCCTCACTTAAGGGGAAGAGTCATTGTCTGGTTTTCCATAAGTTGGTCGTGCAGGTAGCAGAGACAGGCTTTCCTGAAGTTTTAATTAGTAAAAAATGTTGAAAAGTCCTACAGCCTTCCTCAGTCTTAGAATAACTTTTAAATTCATCAGGGATGGGAGGCTGGGACATTCTTCCTTTGTATCCTGAAATCTTTCCCATCCCTTCTTGTCTCAATCCCCCCAACGAACACACACACTCCGTAAATGCTGGATTTACAGTTATCTATGAAAAAATGTTTAGTATTAGAGAATTTATGGCAGGATTTTTATTATTAATATTTTTCTCTCAAATTAATTTCTAGTGTATTTTGCTGTTGTATTCCTGCTGAGCAGAGTGATTGTGGTGGTTGTCCTTCAGTACCAGGATGATTTTTGGTCATCCTCTACACTTACAACTTTGCTGACTTAGCCACAGTAGCAAGAAAGTAGCTAAAATTCTCAGGGATACTTGTGACTTTCACTTCTGTTATTTCAAAGAAAAATTAAGCTCAAGCAAAAAAAACACAGCATCTCAGAAAAGGGCAAGGCCATTTTTAAACACCACAAACGAGCAGAGCATAGCACAATTCAAGCTTTTGCCTATTCATAGATGTGACCCTTCTAAAAAGTGAGAAAAGGAAGAAGAGGATTTTTTGTTTTTAAAAAAAGGTTTAAACCCTTAAACAGCAGGATATTATGTACCTGCTATTAAGCTCCATCTGGCACTAACCATGCAGGCGAGTGACAAGCCAAGACAACTATTTTTTGGGGGGGTGTGAGGGGTGGGGAGTGGGGGGAAAGACTGATTTTAGCAAAAGCTGTAGAACAAAAATTTGTTTGAACTGTTTCTGCACAGCTTTTCATCATGCACTTGCAATTTTTAAAACTATTTTAAGATACCATGGTAAATGTGTTAAATAGGTCACTGTCTGTGTCCAGAACAGAGATAAGAAGCTGTTTATAACTCCAGCTGCAGAACTTTGGCTTTTGAGCTCAACTGGTAACTGCTTACATGGCAGATCCCCAGTGCTTGCCCAGAAGGCGAAAGTTACAGTCAGAGAAAATAAATAAATCTGACTGCTCTCATGTTCAGCCTTGCTCCAGCTCACCAATATTTCTATATATGGCAGCCCTGGAGCTCTGGTGCACAGATACCACTGAGGAACACATGATGAGTGGGAAAAGCAGTCCAAAAATGTTAAAGCATTAGGCAAGGAGGCAAATTGGATAGTTTTCCAAGAAGAAGATGAGAGAAAGTAGGTGACATTTCTGCCACAGAGGACTTGAGTTCTTCAGCTGCTGCCAGAAGTGACATGCAGTGTCACTGTTTGTTTGGTTCAAACAGAAGCTGCAGGAGCGGGTCTGAAGGAGAGAGACACCCAAGAGACACGTGAAGCAGCATCAACATTGATCCAGCACTGCCTAGACCAGGACAAAACCGAAGGCAAGAGCTATGTGACCCATAGAACGGGTGTGTATCAGGGTAGGTGCAGCCTTGGTATCCACCAAGGAACATATTCAGGCCGATGCACGTGATGGAGGAGCTGGCAGAGAGTGTAAATGTGTTAAATGGGCCACTCCCTTTGCCCAGCACAGCAATAGGAGGCTGATTACAACCCCAGGTGCAGAACTCTAGAGCCCAGAACCACATTTCAGAGGGTCTACTCTCCTGCATAAGTGCTTTTACATCCCACTGAGATTACTCCTATCTCTGTGTTGGACTAAAGCCTCACAAAAACTGTGATAGAGACCTGTCGAGAGAGGACTATAAAACAAGGTCTCTGCTTTCTCTCCCCTAGTGCCTTCTAGAGGAATTACTTAAAACAGGAGCCCTAAGTCCTGGTCTGGCCATGAAGAATCCATGATTCTCAAAGCTTTACAAACTTCCAAGACTTCATTGTAGTTGGTACAATTTTGTAGTGGACCAGTAGTGCACCATCCCATCTTTGGGCTACACTGCACCTTGTTTGCTACTTAAAAGAAGGGGTTTAATCACCTCTCTGATTGCCCAGGAATTAGCTAAACCACTACCTACCCCTGTGTGGGCCAGCTGTACCCACAAAGAGAAAGGAATCCAGGAGGTTGTGTTGCACCGAAGTTCTGAAAGCAATGTGGCGTCTGGTCCAGAAATACCACGTTCAACAAATAAATCCTGTGGGAGTTATCAGGGAGCACAGGCAGAAATACTTCAGACACTGGAACTGTAAAGTTGCAGCTGATTACTGATATAAGCTTGTGAGATGTTTCGGAGAAGCAGGAGACCAAAGGATGTGGTGACTGTGCAGGAACAAGGAATTAGAGCCATAAATCCTCTCGTCACATGCAGCCCTCCCCGACATAAAAATATTATGAAAAATCCCCAAAAGTAAGGCCTGTGGGGGGTGAATGCTGTTCTGGGTCTTCACATTTCTGCTGCTCCTCTGCCCTTTTGTTCCTGCTTTTGGGCACAGCAAAAGAAGTGTGGAAACAAATCAAGAATCAGTCATACACAGGAGGAGAAAAATCTCAGACAGCAGCTAACAGGAAGCAGAACATATGTTTACTGTCATCTTCCTCCCCACGTTTGAAAAGCCACCTCACTTCCAAGGGGGAGAAAAATCCTTTTGCCGAGTCCCTTGGACGTGAGGAGAGCACCTCATCAGCTGGCTGCTGGCTCAGCTCTCAGCGGTGGCTCATTTTCCTTCTGTGCCACCCTCCCCAGCGCTCTGGTGGAGCCTGTGATTAATTCAGCTCTTTACTCGAGTTTAATGCTGTTCCACAGTCATTTTGTGGAAGTCGTTTCTCTCCCGTGGCAGAAAGCATCACATTTTCATGCATGCCTGTGGGTTGTTGTTTCAGATTGATGGCTCGTTCTGCTGTCAGTGGCTGAGACATCCCTTGCACAATCCATATCCTGCCACTGGGCAGGGGATGGCTCAGTCAGTCCCTGTTGTACAGGATGTTGCCAGGAGCCCATCAGGGGGGTGGGACTGATCCAGGCTCTGCAGGGACATGGGACAACACAGCATCCTAAACGCAGACCCCATGAACCAGAGCACAGCTTGCAAACACAAACCCACCTGCACATTGCTGCCTGGGGAGGGAGAGGGAGGAAAAGGAGGAATGAAGAGCAGAAGTAACAATTTTCACTTCTGACACTCTCATTTAAGCACAGACTGCTATATAATCTCTTTATTTCGCAATCAAACATTATCAACAACCCCTGAATTTATCCCACAGGGGTGACCTCTCCTACCCAAGTGCAGGGCATGCATCTGGGTCATTTGCACAGCCAGCTCGCTGGGAGGCCATGAGGTTGTTCATATGTGGAACTGGACCCAACTGGAATTCATTACAGGCTGCAGGACCAGGAGGATTGAAACTGGACCATGCACAAACTATGAGAAAATGACAAATTGCAGTTCTGGGGCTCCTGTGTATAGCGCAGCACTAGACACACACACAAAGCAAGGAGCACTTTTATGTATTTAATTCCTTCACCAAAAGTATAATAAAAAGACCACGTACGTTTCCACCATTTGATTCTCTGGTTTGTTTCATTTTTTCCCATAAAGTTCCCTTGGCCACAAGACGAAGTTATCTGTGGAATTAATTACCTCAGGTCTGACAGCAGCACTGAGAAACAGAAGTGTAAAGCCCTAAAGTGCTTCAAAAATAGGCAAATATTAAGCCAATTTAAAAAATAACATCACACTTATACTATTATACATTAAGATGAGGGTTACCCTGTTCACTGTCACACACTAGTCGCCTCAGAGAAGGACTTGCTCCCACGAATGAAAGGAGACAATATTTCCAAGGAGCCAATCTTTCCCAAACATATTCCATCCATGTTTTCTTCTATCTGCTCCAAAGAAAATGAAGATTTCAGTTTTTTAGAGTAGTAGTTTTTACTTCATATTCTGGATACTGTTGTCCCCTGGACAGTCCCATCTAGCAGCTCCACAGCACTGCCACGGTCATTTCTGTGTGAAATCAGAGCAGAAAGTACAAGGAACATTTGGCATCATCAGGATTATACAAACTTTCACACCTGGAAATTTATCTCGGCTGGGATATGAGCAGCAGGGTCATCGGGACATCTTTTTGTTGTTGCAGGAAGATTTCATGGCACAACTTTCTCTTATTGTAAGCTCAAATTGAACAGGTGCTTAGAAGATATTCAGAGAGAGCAAGAATATAGGATTAAAGAAAAAAAAAACACCTTGAGCTGACAAATTATTGAGAGTATATGAAACGGAAAGAAAAACAATACTTAATGAGTTGTTATGGGACACTGAGTTTTGCAAAACATTCATAGCCACGTGGTATCCATGACGTATCACAGACAACTGATTCACTTGTTACAGATTCTTGGCTTCAGCTGCTCACCAGAAAGATGGAAGGTGTTCTCATTAGAAGGACCATTACTAGGAAATGGAAGCTTGCTAATTATTACAACTCACCAGGAGAGAGAATTTAGTAGTGTAAAGTGGTATTTATACATTTATTTCTGAACTATTCGCTTTCATTTCCTATTTGCTACTATTTCCATGGTATTCAGAAGGAGATCTCTCTATTTTATTGATTCTTTCAGAGATGGGAAGCGTGCCTGACTTCCTACTAACAAAAATGCAACCACACATGTTCCTTTTTCTCTCAAAAAAGCAGCCACAGCGGCCAGGACTGCAGATCTGCCTTTGGCATCCTATGTAGTCTTCATATTTCTGGGTTTTGTTATTCAGTCCTTGACCTCTCCTTAATTTGGACTTTGGCAGCCACAGATAGTTTGATGGCTTTTCTCTCCCACACAAGTTTGGAGAGTTTATCTCCTTTTTTTTTTTTTCAGTGGAAGGCAGAGAAGTTACTAGGAAAAAAAAAAGTCTTGGCCTGTTATGCTTTTTATATAGTTATTAAAAATCTTGGAGCTTTATTCTTACCATATTTGATAAAAGATAAACAGAAGTATAAACCAGTAACCATCAGGAATGAAAAGAACCCTACTGGTTCTAAGAGGGAACATGATATCCTTCCTTGTGTCCTTAGGTACTGCCAAGAGCATAACTAGACACACACCACGTCTGTATCTGGGTTATGTGCCACCATAATTCTTACTGGACAGAGTAATATTTTGCTTTTTCTCCCTCCCTGCATTTCTCCTTCATCCCCAGGAACGAATCAGCCAGCTGCAAACCCATCTGCACAAACTCATCCATGTGACAAGTCACCCTTAAAACGGTTTCTGGCCTTCCCTTTGCTCCTGCATTCCCACCACACGTCCCAGTCCCCATCCCAACACTTGCACTGTAGGTCTGCACTGCATCAGTGGAAGTTTGCTTCACAAAAAGGATCCAACATGCCTCGACAGCTACTTGAAGTCATCTTGAGTTTTACACACAACAGGTTTTCAATGCAGGCGTGTTCTGGACAGCGTTAGTGCAATAAAGGGCATTCCAGGGGAAGCAGAACCAGCTCCTGAAGCAGGAATCAGGATAAATTTTTAGTATCAGTGTGAAGGCAGATTATCTACCCATCAGTCACAGCACTATAAATATTAACCTAATGTTGATTTAACAGGAATTTCTCCTGTTCTTGATCTGCAGTAGCAGCTCCTAACATTGACTACAGAACCACTCCAGAGTTTCTGAAGTTCATATTACAGGGACAGAGTATGATTTCCCAGGCTTGGGATTTCCTGATTAACACTGATCTGTAACACCTGGGTGGTCTCAGAGAGCTCTGCACTGACTGTGGGGATGAGGCTTTTGGGACTTGCATGGTCCCCTGAGCTCCAACACTCGTGGATTACAGGCAACAGCTTGAGCAACACACAAGGGGACAACACAAATTATTCCACCTGCCTCTTTTTTTTCCTGTGTTGTCCATGGTTTTGAACAATTTTTTTTCCTTTTTCTTTTAATATGCAGCATTTTTATTTTTAATACCTTTGTGGTAGAGGGAAAACCAGAGTTCTGATCTGTGAAGAATTTCGTGTCAGAAATTCTATGCTAGGATAGCATCATGTAAGGCAATGAGGAGCTGTTATGAACCCCAATAATGGACCGATATAACCTTAATACCTCCTGCCCTGTAGCCATCACACTGGCACTTGCAGCAGCCAGAAGGAGCACGAGGCTCTCCTGAGTTCAAAGCTGCACTCTCTGTCTCCCTGTCCCCTTCCAGCAGGTGTGTGTCCTTTCACCTTCCCTCTCCAGTATGACCTGGAATTGATGAGAACAGGAAACGTCCTGGGTTTGACAAAGGGATCTGCACCCCAAGCCAACAACCTGTCTCCTGGCACTGTAGGGTGATATACCCAGAATCAATTTTGCATCACAGAGTCCAAACCACTGAAACAAACATAAAAAGGCAAGAGTCAAGAAACCAGATTAAAAAAAGGCTACACTCCATATAGGCCAAGAAAACCTTAATGCTTCATGTTACGCCTCAGAAAATCACTTTACCCCAAGACTCACTTAGTGATTAGAGCCCCATTTCAGGCCCAGATGCCCAAGTGAAGCTCTGATGGAAGGTTTAGAAAAGGCCTTTTAGCCACAGACAGGGAGATCAATCTGTTTAGTCTCAAAAGGGAGAGAGTGGGAGGCAACTTGATTACTCTGTCTTCACATGGAGAAGATAACGGGCACTTAAACGGGATTCTTAATCTAGGAGAGCAGCTTAACAAAATGCTCCTGGCTAGAAGCTGAGTCCAGACCAGTTCCAATTAGAAACAAGACACATAAAAAAAGGATTTAAAAAAAAAAAAAGAGCCACCTTTTTAAGTGGTTGTGACCACTGAGACTGTCTGCTCAGAAAGGACAGAGTCTCCAAACCAAGACCAGACCCTTTCTGGCAGTTGCCCTTCTGTCACCCCTTAAGGAGCCCAAAAGGGAAAGCCAGCTAGAATTTATCAAAATTTCACCTACCAGCTCCTTCTGAGCTTATCTAAGCCCCTAAAATAGCTCAATTAAAAAAAAAAAAAATTAAATACTGCTTGCTAACAATGACAGTGCAATGCTATTTTGGTCCACGTTTACCTGGGCTTTAGCAGCATTTGTGCCTCTATCAAAACTATCCTTGAAGTGAAGAGACCACCCAAACCAGCCAGTCCAATGCCTGTTTCACTGTGTTAATACCTTATCCCAGCTGGTTCTTGTCTGCTGTCATCCCTTTCGGTGTATGTTTGAACTGGAAGAGAAGCTGCCTTTTGTAAAAAAGCAATACATTTACAGCCTGCTGCAATTCTGTCCTGCTCCCACCACCCCATAGGCAGAAAGGGTAAAAGGGAATTAACTAAATGCATGCACAATGGACAGACTTGTATTTCACTCCATTTATGCCCATTCATAGAATCATAGAATTTCTAAGCTTGGAGAAGACCTCTAAGATCATCCAGTCCAACCACCAACCTGACACTGACGTGTTCACCACTAAACCTTGACCCTAAGCACCATATCCACACAGTTTTTGAACACTTCCACAGATGCTGATTCCTTGAACAGCCCGTTCCAACGCCTGACTAGCCTTTCAGTGAAGAAATATTTTCTAATATTCAGTCTAAATCTGCCCTGGCACAACTTGAGGCCGTTTCCTCTTGTCCTGTCGCTTGTTACCCGGGAGTGGAGACTGACCCCCCACCCTGGCTACAACCTCATTTCAGGGAGTTGTAGAGAGTGATGAGGTCTCTTCTCAGTCTCCTTTTCTCCAGGCTGAACACCTCCAGTTCTCTCAGCTGCTCCTCACAGGACTTGTGCTCCAGAACCTTCACCACTCATTCCTTCTGTTCAGTAGTGAGCACTGCTGGCATTCCTCATGCCAGCATCCAGCACTATTCAGTATAGAGAGAGGTGCTGCCACCACTCACAGGTCTATAAAATCTCTGTGTGACCCAGAAGGGGTTCAGCAGGAACCAACAGAGCTACATGGCTGTTTCTCCTGGCACGTTCCTTCTGTATGCTCAAAAGAAAATTATTCCATGGCTTCCCAGGGAAGTGAAATGTCTCAAAGAATCACAGAATCATTTTAGCTGTAAGGGAATTTAAAGAGCACGTGGTTCCAATCCCCCTGCCATCAACAGGGACACCTTCCACGAGACTGGGTTGCTCAGAGCTCCATCCAACCTGGCCGTGAACACTTCCAGGGATGGGACATCCACAACTTCTCTGGGCAACCTAGGCAGGCAATTGGGTAAAGAACTCCAAAAATGTGAATGACAGGAGGACACAGGATATCTAATACGACTGGTTCCCTTTCTGCAAGGGTTTCAAAGGGAGGAGCTTGGTAGCTGACCAGTGTCAGATCCCCTTAGTGATTCTGAAGCACAATGCTGTTTGATTTATTTATCAAAGCTGTTATTTTCAAAGGAGTTTAAAGGGAAACCGGTCATCTGGGAGGGGAGGGAGAGAGACACAGAAAGGTGCAGCACAAAGAGCTCTCATCTAGAAAGGCCTTTTCAAAATTTGAAGTTCCATGAAAGATTTCTCTAAGAAATCCCCAAAAGCTTTCATTGAAACAGTTACACGCTTCCCTGCCCAACTCCTAGCAAGAAGCACAAACACCAAGGTGCAGAGGGGTTTGTGTGCACATGCAACACCTGCAAGCAATGCAGAAGACTTTATCCATGGAGCACTTTCCTGTGGTTTTAACCTGGCAGCCCTTCCTTGCTTGCTCCTCTGTCTTTTCAGGGGAGAGCACAAACCTACGTGGGGGAAAAAACGACTTTAAATATCACACCATAGTCTGGAAAATACAAAGCACAATTTTCCACCCCAGATAGCTTCTACTGGCAAACACATTTCCTCAGGAGTTTGTGGAGAAGAGCCACAGGTTACAGCAGCCACCCTCAGCGAGGAAGGTATCCCTGCTGTCACTGGGTCCCTGCACTGGAGCTCCATTCCTCTTCTTGGCTGCAGGGAACTTCTCCAACACAGCTGCAGCTGCTAAAATAAACATGGGGTGTAAGCCTTTTGTATTCTGAACGATTTGCTGCCCTCTGTAGTCCAAGCATGGCTTTATTCAATCCATGGCAGGAACATTACTGCTTTTAGCTCAATTCCTCCAGCAACCCTTGGAGGCGAGAGCCCAGCGGTGCTGTGAGAACAGGTGACAGGTCCAAATGGACAAGCAACAAAGTCACTCTGCCGAGTGTGAGCCTCACCGGGGCAGTCATCCCAAGGATTTTCCATCCCCAAGGAAGCACTGCCTGAGAGTCAATCACCAAACTTCACAGGCACCACCCTGCAGTTAAAAAGGGGACAGCCATGGCTTTAGGCAATACCTGCCTTGCTGTTCCTGGTGGCTCTGCTGTGTCTCCAAGCTGTAGGAATTCCAATCTAGAAGAGAAAATCTACAAAGTCTGTGTGAAGCTGAAAAAAACCCACAACACTGAGCAGAGAGCCCTGGCGAGGCACAACTCTCCAGCACACTGTAAGGCATCTGCAGAGGAAACATTTCACTTGTCGAGCTCCTGCTGCCCAACTGCACCTTTCACTCCTGTGAGTTAAGCGGGAAAAGGGAGCTCAGCCCATTGCCAGACTGCAGAAATGCAGAAGACTGATCAAGGGGTCAGGCTTGGGTTTGGAGACCAGAGAGGCTGAGCCTCGGGGAACCACTGTCCAGCTCAGGCACGACACAGAAATAGATGGCTGAGAATATATTCAGGAGGTCAAGGACTTCTTCATCTTGTGTGGCCCTAGTATTTAATTTATGAAAGAGGGAACCCAGCTCAAAACAAACTAAAGCTCCTATTTTCACAGCTCTGCTATCCTGAAAAAAATTTCCCCCTCTTCCCTCCCAACCCACTGCCTTTATTAGAACTAACCACAAAGCTTCCAACGGGGAAAAAGCGCTTTCACTGCAAACCAATGAACTTTACAGCCAGATTTTTCCCAAAAGAAAACAGTTTCTGCTTTTCAGCCTCCCCCAATTACGCTGGCACAACACATCTCTCGAGGTGACAGGTGCTCTGGGTTTAGTGTAACCTAAAAAGAGTCTGCAGGTAGATGCAGCCCTCCAGTGGTGAAGAGAAAGACACACAGCTATGCATTTTTATTGTGTGTGCATAGAGACAGAATTACCATAATGGGCTAAGAATTCTTCCGTCTCTTGGTGGCCTTTGGGGGTGCCAATGCACAGAAAACCGTAAATCCAGACCCAGGTTCAAGTGGGTAAATGGGCTCCATCCCACAAGGTCCATGGCTCAGGGGCTGAGGACAGACAGAAGTCAAAAAATCTGAGCCACAAAAAGCTTTCAGAGGAGCAGTTGCATCCATGTCTGACCTGGGATGGTGTCCTTCTGCCAAGGAGCCCTTCAAACCGGACACATGGTGCGCCCCAAGGGCACCCTCCCATCCTAATTCAAGCCCATTCCTGCCTGGTAGGTCTCTTGGCATTCAGGTAATGCCCAAACCACCAAGCTCAGGTTGGACACTGCCTCTGGGCTATTTCATGCTCTGTCATGAGCCCTAGAATGCATCATTGTTACTTCACCCTGATTGCAGTCTGTCTCCCATCCCCTTTGCGATGAAACAGAGCCAATATTTACGGTCAGACAACAGACCTAGAACACCTTGGCCATCCAGGGGTCAGAGAGGGTCATCATTCCCTCACTTCAGGGTCTAATTCTTACCTGCACAATATGGGGATTCATTTGCTGCTTCTTCAGATCCTTCAAGAAGCGAAGAGGGAGCAGGACATGAGCCCAGGAAAGACAACTTCATTCACACATTGTGGCTCTGGCCAACGATATTTTACTTCATGTGAGCACCTGGGCAGAGCCTGGGTCACACGCCCATCCATCTCCTAACCACCAGAGCAAGAAGGGAATTGTCCCTTGTAAGTAAGAGCAGCTCCTTGAGTTTTGTCCTGCTCGCACCAGACCTCTGCAGAGCTCAGCAACCAACACACACCGTACAGCTTCTTAAGGGAGCAGAGGAGAGAGTTTACACCAAACCAGCAAGATTTGGACACTCTCTGGGGCCAAAAGTGAAGGAAAAACTCAGGATGATGTTGCAAACAGCTACAGTGAGCCTTGTTTGGGAGCTGTCTGTCCGTGGGCGACAGAGTCCTTGGAGCCCCGACCCAGCCAGCAGCCACCACTGCACCCACACCTGGGCTCCCCTGAGCAGCTCCGCCCGCCTGCTGTTCCACGCAGCTCCATGACTGCAATTTTCCAGCAATCCTTCAATGTAGCAGTGCCATCTTCAGGCACAAAGCCTGCCCTGCACCGCTGGGGGAGTAGGGACTTGCCTGGGGAGGAAGGGACAAGGTGTCCTACAGGCCAGGCTGAGTCCCCAGGGTACCAGCGTTTGACTTACTGTAGCCCAGTGTTAGCTGCAGCTTGCCCTCACTTTCCTGGTGATCCCAGCCTTGAGAACTGCAAATGCAAGGTCCATGTGGGCTTTTTCAACCTCGTGACAAGGCTCCCTCCCAGCATTTACTTTTTATCCCAAGTGGAACCAGAGCAGACACCGCTGAGCCAGTCCATCAGCCCCTGGTCATGGCTTCAGTCAGACCCATCTCCCAAAATACAAATTACCAGGTAAAACAATCCCAGGAGAAGAGTAACTCCTTAGTAGCAAGTGCAAGGCTCCTGAGACCTTCCACCACTTCCAGACCAGGTTTTTTTTCCTTATTCAGGTACTCCCACAACAGCCTTTTCATTCTGCAGCCCACCTGCCTAAGCAGAAATTAGACAGAGTCTCTGGCTCTCCTCCAGAGCAGATACATCTTCACCTCAGCTATCTGCATATGGACCTGTGCCCCCAAATGGTATTAGGATGTCCTTTGGCCTTAGACCCAAAATTTTGCAGAAAAAGAGCTGTTTACACTAATGCTGTAAGCAAGGGCCCCATCCCATTGGGATCATTAGGAACAGTTTCAGCAGGGTATCACCCTCTGCACTTGGCCATGCAGAACCTGCATTAATACCTGCTAACCCAGTGCAGAATGTATAAGTCCTTATGGCACTGACACAGTGGGGGCATTCACAGAGTCCCACCCTGCAATTCCATGTACCTACAGACTCCCAGTGTTTCCCTGGATAACACCACCTCGAGATGCCACCCCTGCCTGCGCTAGAGAGCTTTGGGAGAGACCCTGTCTGCCTGGGGCATGGTACATCCAGCCTTTTGGAATGCTCTCTGTGCATGGGACTGATGATTCCATGAGTGTGTGGGAACAGGTTAAAAAATTCCTCTGGATCCCCCCAGCATCCCTTCAAGGGCTGTGGGCTTGTCAGATGCCCAGACTGTGCTGGGCTGCCCTACCCTGGCACTGCCAGCCCAGATTCATGGAGCAGCAGGCACAGAACCCAGGGAACCTTGTAATGGGATGGTCTCAGTGCACCGGAAATGTCTGCATGGCCCTGAGCCTCAAACATGGGAGAGCATTAACAGCTTCCCCACTGCGAACAGGGGGTTCTGGCACCCTACAGGGAGAGAGACCTTTCCCTTCCCAGCCATCCTTCCTCTTCCCTCACAGCAGATGTTACTCACAAACCTTGCAGCAAATTGGCAACGATTTCCACCGAGCAGTTTGTGTCAGGAAAAAAGACTCCTTCAACCGGTAAGAGCTACAATTTGGCACCGTTCAGCCCAGCTGGGGACAATTTCCCATCAGTGGCACGTCAGCCTGCGGGCAGCAAGGCAGAGCAGACCTCCCCACTGGAGTAGGAGAGCTGGGAGGCTGCAGGGCTCTGCACAGCACTCACTCTGCAGCCAGAAGCTCAAAGCATCACCTGGTTTGGCCATCAGCATTGCTTATCTTGGGGCCTGAATTAATTAAGCCCTGAAATGCACCGTAGGTGGGATGTAATGGTGAGTTACCGCTCTTGGCTGGGTTCCCTGGGTCCTGTGCCAGCTGCTCCATGAATCTGGGCTGGCAGTGCCAGGGTAGGGCAGCCCAGCAGCTACTTCAATTCAAAGTGGCTGTAAAGAGCTAAAAAGAAAATACAGAAAGAGAGCAGAGCAAGCCCAGGTTGGTCTGGCATCTTCATCACCTCCTTTAGCAGCAGAGGAATTGGCATAGAGGACCCCACCTTCGGTCTGCAGCCAAATTTGCTTTCTGGCAGGATGATTCACAGGACTTTGAAGATATCCATAGTGGGAAAGTGTTTGCCTGTGTTGGACAACCCAGTGCCTCTGTGCTGGGAGGTGGGAAGCTGCTCCAATGCCTTTTGTTTCCACACTAAAGCAGTTCTCCCCACAAATGGACCAAGGAAGCCTCAGAATCTCTTACCAGTGTGGTGAATCCTCAGAGGTGGCGGCTCCTACCAAGGATCCAGGGGGAATTTCTGCCATTTGAATATATTTTTCTGTGCCAGGGCTATGTCACCCCAGAGACCCTGGGTCATTCACACAAAATACGGGAAAAAAACAGGCCAAACCTGCAGACATGCAACAAGAAGCCCATTTCTCTAAGTCATGCACATCCCCAGGCCAAGGTCCAGGTGTTGCCTTTTGGTTAAGAAGAGGAGTGGTTCAGAGACAGGTAAAGGACTGTGTCTGATAAAGAACATCCCAGGTTTTGGGTGGTGGCCGCTAATCCTGGCAACACCACATTCCCATGAGGCATTTAGGGGGCTCAGGATCAGTGGTTTCACAGCTGTCCTCAGGCTGAAACATCCAGCTGTTGTCTCCTGATGCAGCACCTTCAGAGGAGGTGACTGATGTGCTGCTGTGCCTATGGCACCTGCTTGGGCTGCTCAGTCTTTACAAAACCTGCAGCCCCAGGTGGTACACAAGTCCTGGCTGGAGATGGGAGCTGAAGCACCTGGCCCTGGAAGATGTTTCCCTTTCAAGAGGCTCCTGTCCACAGGGCAAAGCTCATCCTTTTGTAAATATTTTCAGTATCTCTTAAATATTTTCAGTGTTTCACTTCAGCTTCTTCAAGAAAATAGTCCTAAAGAAAATCTCTGATGATGAGGAAAATCTTTCCATCGTAATCAGGATTTTTAGTAAAAAATCCCATTTTTCTGAACTGCTCCAATAGCTAAATATTTTAACTTCTACCCTTCAGCAGCATCTGGGACATACCCTGCAAAACATCATTAGAAAAATGGTTCCTTGCAGATTTTTCAATAAAATATATAAACAAGGAAAAGAAGAAGAGTCTTGCAAGTCCATAGGCAAGTTGGGATGCAAACAAGGGGATCAGGGCAGGACTAGTGACTGACAGAGGAGTTACCCCAGATTCACCCTCCGATCCAGGTCCCTCAAAGAATCTGTGGTTATAAGTTTTTCAGGGGATTGATGGGGTTAGAAACCTTTCTTTAGAAGCATTACATGTTAATCGTAAACCAAACAACACACATTCAACAAGAGTCCATCTGGTTCAATAGAAATAGATCTTTATTAATAACATGCACATCATACGTATATTTAAAATACATATACATTTTTTCTACTATTCACTTTAGAAAACAATTTCATAAAAACCTTCCATCAGGTCCCAGGTAATTTTAAACATTAAAAAGCCTTTTTTTTTGTTTTGTTTTGTTTTGTATTGTTACAGAACCAGTAGGTATTGTTCCAATTACTTGGTGTATAATCACCATGTATTTAACATAATGCAGGCTCATGCATTTCAATAGAAATAGGTGTTCCCTTCTCTGCTTTGTCAATTGTGTCAAATATATGATGATATACTTGACAACGCCTGCCACAGCTGTTGTATGCAGCTGTGATTCCCTCCTGGGAGCGCTCTACAGGTGGCGTTTAAAATCTGGGGACAACTTTTTTACAACTTTCTGAGTTCCTGTGAGGGGCTCCTGCTGCTGCAGGTGGCCCAGAGCCCAGCTAAGGCAGGAACCAGAAAAACAGAATTTCATGAATGCCGGAGAGGAAAGCAATCTGAAAAAAGAAAAGAGGGAATTGGCAAATCCCCTCTGTGTTCATGGCAAACTGAGGTCAGGGCTGGGTTTCCCAAGGTCCTGCCAAGTACCAAATCAGATCTGTAGAGAGTGCACAGAGATACCAGCGATAGACGGCTTGCGGAGTTACAGAACATTTACAAAGGCTCATACGAGGATGGGACTTTAAGGCACAATAGTCCATATACTCAACACATTCATTGGAAAACAGAAGTTCAATTTACAGTGCAATAGAGATGTATTCAGGAGCTCAAGCGGCAGCTCGGTGATCGCCGTCACCGATGACGCGGCGATCGAGGGGGATCTGCGATGGGCGCAGCCCCAGCCCTGCACAAGCTCATGCACATGCTGAGCATCAAGCACACGAGGAGCCTCTCGGGCTTCAGAGACAGGGTCTGTGCGAGGAAATCGGGTGATAACCGAAGCATTTACAGGATCAGGGCCTTAATGTCACAGAATCATGGAATCATGGAATGGTTTGAGTTGGAAGAGACCTTAAAGACCATCTGGTTCCAACCCCCCTGCCACGGGTGGGGACACCTTCACTAGACCAGGCTGCTCGAACTCAGCGTTGGGGTTCTGCGCCAGACCCCATCCACACCCACGCTGTGGTCCCCATGAAGCCACCCCTGTGCACCCTTCACCAGCAAGTCCAGCCAGAAAAGCAGCACGAAGAAAACTCTGCTCATAGAAACACTAATTACTGCCGAGTGTGCTGCTATTCCCAGGAGAAAATAAATTGCCCTAAGCCAGTCGTTTTCAAAATGATCAGCTCTCCTCCCCAAGTCTGTCCTTGTTACCCAGCTCATCTATATTCTCTCTGATGAATATTCTATCTCCAAGGCAACTGAGTCAAAGAGAAGCAAGGACTTTCTTTACATCCAGTGCAAACATAGCCCATATGTAGGAGTTCCTAATGCAGTCATAATAGAACATATATATATATAAAAATCTATCTCACTGAAAGTTGACCACCTACAGACAGATTCTCACATCAGAAGCCAGAAGAGCTGAACTGTAGCTACAAACCCAAAAAAGAAAAATCCCTGTGTGTAGCTGTATTAAAATGCTGGTACCCAGTAACTTGGCAACTAAATGTTAAAATCAATATAAGTATATAATGCAAAAGGTGTCAAATTAAGTATTTCGGGAGTCACTTGCAATGTTATTGCACATTTGTCCTTCTTTATCACCCCCTAAACTATTTTTAAGCACTCAAGTCGAATTTTTCAGACCCACTTTTCAGCAGCACCAATCACTGGGCAGAGCAGAAGGCAGTAAAAACTGAAGCAGACTTAAAGCGTTTAGAATAGTGAACCTTTGATTCAATTCCATATCAAAAAGTCAACCATAAAAAACCCAATTTGTTCTCTAGAAAGAAATAATCCATTTTAACGGCTCCTGGAGCAAGTGAAAATTAAAAAAAGAGACAATGTGTTTTTTTCAAGAAAACAACACATGAGAAAAACATGAGTAAATTGTCATTCTCTTTCCCAGGTAGCCCAAGGAGTTTTGTGACCTGATGCAGATTTTTGTCTGTTATATCTGTTCAGTTATCACAACACCTTATCAGAGAACCTTTCAATAGGCAAGAAAGTATCTGCCTCTTTCAGCAGACAAAGAACCTCTTCAAAGGTGAATCTGACAGGGCCAATGTTTTTTTTTCACGTGAGGTTAAAGACTTTGATCCTACTGAGCTTTTTTCATTTCATTGCAACATTTCTAATTTTAAGTTAAAAGTTTTGTTTATTCAAGCCAGAATCATCCTATGAATATAAAAAGTCGGTCAGCTAGAGAAAAGAAGCATTTTAGCATTTCCTATACATGCTAGATCATTTTGAAATCAGGTGAAAACAGACATGAAGAGAAAAAATAATGCATGAATCAGACCACATCAGAGTGGAAAATCGCGTGGTTTGAAAAATGAGAAGACAGGAGCAATTTTCCTTTACCATTGCCCCAACCCTGGGGTGGCACAAGGCATTCCCGGTGCCACAGAGGCTGGACAGCTCCTGGGGTTAAGGGCACCTCTCACAACAGCAGATGGGCTTCTCTGCCAGCTCTTACTGCTGGTACTGGGGCTGTCCTACACACCTGATCAGCAGCCTGGGCTCCCCCAGCCCCCTGTTGAGGTGGGCATGGCCCCTTTCCACTGGAGAATTCTCAAACTGGAGATTTCTCAAACCACCTTGAAACCGTTTCTCAAATCATGCAACTTGATCAGCTGCATGATTTTGGGCTGGTGCAAGCCCAGGGGCAGCAGGAATCAAACCACACACAGCCAGGAAGCTCTGAGGCTGAACTGCGCTGGCTGAGGATTGAAAGACACCCTTTTCTAAGGGATAAGTAAATATGAGTTGTCTCAAAGCAAAACAAAAAATCTGAACATTCATCATGACTAACAGCACCTCCCAAACAGCACTGCCCTGTTTCTTCCAGCCTTCCCACAGTATCTGAGATGTTTATATTCTCCAGTTTGCAGGTTATCCTTGTTTTGAATTACACTGCTGACATTTTTTTTTTTTTTAATTTAAAAAAATCTGGATTTTACTGCTTCCTTCTGTCTCCTAAACCTGTACTGACTTCTAATTACTGATACCAGAGTTAACTTCGTTCTTCACACCTTTTTGCTTTTGCCTTTCTGCCCTTTCTCCATCACTAACACGTGCCTGGGAGCTGTGACAATATGTGTGACACACACGACCAGGATGCTCTGAGCAGGGTGACAGGAGGAATCTGACACAGAAAGCACGTTCTTGGCAAGCCACGGTGCTTGTTAACACTATATAATGCTTCAGAAATAGTATCAGCCACATCTGCAAGAGCAAAGCCTCTCAAAAAAAAAAAACCTAGGTTCTTAGGTATATATATATATCTGCCTCCAGCTGAGTGTGCGCTATTATTTACTCTGCTTTAAAGCTTTAAAGTGGTGATAGCCAGTGAGGCAAAGCCATTTTCTTTGCTGTAAGCCAACAGACCTGTAGGATTTTGACAGGCTTTGAACCATCTTGTGTATTTGTTCAGCAGTTCTGGGATGCAGGTCCCCCGTGGGGGAGCTGCAAGTGTATCACTAACAGCTGATTTACAGGCTCATTAATCACATTCCCCCAGATTATAGTGCAATCTCTGCTTCTGACCCCATTTCTGGAGCATCATCTTTCCCCTAATATTACTCTTTGGTATTTTCATGACGTAGCTTTGGCAGCTAGGAAACTTTCCACTGGTAGTCATTCCGTTTGCTGAACATCCCACACATGCCATAGCTTGTGAAATATATATATTTACATATTCTAAAGTTCATTCCCAGATTGAAATTAGACATTTCGCTTAAACCTGAAACATTATTACTAATGCTGAGCAGTTTCATCAGGAGAACCTCTGAGGTCTTACCAGCATCTGTCAGACACATTCATTCTCTATCTATGAGAGTTATCATTGATTTGCTGCCTTTTATAGTCCACATAAAAAGAAATTGCTGTCTACTCCCTAGCACCAGTGTGAACCTCGGGCCAAACAGCAAATTAGCATGCAAAGAAGTATCAGGGAAACAGCTAGGGAAAGAGGCAAATGAAGTTAAGGGAACACCAATGATGGGCTGAAGAAACAATCTTTCCTGTGAGTCATTCTGGTTCTTATTAAAATAGCAAAGTAGATACCAGCTAAGAGATAATATAAGTAAAAGGTGAATGCAATTATTTTTAAAAAAAACCAACCCACAAACCCTTGCAAATCTCAGCATAGAGTGTCTGTAAGTAGCAAGCGAGTTCAGTCTCTGAAAATCCTAAGCTAAAGACTGATTCCTTTGGCACTGACTCCCTCATGGTCAAAGCAATTCTCAAATAAACTTTCTGTCTATACCTTTACAGCAGATAACTTGTGTTTTACTCCTCACCGTTAGACTACTCCACTGCTTGGGGGCTCCTCTTGCACCGGGAACGGCGTAATTTAACCGCAAAAGTGATTTGGAGCATCTGTATCTACACACAGGTAACTTAAGTGCAGCTTTGTTTCTACAAACCGCCTTGCACGCAGTCTCTGCAGGTTGGGACCTCCGTATTGCACCTCTCTGTGTGTACAGCAAGGTGCTTCACACCGGGGGTCAGCAGCGGGGGCTGCAGAGCATTATCCAAAGCACCTTCCGCTCAGCTCCCGGCACCTCCGCCTCTGATCTCAAACACGTCTGCAATTAGTGCCTCACCTCAACACCTCAACAAGCAGTTCAAGCATTCAGAAACAAACATCAGTGGGTCTAACAGCTACTTTAATTCATTTTATAAATAAGCAACTGAGAATTTTGCTCCAAGTGGCTGCCCGTGTAGCCCATCCCGTAAACGGCGTTCTCTGCAGAGTAAGGCACGATGCGATACGAGTGCAGCTCTTCATAATAGAGCGACTGGGAACAGCACTCCTGCACCATAAACTTCAGCCGTTTTCGTGCGTCAGAGTAGGCAGTCCTATAGCACGGAGCCTCCTTAAAGTATTCATAGCTCTCCCTCTCTGTCTCTAGGTGAATCTTCCTCAACAGATTGTTAATTAATACAGACCTACGGAGATAGGCTTCGGGGTCATCCAGGAAGCGGAGCTTCTGGAGAGATAGTTTTAGGATACAAGTCCGGTCCTCTGGTAGTATCAGGTGCTGGGGAGTAAATGGATGGGTCTTTAGCATCAAGGAGTGAAACTGGGGAGAGGGTGGGGTTTGGAGGGAGAGAGATACTCACTTTTGGACAATACTCATGGTAATCTTGATGTAAATGTTCTTCTTCTGCATATTTTCTCTTGAAGTAAGCTACTTTCGACGTCGTTAATGTCTTTGGTAGGCCCCGATCAGATCAGCTCTGCACAAAAGAAGAAGAGAAACGAGGTCAGTAATGCTTGCTGCCAGGGTGGCTATAACATCACAGTCCAGGGTGTGCAGGGGAAGGAGGGATCCAGAGGGGGAGTGCAGCCAGGAACAACACTCAGACTCAGCCTGCAGCCCTCAACCCACTGGAAAAACAGTCGAGAGGCTGGCAAATGTGAAACTGTCTCTGAAACACTCGCCCTGAGGCTTGCCAGTGCAGCAAGCCCCTCTCTGGAGTGACCACCACAGCACCGGGCACAGGCAGGGTCTCCTGGTCCTAGAGCTGAGTGGGGTGTCCTGGCCAGCCACAGCCCCACAGAGCAGGCAGGAGATGCCCTAGATGAGAAGGTCACCACGCACTGCGGAAGGGACCAGGATGGGGCCAGCTGTGTGCAGGACAGGGGACCCTGTGCCCCTCTGTGGGGTGTGTGGGCCAAGGGTTGGGATTTGATTTCCACACGCCGTGCACGGAGCTCCGTGGCTTCCCTGGAAAACCAATGCAGAGTGTATTCACTAGATGGTAGTGTCGTCTCGGAGAAGCAGGAGAGCCCCAGTTCGGTGGGAGGGTGATGGAGTTGGTTTGTTCTCCGGGTGGCTTCAGTTTTTCAGGGCACAGAGGACAGAGGCTCAACATTTGGGATAAGAGAAGGAATTACTGGGCTCTTGTCCTGTGACAAGAGCCCAGTGGAGGTCTGTTCCTCCAGAGCAGAGCCCTGCAGAGGACCAGGGCACTCTGGGCACCCGCAGCCGGGCCTGGCTGCCTGCTCTGAGCTCACCCATCTCCCTGGAAAGGTGACGTGGTGCTTATTCAGCATCTTAATGAGGTCCATAATTCCAGTGGTACTCAGCCTGGTGAGCACTGGGTCCCTGTGAGAGCCAGGACTGGGCTTTGCTTGGCTATTCACTAGACAATATGAGGAGCTATGTGCATTTCTGGGAGGCACCCTCTCCTCCCAAACCCCTCTTTTTATAAGACATATCTGTTACTTGCTTTTAAATGCACCTTTAAAAAAATGAAATAAAAACAAACCCAAATTTTATTATACTGATATCTAAAGGCAATTCAGGGAAAGAAAGTACCCTGAGCCACTTCAGAGGATAACTCAAAGTCAGGTCCTGTGGGAAATATTTTCTTCCCCAAATTGAGATCTCCTTATGAGAGCATTTGAAACTTAGGTTTTCTGAGGAAATAAAGGATTTGGTTCTGGACCGTTTCCCTGATACAGTAGAAAAGCCAAAAAGTATTCCACAGCCAGAACACAGACCTCCTGTTGCTGGAAGGATCCTTCCATGGGGCATGAGAGGCTCCTTGAATCTTAGCTGCTGGTGGGAGTGGTAAGATACCCACACAACCATTCCAGGGACTGACAGCATCTCTTCTTCACCAACAAGGAGCCATGTGCTCTCCCTTCCTTCTACATCAAAAATCCACAAAAACAGGCTGAAGAGGAATTCCCCTCCATGAGGATTTTTGTGTTTTCTCACTGAATTTCAAGTCTGTGAGGATGGAGGTTTCTCATAAAGGATGCTGCAGATTTGTGCAGAAAACTGACTGGTGGGTTGACACCCCATTTGGAGTCGAGACCCCTCAACCCTGCTCTGGGACCCAGCACGGCATGGATTGCAGAGAAGAGCAGCATTTCTCTAGGAGAGGGACTACTGCTCTTGCCGTGGGACGACACTGCCGAGGTTGTCAAGGACTACTACAGGCTTCTAGTCACCCTGGACCATCACACACACCAGAGATGCTCCCAGCACCCACCTCAGCTCTCAAGGGCAAGGGCAGGGCTGTGGTGTTCACCACCCCATTGGCACTGAGTAGCTGCAAACACTGGTTTAAATTCATATGCAGCAACCTTCTCTGCTTGTAGGTTTTATTCCAGCGTTTGAGTTGCACCAGAGCCTGGGCAGCCTGGATATTTAATTACTCTGATATCATGTTCTCCTACGGGGAAACCCCACCACTGTGTTTTCTGAGCACAACAACAGATGCATTTATCTCCCAGAGCCATGGGATGGGAGAACATTGCAGTTTTCCCCACACTACTCTGAGGAAGACAAAGGTACAGACAGACAAAGTGACATTCCCATAGCCAGCCAGGCTGTCAGGGCTGGGAAAGGAGCCAAACCCAGCACACAGGTAGATCCTTCCCCTCAAACCAAGCCTCTAAATGCTAAAACACACTCCCTAGTGTTTTTCAGGGAAAAGGCTGGAAGCACAGCCCTATCACTGCCTGTGTGCAGTCGAAGCAGAAAATCAGCCTGGGTGCAGGGGCAGCACAGACAACCACAGCACGCAGAGCATCTCGGCTCAGTTCTGCAGCTCCGCCAGCTCCGTGCAAAACTCTCCCTTGCTGCTCCAGGCCACAGGAGCTCCTGCTCCCTGCCCCAGAGATGGAGGGTGACAACGCGAAATTCAGCATCCCCTGAGCACTGAGGGTCCTGGACACATCAGGGAGCCGGGACAAGGGAAGGAGCACTGGCAGCCTGTGGCTGGGAGAGAAGGAGGGCTGTGGTTTTGCCCATGCCGCGGGCTGGGGGCTGGTGCTGGCTGGCAGGAGCAGACGGAAAAATTGTATTTGGCTGAGGGACACATATGACCATCCTGGCAGTGGGTTCATTGAGCACCCAACTGGTATCCTCTTTCTGGGGCTATGTTCAGCACCAGCCTGGGACATATGCTTGGTTGGCTGTATTTAAATTCCTAAAGACCTTACATCATCTAAAGCAGCAAAGTTGTCACAACCCCCTCACCCCGACACCCATGACTTTAGGAGCAAGGAAGGGAAACTACGACCAAGCAAACACCAAGAGCATCTCTAGGCTGCAAGTTTGGCTCGAAATGTGTTCCCAGTTTTAAATGAAAGACTACGCTCTAGGAGCAAAGTAGCCCCAAGCTGCTCAACACCAGACCATCTGTTAGCAAATCCCAGCAGTTCCAAACCTGCAGAGCTTGGAGCACCCACTTCCCCAGCTCAGCAGCTCCCACGGGCTGTCACAGGTGGCTCAGCTCCCCGGGAGGGAAGGGGTGCTGCCTGCACACCTGCAGGGTGAGAAAGTGAGCTGAAGGCACACAAGCCCATCCCAGGGCTGCTCAAGAGAAGCTCAGAGTCTGCTCTTGTGCTCAGTGAAGCTGCCATCCCAGCACCACCCATTTCATCACCATCATCTTTTGTGGCTGCTGGTGGTGCCCACACACCTGTCTGCAGGTTCAGGGGAACGAGAGCATGAACTGTGACCTCGCACCATGCCCTCAACACCAGCACCGATGCTGAAGCCCTCGTGGGACCCCTCTCCATGCAGGAGGCTCGCAATGACCAAGCCTTTCTCTAACACTTATTGGAAATCTGCACTCGGTGGCTCTGTGCGTGCCTGGGAGCTGCTTGGCTGGGGTTACAGCCATCCAAGGCTGTAGTAATGCCGCAGTGAATCAGACCCTCAGCGTTTTGTTTAAATATAAACATATTGAATCAGTGCTTTTTGTGTAGAAGGCTATTCTCGCGAGCCAAGCGTTTTGACAGCTCCAGCAAGGTGGTATGAGTCACTGCCTCTGCCTCACTCAAGCTCAGAGACAGATACATCTTAATCACATTACGTTTTTTTCAGCGCTACACCACAAGTCAAGGCACGGGGCCAAATCTCCCCGCGGGGACCAACCAGCGCAGCGCCGAGTCCCGAGCCTGAGGTTTGTCCTTCCAGCCTGGATGAGCGTCGGGAAAGCGCATTCAGCATCCCGGCAGCGCTCAGCCGCAAGCCCTCTGCTGCTCCCCAAGGACTCGGTGCAATTTGCACCAGCGGGCGGTGCTGCGGGGCTCGGCAGCCCCAGGGCGGGCGCTGCCGCTGCCCGGTGTTTACACCCCGCCGGTGCGTGCCTGCTCGGAATGCACAGAGCATCGGGGCACGGCGGCTGGAGCTGCCATTAGCGCTAATGGAAGTTTGGAGTATAAATCCCACGCGCGGCAGTGAGGGAACAGACGCCTCTGTCTCAGGCTTAGATCTCTCAGATACAGCTTCTCAAGGGCTTTAATTGTACTTTCAAAAGAGCAAAATGTGTCCGTTCCTGTTTATTTCTCCGGGAATAATTATGGTGCTCTGTGGTGTGGTACTCGGGGAGTTATTAGGCATGTTTGGACAGAGGACTGTCTTATCTAAATGGGATTGGAAATAGATTTATAGCACGGCAACTTCCCATTTGAACTGCAAATTGCAACAAAGTCACTTCACCTGCGCTCCTGCATCGCCCCAGTGACAGCAGCCCCTCTTCTGCACGAGTTAATGCCGGGCGATTTCCACAGGGCTGCAGCCTAGCCGAGACAGGAGCTAACACGGCGTTTAACAAATGGGTGAACAGCCGGGAAAAAACACACCTGAGCTTGTGCTTTTGCATCTCGGGCAACAGAGAGGGGTCTGCAAGCCCCGGCTCTGCACAGCAGCCCTGTCCCAGAACTCGTACGTGAGCCCTTGGGAGCATCCCCACACCTGCCTGCGCCTGCACCTCCCCTACCTTTCCCCGGGAAGAAAATTCCTCCCTGCCTGCTCAGTGCTGCAGTGAAAGGGCTCGTCTGAGTCGATACTATTTGGTTGTTGATGCAGACATCTGCAGGGGGTGAGCACGGAGCCGGCTGGCCGAGCCAGCCCCGCCAAGCTGCGCACGGAGGTGGTGACTCAAATGTGCCGCTGCCCTGCAGGGTTCCTATCGCAGCGTAAAGGAGAGTGATCAATATGCGAGCTAAAGCCGGCTGAGACGGAGACCATCGCTGAGCGTCTCTTGCGTGCTCAAATACAAAACCTGAGGCTTCTGAGCACACAGAAACTGGCCTTTATTACCAGCGGGAGAGGTGGCTTTGACATGGCAGGACGTATCATCATGTCCTTGCGACTGCTGTCAAGCTGCGGTGATAAACTCCCCCGTCTCTAACCTTCAGAGCACTCGCAATTAGGGGGTGCTCAGCTGAAACCTGCCCCTGGTTTCACATGCTCTGCTGCTGCTCTTCTCCTCTCCTAGGGCAGCATAAGCAGCTGGTCCCACTGTGGGATTCCCAGCCGATAATGCAAAGCTACCAGACCACAGGCAGATGAGCATGTGGATCGAAAACACATGCCAGCCCCAGGATTTCACACGGCTGCCAATCGATTGTAGCCCTTCCAGCGTATCGAGCCTTATCAGCCAGAGCAAGCCCCCTTTTATTGACTTACAGGAAGGTGGGGACCCCCAGCCCTACTCTGGTCCGCTGGCTTTGCACTTTAAAACTGCCTTTTAGTTTGCTGATTGCTCTGCACATCTCCCTAATTGCCGATTCTCCCGAGGCACACATGTGTACGAGGCACAAGCATCTGAAGAGCTCTCGTGAGGGCATGAAGGCATGAGACTTAATGGCTAAGTGACTATTCCTGTTTCGCCCCTTATAGTCCCACTGCTTTCATCAATAGAATAAAACAATAATTCCAGGTTTGCCCCCTTTCGACATTAACCCCAGTAAATTCCCCTCACTCAGCCCAACCAGCTGAAGTTTGCAAACTTGTTAGTTACCTGAGGATGTGGAGTCAGTCTGCCAAGGGTCTTTCTGGGATAATCTCAGCAGTCCTGGTAAGATTTCCCCCTCGCACGGGCTCAGCGAGCATTTCTGGCAGCACGGCACTGCTGAACGGTCACCTGCCGTGGTGGATCAAGGAGAAACACACATGGCTCAGGTGGCAAAATCAGGACAAACACGGCGAGCAGCTGGACCACAAGAGGAGAAAGTGCTATTTCAGCATCCCCGCAGGGCTCAGTAGCGGGGATAAATAAGTGCTCTGATGTTACACCCAATTCTCTCACTTTGACCTTGCTTCCTGGAATCCCTTTCACACATCAGGAAAGTAGATAAAACACTAAGAAAAAAACATTTCAGTCTCTCAGTGGTGTACCTATAATTCTCTCAGAGCAAATGCTGCAAAAATACAGCTTGCTCCTCTAAATATCCGGACGTTCCTGGAGCTAGAACATTAATTCTGTCCCAACCACCTCTTAAAATGGCACATAATTTTCTCCATTAATTCTTGTCAACCTCCGAGGAAAGCTAAAGGGCTACTATTAAAACCATGCCATTATTTTGAGTAGCAGCATTAATTTTCTATCATACACACTCACACTGCCTGCAGAGCAGTACAGGTCTGGAGAAAGTCAGATTCCCATTTCTCTTTAACAGAGTGCACATTTCAGAGTTTGCCTGACGTACAGTTTCCAGGCTGATGCCTTGCCTTCTGGGTGAAGTATTTGGCACGCTGTAGTAAGAGTATCTCCCACTCTCGGGGGAAAAACTATCACAGATATATGTGTATGCCTAAACTCTGCACTTTTACATGTGTGTGCCAGAGACATTCACACTTTTTGAGTCCATGAACGAAATTAGACATGTCTAAATCCTGCAAGGGAGAAAGGAAAGGAGAGCTTGTATGTGTGCGTACTTGTGCCTCGCAGCTATAAGACAACTATATTTAGACAGTTGTGTCATCCCAGAGGATGACAGCATTAACAGGCAATGGAAAGAGGAGCTATGGTGACTTTTCAGAGTTCAGCTCTGACCGTGAAAAGAGGACTCTAATCGAAATGACCTTTCGTAGAGTCTGGCAGAGCAGCAGCACCTCTGCCCGTGGCACTGCGGGACGCGCGGAGCCTCCCTCTCAGCTCTTCCCTCTCCCACACTGCAGCAAAGCCACGAGAGCTCCCAAACAAACACAAAACTTACTCCACGCCGACAGCCACCTGCTAAACCCTTTCGAGCAGATCCCACCAGCACAGCCCCACACCACCTCGCTGCCACGGGCAACCCCACAGCTCGCTGTCCCCGGCCACCTCCGGCTCAGTGGCACTCACCCAGCGAGCCCCGGCTCCAGAGGGAGGGCTGCTCCGTCCTTCCCTCGCTGCTCCTGGAGGAGGTGGTGGCGGTGCCGCTGCTGGTGCTGGTGGCGGTGGTGGTGGTGGTGGGAAGGAGAGAAAGAGGGAGGGAGGAGGAAGAGGGGAGGAGGGAGGAGCAGATCCCGCCACCGGGATGCTCCTCGCCTGGCCGTGCCGTGCCTTGCCGGGCTGCGGGGCAAGCCGGAGGATGGAGCAGGTGCCGCGGCTCAGAGCTGGACAGGCGGTGAGGACCTGCCTGGGGCTGGCGGCAGAGGATGGGGATGTGAAACGCCAGAACCNGGTGACTTTTCAGAGTTCAGCTCTGACCGTGAAAAGAGGACTCTAATCGAAATGACCTTTCGTAGAGTCTGGCAGAGCAGCAGCACCTCTGCCCGTGGCACTGCGGGACGCGCGGAGCCTCCCTCTCAGCTCTTCCCTCTCCCACACTGCAGCAAAGCCACGAGAGCTCCCAAACAAACACAAAACTTACTCCACGCCGACAGCCACCTGCTAAACCCTTTCGAGCAGATCCCACCAGCACAGCCCCACACCACCTCGCTGCCACGGGCAACCCCACAGCTCGCTGTCCCCGGCCACCTCCGGCTCAGTGGCACTCACCCAGCGAGCCCCGGCTCCAGAGGGAGGGCTGCTCCGTCCTTCCCTCGCTGCTCCTGGAGGAGGTGGTGGCGGTGCCGCTGCTGGTGCTGGTGGCGGTGGTGGTGGTGGTGGCAGCTCCTGCGGGTCCCTGCAGCCACTGAGGAGCGCATCACCTCCCGGCCGCAGCCCGCGGAGGTGGGTGCCCAGATGTTCCCCGCGCGGATTGGTCCAGCGGGAGCAGATGTTGCCCGGTTGCTAGGAGCGTTGCTAGGAGCGCTGCTAGGAGACGGTGACGCTCTCTCCATCACTGGCGCGACTCGAGGCCGCGGGGAGGGAGGGAGGGAAGGAAGGAGNCCGTCAGGGCGGGCTGAAGGATGCGCGGAGCGAGCCGGCAGCCGCGGACGTGCCGAGTGCTCGTTGCAGCACTGAGAGAGGACGAGAGCTCTGCTCACTTCAGGGCAGGATTGGGAGACAGACAACCCAGTGCCTGGAAGGGCTGGAGGGAGAGGAGTCCAATTCGGTCCTGCTGGCAGAGAACCGGGCTCTCCTGCTCTCTCGCTGGGTCATGTTCTTCTTCCCTCCTGATTTATGGTTCTCCCTTTTTACTCCATGCCCGCCATCAGATCCCGGCCCACTTTTTGCCCTGAACTTTTGGGATGTTCCACCACGATGCCCTGGGTCCCACCCTGGCACTTAGACCCATGATCTCATGGGCAGAAATTAGATTGCTGCAGGAAAAAAACTGCACAGCAAAACAACACAGACCTCCTCCCAAATAAAAGGGCAGGTCACTGTGGGGTGGGACAACTCCTGCAGCTCAGCCAGACAGTGGGATTTTACTGCTGAGCACCCTCCTTAGGGCAATAGGTGGGATACCAGGCTCAGTCTACCCTCATAACCGAGGGTCCAGACAGAAAGGCGCAGAAAAAGTTTAAAAGGAGCCAATAAAATCTTACCTGTATAATACAGCGTGCAGAAAGAGGGGAAATCCCTTTCCCTGGAAGTCTAACTCTGTATGTAAATACTGGCAGATAAAAAGGTAAAATAAAAAGGATTTTCTAAAAAAACACACCAGCTATGTGTAGGGACCTTCCCTGAAGGAAGGGGGTCACTCCCAGAGTGAAAAGGAGTTGTACAAGATGAGCTTTTCTGGACAGCCAGAGTGATGCCAAAGGCTGCACTGGAGTTATTGGTACAGCACTGGCTTAGATCAGCCCCAGTACCAAGCCTGGGCTTTGATCAGGACTTTTCTCCAAGAAGAAACATCTCTAGACAATAAATTTTCTCCTGCACCTGCCAGCTGTGTCCATTTCCTCACAACTACCATGGATGACACCGCTGCTCCTGACAGACTCACGTGCATGCCTTAGCCTCCCCATCCCAGCAGTCACTCAGTCCAGCCCAGGGAACCTCAGAATGGTTTGGGTTGGAAGGCACATAAAGATCATCTTTTTCCAACCCCTGGACAGGGGACAGCATGGGCAGGGACACTTCCCACTACACCATGGTGCTCAAAGCCCCATCCAGCCTGACCTTGAACGCTTCCAAAACAGCTTCTCTGGGCAATCTACTGCCATCTCCCATCCTGCTACTAAAGGTGACTCAAAGGCTCAGATAGTGCCAAAAACAAGGCACAGTGCTACGGGAACATATTCATCTTGACAGCTTTTGAAGCTCCTGGGAAGTTCCCTGTTCCCTTGTGATCTGTAAGATGTCCAATGCATATTCTATCTGGTCATGTCACTGCTGGAAGGACACAGGGAGGGAGGGACTTCCCCTCCCTCTGGTTGCTCCCCAAAGGTCCTGCAGAGGATTTTGCACCAGGCTTTGTCCTCCACCCTCTTAGACAGGGGAAATGGAGGCACACTGTTTTTGGGATTCACCTGGATCAATATCTCACCCAAATTTTAACAAACTGGGTCTTGGGAAGCCTGAGACTCAGCTAACACATGCCAATGCAGCAGCCTCAGACCTGTTACTGCCTTGACTTGGAGCACCTGGCTGCATTTGTTACTCAGTGTGCACAAACGTGCAAACACGGCTCCCCTGGTCGCTGCAGCTTGAGGAAAGATCACCCACAGCCACATATTTACTTCAAATTATCTCTGAAGCTCTGCCTCTTTTATTGAGAAGTCAAATGAAACTCCAACTAATTTCAAATTTGAATTTTCCAGGACAATAGGAAGGCACTGCAATTTAATTGATTTTGATTACCTGCCTTATTATTATGCTGCCAGTAGCAGTAGTTCAGGTTGGTGTAATTTTAAATTTACTGTGAGATGAATCTGACATTTCTCTACTGCTGAATCGAGGACTTGAGCGATTCTTCAGCTCTTCACAAAGACGTGGTAATTAATTCAGTAATATCACTTCTGTAAGCAGAGATAGAAAAGGAAGACACAGAAGCACCTACTCGGTGCCTAAGAGCTGAATGAATGACAGCATCACTTACTCCAATCTTTGTGAAATTTACTGTATTTTTTTTTAACATTCAACGCAATTTCTACTGCAAAGACACATCTTCGCCTCTCCTGTCAGCACACAAGCAGGACTTACTAGCAGGCAATAATTTACAGCCAAAAGGTCAGCTATGTTTCCTCAGCTGGATCCAAGAAGCATTTCCACCCCCTGATCAGCCCTGAGGAAATTCTGCCACAATCCAAGTGTAGCTGCTTTTCTTTGCCCACTTTCCAAGGGGGCAGAGAGTGCAGGGAAGCAGATCCCCTGCCAGTGTAAACCAGCACTGTTCTGCTGGCTGAAAGGGACCTCCACCAGGAAGAACAGAAGATGCTCCATCTCATCCCATACCATCCCCTTCCTCCTGCCATGGAAGCACGAGAAATCACTTCCCCTCCTTGTCTGAAGAGGAGATTTCCCCTCTGCCAGGGATGCCTGGCCAGGAATCACTGCCCAGATGACTCTCACAGTGTTTTAATGCAGTGGAAATCAAACAGACCCAGGAACTGGGACCAAAGTCTCTATTGACAGGGGTATTATTTGAGAAGATAACATTTTAAATGTGTGCTGCACAAGAAAAAACCTGGACAGGCAGACAATAGAAGAGCAGCTTTGTGCTTTTATTTTGGTCTTTCGAAAGCAGGATTGCCTGACATATTCAGTGCTATAACAAATACATGTTTTTAAATGGTTCTGAGCAACTGGGAACATAAAACCCCAGAACATCAGCATTTACTTTAACTGTCTCACAGAATTAGAAAACAAAAAATCAGTTCCTTCATTTCAATGTAGTTATGTCTCCTCAAGTTAAGTGTTAAAGAAAAATGAATTAAATTAATGTGCCCTTTTGAATTCAAGCACCAAACATTCAAAGGATGTGTGTATGAAAGCACCAGCCCTCCCAGGCACCATATACCTACACAGGTGCTGCATTTTTAAACACAGCATGCAGAATGTATTTTCAAAAGATAAAATGTACCCAAAATGTTCAGCATTTGTACCTGAGAAGTCTCAAATGTGAGGAGCTGCATCCTGGTCCAGGTTTTATCCTTGGCCTGGCCCGCTCAGCTGCCTCCAGCAGACACAGACCCTCAAAAGCTTTCCCAGCCATTGGCTTGTCACAGCAAATGAAGATGAGTAGCTCCAGTTTCTGCACCCTGCTCATGCCTCCCAATAGTTGGCCAGTCTCAGAGGGACCAGATGCCTTGGGAGGCTAATCCTGCCTCCATCTAAAATGCTGCTTTTGCATTTAATTTAAAAAAACAGCTCTTTCTCTTTCTGCTCTTTCTGTACTAGAACACTATTTTTCTCCTCTCTCTTCCAATTCATTGTACAAGAAAAATTGTTGTTATTTTAAATTTTTTTTATTTTTTCTTTTACCTTTTTACATTTGAGAAAAACTTTAAAAAACCTTCTGAAACAAGCTGGGCAAGAGCAGAAAAAATGAAGTTCATTTTCCTACATATTTGTGCTCTTTACCCCCTATGCCCTCCCCACCACCCTCAGCCAAATTCCACCAAATTCCCCTTGGACACCCCCAGCTCAGCCAGAGGCAGCAGATGCGGGAGCTGTTGCAATAGACCAGCTCACCGACCCTTGGCCATCAAACCCACTTCTTTCTGCTTCTCTGGAAATGTTCCTCTGCCAGCTGACAAAATTTGTAGAAGCATAACTGTCTTTGAGACAGTTACCCCGCTCTCAAATGTGATTGAAATTGGCCAACCTGCTAAAAAGTGATGGTGGTGGAAGAGAGACTGGAGAGGAGACAGATGGCAGACAGCTCAGCTTTAGCCTCCACTGAGCTGATTGAGAAGTGGGAATGCTTTCACCCTCTCGTGAAAAATTATATCACTCTTTTGCTGAAATTCAAAACTTGACATTAAATATGTGACTTTTCCAAGTGGTCAAAATTAGGATTAGAAAAATATAAAAAAAGAAGGATGTCTTGACAAAACAGCACTTGGTGCTTTGCCAGGGGATGAAGTCATTCTAAAGAATTAAAATGCAGCTGGAGGAAGGACAGGATAATCAGAACGATAAAACACAACGCAGCCGGGAGCCCGGCGGGGCCCACACGTGCTCTTGCTGAGCAGTGGGGTCCCAGCAGGAGCAGCAAGTGGAGTGCTAAGCCCTTGCATTTGCATGGTGGTGGTGTACACCAGGCACACAGAAAACCTGAGTTTTTACTATCAAATTCACGGGCAGCCTCATTTAGGCCAAGCTGACCAAGTGCTGGCACCAAGACTCATGGCCCGGTCTCCTCTCCCCAAGCTCAGTGCCAGCAGCTTCACCGTGGTGTGTGCTGAGCTCGCACAGGGACACAGGCAAGGCTGCCTGCAGGAATAAAACCCGCCCTGTGCTGGTTAGCCCTGAGCTGGGAATCAGCCTGGGAAAACCCACCTGAGGCTGAGGACTCTCCCACAAGGACAGGGTGAGGCTGCAGGAACAGCAACACCAGCATGGTGTCCCCAGCAGTGCCCAGGTCCCCCAGAGCCATCCCCAGCCCCCCTCAGCACTGGGGTTACTTGGGAGGAGTAGGATGAGCTGGTGGGAGAACTGAGGCTGGTTGATTGGGCAGGGAGAATTTTAAGTGGTTTTCAGAAAATGCACGGGGTGAAGCAGTGTTAGGATAACCCAGGCAGGACAGCACTGTCCTGGTACCGACTCAGACCGTGCCACCGCCCCAGCAGCAGCACCCACCTGAGCTCCCAAACCCCTGAGCAACTTGCAGACAGTGCCTGGCTCTATAGATCTCCCTCTGTGCCTGGAGGAGCTGCTGGGGGACTGCTGCAACCCAGAGCAAACCCCAGCCCACCCTGCAGCTCCTGCCAGCCCTCTCAGCTGAGCCTGGTCACCCACAAACATCAGTCCTTAGCAAAACACCTGTTTCACCCTCAGTTTGCACCAAGGATGGTGAGTTTTTCCAAACTCCCTAGTTTCTCTCTGAGCTTCCCAACATATCCCATTTCTCCACTGTCTAAAGATGAAGGGCCCTGGGCTGGGTTTTCTGTGTCCTCAGACATGTCTTATATCAACTGCCTTTGCTGAGGTTTCCAGGCACTGAAGCTACCAACTATTGCCAGAAAAAGAAACTCTATTTCAGGGCTGGTCCTGGAAAGCCAACCCTGTGGGTGCCAGCAGGGCTGCAGAAATCGTGGTTTCTCATGTCTCCCTCAAATATGGCACTGCTATTCTGAGAGGAACAAACTAACCCGAGTTCAAAGCCACCAATCTGGGAAATTTTTTAGCTTCTATCTTTCTGCATCTTAATGTGGGCAGGGATTACAACTGCAACCTGCCAGAAGTAAACCACTCACAATTACATCATGACCAAAGGTAGATGCAAACAAAAGTAGCCACCAGATACAGACATATCCCCTTGCTGGCCCAATTTCATCACTCCAGCTCATCATTTGAGCTCTTACCTTTGTTTCCACTGTGTGGCCACCCCAGCTTCTATGGGGGCATCCCTCTGTGTCCCACACACACGGCCAGGATGTCAGCAAGGCTGGTGTCTACACACAGCAGGGACATTGGTGACACTGACTCCGTGTGTCCTGGTGCAGGTGCCAACACATCACTGGTGTGTAGGAGAAATGCTGAGTCCAGGGCACCACCACAGAGGGGGCTGGAGGGGTTTCTCCCCCAAATCCTGCCAGGGCTGGATGAGACAGTGGGGAAGAGCAGATGTCAAAGGCACAGCCAGCACTCTTCCTTCCCCACACAGAGCTGGCTGGAAGGCTGGATGCAGGGGGAAGCAGAGATATGGTGGGACATGGGAATCTCTTCAGCCCCCGAAACCCCCCAGGCTGCTGCCACAGGGCCCCTGTGTCAGTGTGGATGGACAGGGGCAGCAAGTGCAGGGCAGATATTTCCCATTCCTCCCAGTCCTGCATTATGCAGCAGGCACCAGCATCCCTGCTCTGAACAAAACACGTCCCCCCCTCCTAGATGCATATTCACTCCGTTCTGCCACAGCCAGAACAAAAAGGAAGATACGTTGGGTTTGCATGTCTACATGAGCCATCTGCTTCTATTTTATTGATGAAAACCTGTAACAGCAGCATTCTCCATAACAAAATAAGACTGTTTCTAAGGTGTGGAAAGCTGTGTGTGTGCAGGGGTAGTTTCAGCCCAGAATTCTGCAGAAGCTGGGTTTAATGCTGATTTTTTTTTTCCAGTCAGATCATATCAGACATTAGTATTCCTAACGCAGCATATAATTAGCAAGAGGCAATATATTGTATGATCATGCACGTTAGCACTTAAGTAGAATAAAAATGTTTCATTGTCAACTACATGAAAAGCTAAGAATAAACCCATACCAGTCTTCCTGTTGAATATCCAACCATCTTTTCCTTGTATTTTTCATCTTTTTGTCACAGTTTTGCACTTCAGGTATCTCTTTCAGTCACGTACCCAGCAAGTGAAACCGTGCTCACACCATCCCAGTGGCCTCCCACCAGCCAATACCAACAATTTATTAACTAGATTCAAGATACAGTTTTTAATGCAGATCTTTGAACTTCACAAAAGTGAATAGGACACATGAATTTGTTTCTTATAACCTTCACAGTACGAACAGTTCTCCCTTTATAGATCTATTTATCATAAAAATAATTCAACAATAAATGCAAGCTCTAGAAGCCTTGCTTTTGCACCAAGAGAAGTTACAGACCTGGCATTTTTATTCATTTGTCTGTACTGTTAGTTTTTAAAGTAAACAAGTTATAGATAAATTTTGTGCTTGCCCAGAGAATTTGTGGATGCTCATCCCTGGAAGCGTTCAAGGCCAGGTTGGATGGGGCTCTGAACTACCTGGTCTAGTGGGAGGTTGCACATGGCAGGGGGTTGGAATGAGGTGGTCTTTAGGGTCCCTTCCAACCCAAACCATTCTGTGATTCTGTGATCTCAGGCTGGGAAAGGGGAGCTGAGATCTCCATTGCTCCAGGAGCTCCCTCAGCCACGGGGCTGAATCGCTTCAAACACCAACCAGCTCTCTGTGCTGAGGAGATGACAGCAGAGAAAGGAGAAAGATTAAAGGCAGATTATTCTACTAAACACCAGGAGGGAGGCGCAGCAGGAGCCTTACAGCACTGTCCTGTGGCAACAAACCCAGGGAGAGATGTCTGTGCACCCACAAAGCTCCTGAGGGGGATGACTCCCACGCCATGGAGCGCACGGAGGAAACGTGACAAGCACACACCTCAGTGTCTACAGTGTCCAGCTGTGCCCGCAACAGAGAGACAACAAAAACCCTGCCAGAGATGGTATACTGTTCCAATATAGAAAGAAGTCAATACACACTAAAAATAATTTATTACATACCATATATTTAAATCAACAGTCAAATATACATTGAGATGTGCTCCATGCAAACGCCCCGCGGCACTGTGCCATAAAAAACATTTTTATATATACACACACATATAAATGTCACGCAGTATTTAAATGCTAAGTCTACCAAATGATTACTTCATTTACTCTTCCTGACAAACAAAACTCTCTGCTGGGAAAAAGTCAATGAAGTTACAGCTGAGAATACAGCCCAGCAAGACACAAACCATGGCAATGCCAGCAGAGGAGAGGTGTGGTACCAGTTTAATTGGAAAACTTGTGCTTGAGGTGCCACGTAGTGACAGCAAGAGATCGGAGGACAGGTTTTATCCTGAGCACCATGAACGTAAAATATTGCTACCAGGCACTGACCTGCCTTGGACCAGACCTCTGTAGATATTAATGAGAGGATGGGAGATGCAGTGATGGAGACAGTGTGGAGGAAAAGCACCCAGAAAATGTTAACGAGACACAACAGGGATGAGAAAAGCTGGCAAAATTATATGATTTTTTCCTAGCTGCTAATGAAGAGAGAAATTTGCAAAGTTACCCTAAGCTTGAGAAAATGAAGGGAAAGGGAAGTATTTGGCACAATGAAGTGCCTTCCCTGGAGGTCACAGCTAATTAATGGTAGTGGGGCCAGGAAGAATCCTGCTTTTGTGTGAACCTTGAATCCTTGTTCCTCACCCATGGCCAATATCAGCTTTTTGTCTCTTGTTTCTCAGTAAGATCAGCCCACACTGGGAATGACACTACAGGGGACAAACACCTGCAGAGTATTTGGTGCCTATTTGATGACTCCCACTACAGCCAGAGGAAATACAAAAGCCAGGAGGAAACATCCTTAGCTCCTCACACCTGCAGTTGCCCAAGCAGCTGTGATTTCTGTTAAAAAAAAAAAGTGCTTTCCGATTTCCTCGGGAGGTGAGCCAGTCAGGTCTGAATGGATTTTCACAGGTCCCATCTGGCTTTTGTGTTTCTTCCCCAACTTCTTCCAACCCCAGCTGCCTACTGCTCACTCAACCCAGAGACCATGCAGGTTTTTGGTGTGTGAGATCACATAGTCTATCACAGCCTCCCTGCATCACTGCCAGGCAGCAGTCTTCCTTCTGCTCCATCAGTGGTACCTCAGAGGATTCAGGGTTTTATGCTCCTGTGATGGGCAATATCCAAATCCCGTGCAGGTTCCCAAATTAGGCTCAAAAGAAGTCCCATCACTGGAATTTTGTCTGCCTTCTGCAGGAATTAGGTTTTCCCTGCTCTGGGTGTAATGACCTGTCTAGTGACAGAGCTTTGCTCAGGTTGTTCAGCTCTGCAGAGAGATCTCAAAATTCGTTCTCCCAGGACAAACTCTGGAGCAGAGTGGAGGGAAAAAATCTCTCCTTCAGCCTTCTGTTTTGGGGGAGCAGCACAGGGAGAGCCCAGCCCAGAGCTCTCCTCTTACCCCTTCACTTGTATAGAGGGTTTGTGTGGAGAGGAGAGGGATTGTAATGCCAAAAGAGATGAATGGTACCTACCAAGTTTGTTATTCAGACTACAGTATTGACCTATATCTGCTTTATAAAGGTGAAAAAACATGGATAGCTGTGTAGGTTGAGCAGGAGCATCTTCCTGCTGCCAGCTGGCAAACAGCTTGGGGATTACAGCATGAGGATTAATAGCCTTTGTCATTTGTAAGTGCAGATGCTAACCTTACTCATATGACAGACTGATCTTCTTTGGATTCTGTGCCTGTTTGCTGTTCCAGAAAGATGACCTTGGGCTGCTGTGAGAGACAAAATATTTACACATTCATTTCTTAGGGCCCACAGCGTAGGCTGCAGGAAGGCACAAGCTCATTCTGCACTGAAAAAAAGCTGTATGCCTTCAGCAGATCTGGAGCTCAGGAGTCATGCAGAGAAACCGGGTTTCAGCTCAGGCTTGATGCCACTGCAGCCCAGCTGTGCTGCTTTCTGGAGTAGGGAGTGAGCAAATTCCCAGCTCTACAGCAGCACGAGCACACCAAGAGCCTTCCCCTCCTGCCTCTCCCCCGCCACCACCTTCCCACCACTGCTTGGGGTTTTCATTTCTTGCATGACAGCTTGTTAAATCCTCACCAGATCCCAAATAAACACCCAAACCAGCTCTGTGGAATTATCTTGGATGCCTTTCCAAGCTTTAGGATCTGTCAGCTTCTGGCTGCTTGTATCACAGAAGCAGATGAGCTCAGAGCCAGCACAGCTTCCTGGGATATGAGAACGTATTTGTTGGGGTATCACATGCTGGAGGGAAAAAACCTGCCTCATTCAGAGTGTGAGCTTTTCTACAAACCCTGGCTGCTTTGTTTTTTTTCCCCTCAAACCATAGCTGCAAACATCACACTTAGCACATTTTAAATGGAAAGCGGATGTTCCTGCATACTAATTCCTGCAGGCTCTGTTGTCCTTTTGCAGAACACAATGCCCATGAGAAAGAGAAGAAAGCAAATACAGAACTGGTTGTTTCTTCTGTCATTGGCTTGGTCCACACTGAGGTGAATAGGTGTCACTATTCTGTAAATATTGAAGTGTCACAGCCCAACCAACAAACTCCAAACTCCACAAGTGGACGAGAGCAGGGAGGCAAGGTCTTGATCAGGAGCATCACAACTTTAAGATGACCCCTCTGGGAGGGGATAATAGGATGGAGGAGGCCATATTCTTTGCTCAGCCTTTCAGTCCACCTCTCGTGCTGAAGGGCAGAAGGCAGCTGAGAGGCAGAGAGATGAAGAGCTGTGATCGCACAGATTAAAGATGATGATAAATATGGGAGCGGAAAGCAAGCTCTGCAGGCATGCCAGCTCCAAGGTCACTGCCAGCTCCAGCTGAAGGGGAAAATGAACTGCCACCAGAGGAAACGCCTGCTCCTCTGCCAAGCTGCCACCTTCGGCTTTGTGCTGGGAAAATGATCAATAGCAGCTGGCAGCCTTTGGATCTGTGCATCCAGGAACATCTAACGACATCCACGACTGAAGATCGGCCGGCTATGTAAAGCACCAAATAACTCCTCGGGATCTGCAGCTGCTAAAAATACACCCAAGCATTGTCCATGTACCCCAGGAGCTGCACAACCCACACTGCCCCTGAAGGGAAAGGCAGACAAGGCAGAGCAACAGGAGCGAGCAGGCCACAGCAGGGTCCAGCTAATTAAAGACACTGGTAAAAAGGGAACCCAGACAAATCAAAGGATGTGGAAGATCATCCAGATAAAGCCTTTGCAAAAGGGCGCTTCAGCGAGCGATGGCTGCAGCTCGGTGGGCTAAAAGAGGAACTCATTTCTGTGGGCATCAGCTGAAGATCACCGTCATTATGGGGAATATAAACACGGTGAGATCACTCTGTTCTGTTGTCGATAAACATTAAAAAAGAAAAAATAAAATAGCAGCAGAGAGCTTGGCAGGACAGGGGCATGCTGGCTGGGGAGAGAACGAGGAAAGGACAGACTGCAACCAGCTGAACGATGCTGTTCAAGATACAGAGATGTATCCAGGGCACTTGTCCATAATACTCTGGGTCTATGCCAGTGCAGTTAATTCCTTTCCACACAATGGTTTTGTGGTTTTTCAGGCTTTTTTTTTTTTTAAGAGAAGAAAATTCAAATAAACTATGAAGGGATTACAAACAGTGGTGTCAAAAGGGAATGAGTTATCTTAGAAAACATGAGTGCATTAGGAAACATCCAAAATCTAGACCTGCAAGTGTCCAAGCATCCCAGAACCAGGTTATCCATTCCTATCCTGCTCCCTGCAATCCCCATGGCCCTCCCACAGCTCCTCTCCCCACTTGGAACCCCACGGAAGCAGAGAGCATCAGCATCCCCATGGAGACGCCAGTGGAGCACAGGGCCTACCAGCCACCTGCAAGTCAAGTGAGAGTCAGGATTCCCAAGGAATAGAAAAATTCCTGGAAACTCAGTCTTGCCAGACACTTCCAAAGGAAACAAAGGGTTAAAGCAGTGACTGAAAGGGCAGTGGTGTTTACATAAGAAAGACCAAGAGCACAAGCCCAGCCTGTATCAATATTAGCAATGACTAATTCAATCTGTCAATGGGAAGAATTACAGGAGCTTTGGAATATGCCAGAGCTGCTGCAAAGCCTTCATTTCCCAGGCAGTCAATAATGGAAGGAAAAATAAACCACAAAAGCAACAAAAATCCCCAAATATAGCTAGCAAACACGAGCACCCCCAGCACCTTGTTCATCCCAAGATTCTGAAATTTCTCCATTGCTTTAGTAGGAACATAAAGAACCCCACAAATGCACTTCTCAAGGCATGGATGTGCCAGCAGTTTTGGCAGTAGCTCCAAAAACCCAATGGTCTCCCCTTCCACACCCCTTGCCTCCTCCCTCCAAAATTTTGTGGTAAAATATAAGGGTAGAATGTTGCAGGAAGGATGCAGCAACCTGCTTCCCTTGGACAGCAAAGTTTTAACACGTTCTAATAATAAAACTTACTCTAAGTAAGCTGTTTTCGCTTGCTTTCCTCTGACTCCAAATACTCTACACTGAAATTATATATTAAAATTCAATTCCCTTAATGCCGTATCTTCAGAAAAAGATCTTAATGTGAAAACAGCATGGAAGTCCAAACCCAGTGTACTTCATTGTTTTTTAAAATTATCTTTTTCATTAGGTTTTTTTTCATCATGCTGTTATAAATCTGGGTTATCTCCAGCTCACTGCTGAAACGTACTATCAACATAGACTTCTCCCTTAGCTATAATGAAGCATAAGCAAGACTTTGCAGGTTCAAGAAGTTCTGAAGAGAATCTCAGTAAGTTTATTATACACACACACATTCCAGGTAATAAAATTAATTATAAACACTTGCATGCACATTTTATGCAGTTCAGGAAAAAAAAGATGGAGAGATTGGAAAACAACTGGAATCAGCAAACGCACCTTTTGAATTGGGCTGTTTCCTCTACTTTTTTATTTTTCCCAGGAGAAAAGTGTATGATAAATAAAATTGTATTCTGCTGGTTACCACTCAGATGCTCACTTTTTCTTGCACGGGTAATACAGCAGCTTTAGCAGTAAAGTCAAGAATGTATTTGTTGGATGAGCTGCATTTGGGTTACGCCCTGCTTTGTGTTACAAAGCCCCAGTAGTGCAAAGCAGACATGTCAGCTTATCTAGACAGTGGAGGAGAACCCTCCTGCATAGGATACCCACCAGTCTCCCTGGAAAAATGATGCTCAGACAGCTGATAAGAAGATACAAAAGCATGGTCTGTAGAATAACTTGTATCACCTGTACCAGAAGTGCTTCTCCGTGCAGATTATTCTGTCTGCCTCCTGAGGACAGGCAGAGCCTCTGTGTGACACCAAGTGATAACCTGTGAGTGTCACAGCACTGCCCTCAGGGCCTGTCTAGCCTGGATGTCACAAAAACCAGCACCAAGGACCAATTCTGGTCAAACAGCCAGTGCCAAAATTTGCATTAGTTAGATTTGCACAGCACCGTTGAAGTGAAGGAAGTGGCTGTGGTGCAGGAGGAGGCAGAATTTGGTGCCAGGTCTCAGTAAGAGGCAAAAACAAACCATGGAGTGATTCACTACAGACAAACCTCTTCAGCAAAATATTTCCTGCGTCTTGCTGTCATCAGCAGGAATGGAGAAAAGACAGTCCTCTCCTAGAGAGCGTGAAGAATGGGAGATTGGGCAGCTGATAGCATTTGGAGATCTCAGCACCTCACTGCCTACATTCCACTGAGGATGAACATCCTCCTCTGTGTCACACACAGCCCTGCAACAACAACCACTTAGCCAAGCAGCAGACTGAGACACGTCCTCTATCCATCATCTCCATGACTTCAGCTTACAGAAACAGGAAAAGAGATTAAAATGGAAAAGGACAATGTAGTCTGAAAAGTAACCACGTGACAGCATCATCACCTCATCCAGCAAGGCTGCTCCTTGCATTGCTTTCACTTGGAGGCAGGAAGCACAATCCTTTTCTCCAGTGCTAGCTCAGCAGAGCCAGCAGCCCCTCTAGGACGGGCTCCTGGATCCTATTCCTGGTCTGCAAGAGAGCTCCTTCCCAAGGCTGGGTGACATGGTCTGGCATCCTCTACTGCTCAGCATGCCAAAACGAGTCCCCTTCCATATCCCAAGGAGATATCACAGGATACCACAGGAGATTTGAAGAAGAGCCCTCAGCAAACTGAGTAGTGCTTTGCTGAATCCCGGAGACACCACGGATCTGAAGCCCTCCCCTGTAATGCTCACAGAAGTGCTTTTCTGAATGAACCTCACTTCTAAAAATCACATTTACACATGGGCAAAATGATGCAGAAAGGAGTGACTCAGGCACAAAGGTGGATGTGCAGTTTGCTCTGGTCTTTTTTTGGTATTTGTGATGACAGAAGCCGTAACTTCAAGTAAACATCTAAACATGCATTGTATAATGCAATATAAAACTGATGCTTGTTATCTCTTGTGCAAACCTATGGCAATGCAGGCTAACAAGTGCACAGGGTGCCTAAATAAAAATACCAGTAGTATTTAGTCCTTATATCAATTGTTAGTACAGGAGAATAGTAGTAATGTCTAGGCACTTAAAAGTTGACAGAGAATTCAAGAGTGCTTTCTCATGCTGCCTGAAAAATATATCATCCAGTCTACAGTGGTATCAAATGCTTATTTCTAGGACTTAGAAACATGATAATAAAAGGGAGAGGATGTGATATGCATGCAGGTTAGCTTTTCTGTGAGCTATCTGCGTGGCAAGAATATTTGCGTACTTCATTAATATAAATAAGGGGAGAGAGGGAAGAGAGAGTTTACCCCAGAAGAAAATAGCATCACCTTGGAATCAGTCTGTGATGGTTAAGCCTATGACAAAATGAGCAAGACAGTGACCAAGGAAAGGATTTTGCAGGTATTCCCACTGCTTCCCACTGGGGTTAATTATCTGGATGTAGAAAATGCAGGGCAAGCTGGAAAGGCAAGAACTAAACACGCTTCCCAGGCCTTGCCACCTGCGATACCCATGGCTGCTGACACTGAGCAGGCAGGTTAAAGCTGTGTGCCCTGCCAGAGCTGTCTTCTGCTGGCAGAGAGCAAGGGGAGACAGCCCTTTGTCCCAGGACCTGCAGGCTGCCCTGGTCACCACTAGGACTCCAGCAGCGTGTGCCACCTGCAGACCTGCGTCCCCTGCGACTCCTTCATCTCCTGCCAGTGGCTCTGCTCCTCCTCCCCGCTGCTGTTCTGGCCCATGGAGATCCAGCCGATCATCTCCTTGCGCTTCATGCTGCGCCTGTTGTAGATGGAGATCAGCAGGGTGACGTCGGAGAGCTGGAAGAGGGCGACCTGGAAGATGAAGGTTTCCTTGTAGACAGGGTTGGGCTGTCCCCGGCGGATGGAGGTCTTGCATCGAGACATCTCCTGACCCACGGAGTTGCGCAGGCAGAGCTTCCCGTAGGTGTCTAAGACAAAAAAGAGGAAATTACATGTTTGGTGCAGGTGACAGACTAAATGAAAGCCCCAGGCAGTCAAAAAACACCCCCAAAACTCTCCAGGTAGAGCAGCTTTGTCTGCAGTGAATAAAAGACCAGGGCTGGATTGCACTCCTTGGTAAAATCCATGGGTTGAGAAGCGGAAGATGAAAGCACCTCCTGGATTTTCTCATATTCAGCTGGGGAGAAAAGAAACATGATGCATGTTTCAGCCCCACTCTCTTGGAAAAACAGGTTATCAGGTATCCAGTCCTAGCAAACCTGTCTAAGACTAACCAAAACTATGAGTATCTCCACATCAAATGGTGTCTTCACCTTCCCTTCCTCTTCCTCACAATCAAGCTTCACTGGGGCTGAGTTACTCAGGCATCCCTTGGCTGCCCTTGCCTCTTCACTACTCTCTATGATCCATTCTTTGAGATACCAAAAAAAAGGGGTCTTGAAAAGGAGGGAAAAGAAACCTGCATACACAGTGAAATTATGTGATCTCCCATGATAATTTCATGTTTTTTCCAAATTCTCATATTACTTTTTTTCTGGACTCAAGGTCAATTTTATTTACAATTTAAGTCCATGGAAGGAGTAAACATGCTTAGCAGACACAAGGAAGGGATGGTCCAATTTAGTGTTCCTGTAAATCTACTCTTTAAATTCCTGCTGCCCCCTGTATTAATCAGTTCTCCTCTGTTACGTGGTTGCTAATACTGTGGTGTCAGAGCTCGGAACACTCCACAGACCCAGCTCAGTGTAAGTTTTCACCTTGCTCTGCACGTGACAGTGACAGATTGCTTGGCTAGACAAGTCCTCTGCTAACCCCTCCGTAATCTGTGCCTGGGTTCCTGCAAGTGAGTATTATTTCAGAGTGTGCTGAAGATAGGAAATAAATAACAAGCCTCCATCCCTTGTCTGCAGCATTTCTATCCTCTTCTGTTCCCGTTTGATGTGCTATTTTATGCACTTATCTACTGAGCAACACAAGGTGTGAAATTACACTTCAGGTGTGAAAACACTTCCATGTCTCCAAAGCAGGGCTTCCCGCTCCTCTCAAACTGTTCCACTGAGAAAGCTGTCAGGAGGCTGACAATCAAGGAGCAAATTGTGAGCCTGCACAGCTGTACAGCTATCAAGTTACTGCGGGGAAAGTTCAGCCCAGTCATTTGTTGGGGGTGCCAGCTTGGCTCCCAGCGTAACACTGGGGATGAAGAAGCTCTTGCCAGCAAAGACCTGCTTGTTACACAGAAAGACAGAGCTTTGATTCAATTTCCTGATTGTACCTGGCAAGGAAAAAAAAATGCTTTATTGAAAGGTGGACTAATTTCCACCTTAATATTCAGTGTTGAGGGACTGAAACCTGTAACAGCTTCAGACCCATCAGAAACTCGAAGTCCAGCAGAGGACCCTCTCTTCCAGTTTGACTCAATGTGAAACCAGACACAACTCCTACAGTATTTGCAGAGAAGTCACTGTGCTTGGCACTGACACACCACAATGTGCACTGAAGCATTCCTCATGTGTAAGTCCTGGCTGCTGGTCTAGGCTGCAAGGAACTCCCTGGAAATAAAGATAAGTAGGGGTTTTATGCTTTTTTTTAATGTATTCATCTTTTTTTTTTTTTTNGAGGATTTCAAAATATTGGAAGAACTCTGCCAGGCTGATTTTTAAATACAAACAATTAGTACAATTCTCTGTTTGAACTTCAAAATTTTTCTTTCTTTTCACAACCAACTCAGGATTACCTTCCTATGCTATTTTAGGGAAAGGTCCCCCACACATGGCTGCATCTCTTTCTAAGAAGACAGGGAAAGGAGAGAGGTCTAGATTTTACTTTTAGTATAACTTGCTGTCATCCTTCTGACTTTCACCAGTAGTGGCATCTCAGGTGGGATTCATCACACCTCACTGCAGGCACATTCATCTGAACAGTCCCCAAAGGAGCCAACCAATTCATAATCAAAAAAGCAGATGGCATAATTCAGCAGCGATCTAGCAGCCAGTGACACCATTACAGATGATTTAGCAAGCACCACAGCTAAAAGGCCTCATAGGACACTGTTTCAGCATGTCCCAGGTAATTTTGCAGGCCATGAATGGATGAGTTTCTTACAGTCATAAACTCTGGGATGTCACATCCCCAACTGAGGCCTCAACATTTTGCAAGTGATGGGTAACACAGCTGGCTTTGAGGAAGAATGAGCAGCACACCACCGATGACCTAAAGTCAGAAAAGTTGGCGTTTTCTTTAATGTACCTCAGAGTTTTACGTAATTCTGCACCAAGACCCTGTCTGTACAGTACCAAGGTGGGTGGGGATTCTGGATCAGGCTGGTAGGAGACTGTGCTCAAGGCAGAGCTAGTACCAGGAGCCCTATTCACCCCCAGGAAAACACAGGCACAAAACCAGCGCAAGTGACAACTAAATCAGGCTGCTAATTCTCCTCAAATTTATTCCACTGGGTGTATTTTACCAGCCAAAAGAATCAAGCTTGCCTGAACAGAAATAAAAGAGTAGGTGTGGATCATATATTTAGCATCTGAAATTTGCTTTGCAGAGTTGGTACATATGAGGCTGAGCTGTTATTCTGCTTCACTAAACAAATTTTAAGATTGTAGTTTTCCCTTCTTGCATTGTGCTCTTTGCAGGATCTTTTTAGGTATCTCATCAGAAAACGCATCTCTTCTTGTGGTGCAGTCTGGTCCTCTGGGATGGAAAGCTCTCCCCTCCTGTTGACTTTGCCAAAGAAAATCCATCCCCAGTTACACAGTGAAATTAGTGGAGCTACGGCAAGGATGAACTTCACAATTTACTGAGGAATGTATGCGTAAGAGCATCTATTCATTATGAAGGCAAACATTTTCCATCTAATTACATGTTCAGGTTCAGTAATGGCCTCATTACCGTGGTGTCTCAGCACTCTGTGCTCTTCAGAGTGTTTACTTTTGTGCCACCTCCAACAAGCACAAAAGGAAAAGAGAGATTAGGGCTGACATTCTTTAAAATGCCTAAGAGCTCACCTTCTATTTAGGCACCCGTCTCACTGACATGAAGAAGACCGAGACCTCTTAATATCTGGGAGTGTCTGAGACTGCAGCTTGCCCACGGTTACACAAAAGTCTGTGAAGATTCAAGAACAAAGTCTAATTTTGCCAAGACCAATTTTAGCACCGCATCTACCAGGCTCTCCTTTCCATACAGGTTTTGGAATAGAAGTTCTCGCTGCAGAGAATTTTTACTCTGAACTCATCTTGCCTCTCTGGTGTGAGTGGACTGGACAATGTTCACGTATACATAAAGTATCAACACCTCTGCATTTAATACCAGAGTGAAAAGCACTAAATCAAGGAATGCTGCAAGAAGCCAGGCACATTTTGGGCTAGTGCTGCATCTTCTTACTCCAGAGGGCTGGGCAAACCTCTCCTCCTGCAGACTGCTCTGTCTCCATCGACACTGCCCCAACCATCAAACACCTCTTGAGAACTCATCTGCAAAGGCAATCAGTTTTTCTGGGATTCTTCTAATGACCCATTTCTGTCATGATTCATCTGAGGCAACTAACTGATAATGACAACTCAGGGGAATAATCAGCTGTAATTTATGCGTTCCTGTTTTTGGACCATAGCGTGTGTTCTGCTTTCACTTACACTAAGCACCACCATTATTAGTAAAGCTGACCTGTGAGCAAGAGCACTGCAAATACAAAAGCATCCAACCCCCTGCTCGAATTTATATTTAGGAAGGAAGTAAACAACCAAAGACTCCTGACCCCTCACGTCTGTGGACTGCAGGGTACCGCACAGCGCCGCGCGGACTTTCCCACCCGCGCTCCAGGCAAGCTAGCTCATTTCCAAAAGCAGGATAACCATGTCAGCATGCTGCAAACCAGACTAATAACAGCCGCAGCAGAAGAAAGCCTTGGGCCTGGAGCTTAATTTCCCCCAGCTGGCAAGCCCACGCTCCCAGCCTACATAATAAACGGCAGCACCGCATGGCAAAGCAGCCCCAGAGCTCGACTCTGTGCTGCTCTGTACAGGCAGCTCAACGTGAGGTCTCAGTTTGAGGCCCAGAAGACCATTAGTCCTGGCTTTGCCTCCCCTTTCAACCAGCAGTGGGGCAGAACACTGAACATTCACACTCTGAACTGGGCTCACTGCAGCTGGATCAGTAAAATAGCAGGGAGGAGAATTAGACCCAAGCTTTTGATCTCAACCCCACGTCATGAAAGTCTGGATTAAGGCAGTTTATGGCCTACTCTGTAAATCATACAAGAGCTGAGAGCTGCCTGCTACATTGCTGAGAAGCCAACTCTCCTTTCCCTGTTCCACCAAGCCTCTCCTTCTCAGGTTCCCCCTCCCGGGGCTGGCAGCTCTCTCACAAGGGAGAGGCTGGGATCTGGCAACCTTCACAACATGTGAGTCATCAGAGAACAGACCAGCAGCGCCTTGAATTTAAAATGCAGCAGAAAGGAATGCGCTGCTCCCTGGAAGCGCTGTTTGGCCCAAGGGGAGGGAATTGCCAGCATCAGTGACATGCAGGAGGGGCAAGAGATGAAGGCTCCCTGGAAGCAACTGCACAGGTCTCTCGGGAAGCAAAGCTCCTTTTGGAGCACCTTGGAGCTCAGTTCCTCAGCAATCCTCCTCTACTGCCTCACCACCCCAGAGCCACTCCATTTCACAGCGCCAGTCCTCTCCTGGGACACGTGTCAGGCTGCAGAGCCAGCTCACCACCTGCCTGCACTCCCCAGCCCCGAGGAGGTGCAGCTTCAGTCCGGGCTGACACAGCTAAAGCAGAACACAGACACCTCTCCAGATGCACAGCGTGACTCTCCTCTAATAAGGGCATTTCTACTCTTTTCCACATTAACGCATTGCTGCTGCCTCAGAGAGTGGGCTGGAGCTTTACCAGAGGAAGCAGGGATGCACAGCTGAGCAGATCAGGAAGCATGGATACACACCCTCCCAGCAACAGGAGCAGCAGGATGTAAGGATGCTTAAGCCCGGCTTTTGTCACCTCCAGCAGCAGTGCCCACGGGTGTGGCTTGATTACACAGCCTGCCATCACATCTCCTCCAAACACTGCTCGGTAGTGCCACTGCAGACTTGCACTAAACATTCAGCTCCAGCTGAAATTTGGAATTAGGATTGTTCCACTCTGGTAGAAATGACTTTTTTCTTCTGCTTGTTTTGGGAGGGGAAGAAAAATGTGGCGTTTTTTTCTTGTTCACAGCTGTGGGAGTGGGAGAGCATCACCATATATCCACTTCAAATGCAGTCCTTTGATTCAGAAAGGTCTTTCTATGCAGGAACTGTATCATGGACTATGCTTTTCACAGACCTTTTAGAAACATAAAGCTATTGAAAACATTCCTGGATAACCACATACTATCCCTGGATGTCTAATTATTATGGAATATCCCCCGTAAAAATCTCACTGTCACTCCTTGAAAGTCCATTTTTCACTTGTTTTGATTGTGACACTTGTTCTCCTAAGTCTCATCAGTCCCAGGTCCCACATGTGGTGGGAAGAGCTGTACCCAGCCAGTCCATCCACCCAACAGTACCCAGTACCGCACACAGCAGAAAATCTACAAAAATATGGCATATGCTGGTTCTCTCACAAATACTCTCAAATCTCCAGCGATTTGTGACTCAAGAACTTCCTCAGTCAGAGGCTTTGTATTTAACAATCCTCTGTGGAACCTTCTCTGTAAGCTTCTCCTGTGCTGCACAGAACTGAAGCAGGCTTCCATGACATTCTGTAGTGAGGAATTTGACAGCGTAGGTGAGGAGCTGTCTCCTCTTCAGAACCTGCTCCCTTCTCGCTTCCTTTTACCATCCTTTGGTTTTGTATCAGGAGAAGACAATGAATGACTGTTGTCAATTCACTTTCTCAATGACACTTAGAGACCTCTGTGAATCCTCCCCCATCTCCCTTTGTTGTAGCATTGTCGGAGGCACAGTCTACTCAGCTACAGCTTGCTGGAAGCTGTTCCCATTCCCCTGATTGTCTCCAACGCTCCTCACCACATCTTTTCAGTTCTGCCATATTCTGCTTGAACAGAGGAAGACAGAACTGTACACAGTATTCATTACACCAGTGATCGGATATTTACAATCAAATATTAATTTTCTGGTTTGTACACCTTAAATTTGAGTGTTTTTTCACTATTGGTGACCCTTGAATTGACATTTTCCTGCAGCTATTTACCATAAGCCTAATATTTCACTCCCAAGTGCCTCTGAGTCCATCCAGATCATATTTGAATTCTATGTCCCCATGCAATACCTTATTCTCATCCACACTTCCTCTTCTACCTCACTGCCCAGCTGCTCATTACTGAGACACCCTCCTGGGGCTCCTTGCATCTAGCCTCATCTTTTCCACCCAGAACAAAGCTTCCTCAGCTGTTCTTATTGCAAGCTTATTCCAGCTATATTCAAGGATGGGCAACAAGAATATGCAAAAGGAGGGGTGGTTTTCTACAATCCTCCTGTGACTGACTGGCAAGAACTCAGCAGCAAGAAACTTCCCAGCACAGCTACTGCTCTGTTATCCAATGTCTGGAAGACTGAATCTACCCCAGTTTGCCCTGGCACAGATCCCTCTTCTATTACTCATGGCATGGGAACGTGAATCATAAAGCTTTAGGAGCTCAAGCAAGTTCCCTGTTCAGAGCAAGATATGAGGGTTAAAAGTTAATTTCTTTTCTTCAGCTTCCTGGCCTGCTTTGAAGTAATTAAAGGAATTAACCTGTGCCTTAGTTTTCCAGGAATGTAACAGGGATAATAACTTTTCTTCCCTCAAAAATAAGCTGATAAAATAAAATCCACTAATGGCTTTCAAGCACTCTGATCCCAAAGCAACTAGGATCCTAATTTAAAGATCCTAATTTTCCTATGGGAGCATTTTTGCTACTTGTTGGCATTGTGACCTGTGGCTCAGGTAGATGTTTGTTTTCAGACAAGTCTTTACTTCAAGAATTTCTCCTGTTCCCCATAGAAATCCTGATAGGTTGTTCTCTCCCCTCCTGTCTTTTCCAGCATCAGTGCTTTTGTATTTGTTTAATGGGGTTAATATGCTGCTGGTATAATAATGATCATGCACAGATGCAATTATTATGTGTGATTAATTCTGCAGCTGCAGAAAACCTTGGAGGACTTTTCTTAGGCGAGGGAATAACTTCACAATAGTTCTTCTCACATTGCGTTACACGCAGACATAAACTCCAAAAGAAAAGCAGAAGGGAACAGAAGGATTAGAGGAGACAGAGCTGTACCCAGCAGAGCAGCTGATGAAGGTTTAGCATCACATGGGCAGAGACATTTCTGTGTTTTGTGTTTATGTGCTGACTAGCTCGAATGATTCCTGGTCCATCACTGTGATCCCAAGGTACTACTTCCATGCACATAGTATGTAACTGGTTATAAATTTTTAAAGACATTTCTGCCGGTAGCGTAGGCTTCTCTTGTTGCTTTTTTTTTTAATAATAAACACCCTTTAAATGAACACAGTGCATTTTGTTCTAAGATACAAGACCACAGACCAAAATATGAACTCCTACAAAATGCTAGCACAGGTTAATGATTTTTACAAGAAGCAAGGAGAATGAGGTGCACAGCACACAAGCCATTAGCACTAAAATACCAACAGTGTCCACATCTGACAAAACTGTAGATGCTTTTCTGCATGATGCTTTTTGGCACACACAGATAATTTATGGTCTGACACTGGAGCCATACTCTTGAGTGCTCTTAAGTGCTCTGAGTGATAATGGATCTATTTGTGTGATCACGGATTGTAAGCTTAGGCCTATAACTCAGCATGTTCCCCAGAACAATACCTGGACACTTATCCTTGACCAAACTATTCTTAAGTCCCACATTTGTGACCTGAAGAGAAGACACTGCCTGCACGATTTAAGTTTCTGTAAGCTGCTCAGCTGTTTTCTAACCCATTTATTACCCACGTAAGCACCCGTGACTTTGACATTTACCTGACTCAGTTTAAAGGTTTAAGTGAAGGAGAAAATGTGCCCAGGAAACACTGAGACATGCACCATCTCCCTTTTCTTCTCTAGAAAATCATCTGTTTCAGCCTCTGCAGTCCTTAACACCTAAAATCACCAGTGCCCCAGTCCAGTTCCTTCTTCTGCACCCAGTGAAATCCCTGTGCAAGGACGCCAAGAAGGCAACACACATGATGTGGGTCTACAGGTGGGAAAGAACAGGGTCAAGGTGGGCAAAAAGCACAGCTGGAGACTTTGCTGATGTGCAAAACTCCTTTGCCATTCCCCAAAGCTGCAGCTGCCGGCTGCTGGGCTGTGACAGGAACCCATATGTGTCCTGTATAGGGTCTGTGAATGCAGGGCTGGGAATGGAGAGGGATTCTGCCCATTGGCTTCTCTCAGTCTTACCATAAATGGCTGCCCTGAATAGCAGTTTGGGCTCAGTATTTAAGTGTTCCAAGGCGCTATTATATCCCAAATTTCCATGATACTTTAAAGAAATCACTCCCTCTGAGCCTCTAACAACAGAACCTTGAATAGGACCTATTTCAGAAAACACAAGGGCTCTTTGCTTGCCCTCCAGAAAGGGGCACAGCAGTTTTAGCTTTCACCTTGTGAAGGACTTATTGAGCATCTCATTCAGCCAGCAGCATGTTTCAGACATAACGATCCGCCCTCGCAGCACTCCTCTGCAGTGCCGGAGGGGTTATCAGTGAAATGCTACTCCAGCACCGAGACAAGGGCTGCTTTCCTTCCTTCTTTTTAATTTCTTTCAGTTTCTGCTTCACTGGGTTTTCTTTTTCTCGCCACGCTACTGGGGGCTTCACAGCACAGAAGAAAAATTCAGAAGGCAGAAGCAACAATGTGACTTGGAATAAAATAAGTAGATTTTGATAGGTTCAGAGTTCGCCTATAATCATTTATGGATTTCTGTGTTTCACCTGAAAGTTGATCTAGCACTGAGAGACATTGGTCTGACACTTGTCTGTATCATCTGGATACAGAAAGGATGAAATTTCATTTATGGGAAAAAGAAATGGGCATTACAGATGCCTGAAAATTAATTTGGACCTATATTGAGACTACTTTAATTTCATTTCTGAGAGTAAAACTTTAGGATTTATCTACTCTGCAGCCTCTATAAACAGGAAAGCTTGCCTGCTGGGGCACATGGGCTGGGCTGCCTTAGTCTACCTTTGTTTTAAATTACTAAGAAAGATCCTAACTTAAAACCTTTTATTAAAATGTGTACATGCAAACAAGATCACGCCTTTAAGTAACTCACATGGAGAGCTATGTTGTCACAGCTAATAAAAGACAGTGAGGGCTGCACAGGCTGGGGTCAGGTGTTTTACTGTTGCACAGACTTGCCCTTAATTCTCGAGGGACTGACTGATGACACGGATTATTTCTGTAATCTACTTAAGTCTAGTTTAGTGGAAAACCTGAGTTTTCACATCCATATACTGAAATATTACATAAATATTTTGCTAGATCTGAGCCAAAGAGCAGATCATCTTGCAAAAGCAATTTCAGTGTTTTGCAGCTCGAGATACTCTGTCAAATCCAGCAAAGGCGAGGAACTATCAAAGGTTTACCTATTTTGACAAGCAGGCACACATCACAGAGAGCAAACACACCAACAAACAAAAAGGTGTTGTTTCACATTGCCATTAGCTGCTGGTTTCAGACAGGAGGCAAAAGGACAGCAGGGGATGAACAAAGCACTGCCATTCAACCCCTGAATGAGGCAACCCAGCAGCAAACAGGTAACTGTGGCTGTGACTCCATCTCTGTCATGGACATTACCAGCACCATCCTTCTCAAGGACTCACTGCAGATCAGGCACCAACCAAACCTACTCTAAGGCAGTTTCCATTTTATCCTCTAGGACTGGAGGAAGGGCACTCAGCTGTTGCAACAACTCTCAAATCTTCTTTCTGCAGAAGATTTCCTTGTGCACAAGTGGAGAATTCACAGCAGGAGGGTCCCCAAAGGGCCCAGAGCACCAGGTCACCCAGCACTCAGCAGCACAGCACGGGGACTAAATGAAGTGTAGCCCTGGGAAACACTTAATGGCACCAGGCAGGGCCTCTGTGGGTCACATGGTAACATTTAAACACTTGGAAAGTGCTTCTTGCTTTTTTTTTATGGATCTGCTGAGAATTACTCTGTGCTTTGGGTGCAACAGCACTTTTGCCATAATCAGATATTGTGAAGGTATGTGCAATAAAGCAGATATTCAGGTATTACTGTCCCATCAGCTGAGCCTTCATATGATTTCCCTCAATTTCCCTGTAATATTAATCAGCACATGTATCTGAAATAACACTTAATTTTCAGTCAGGTACTCTGCAAGGAAACCCAGCTCAGAAACTCTGTAGCTGAATATCTTGAGCAAGAAAATAAAAAAGCAAATTTTGGCTCAACGGCGCTATTTAATAGCAGTGAAAGTACTTACCAGGTGGCCTATTAACTGCGAGGTTTCGGAAATGACTGCCTTTGATCATCTCCACTGACAGCCTCCCTGTAGTGGCATTGTATGACAGTCCCACGAGCAGCTCTGGCACCCCTCCATGTGACAAGGACTGTGTTGAAGAAGCGCTATCACTGTGAGAGATTGCTGACAGACTCAGCTGCGAATCTGCACTCTGCAGGGAAAGAGCACTGAGAGAATCATCAGGACACTCACCACCCCACCCCCCCTCTAATTTATATCTTGTGGCCTTGTTTAGTAAGATGTCTCTGAAGAAATTACAATAACTGAGAATTAATTATGCTGGGGCACCAGAAGAATCAGAGCGTCACTTTTACAAAAACACGTCTCTGAACTTTCTCTTTAAAGATGAGGAACTCTGAGTGAAGTGTTATCACAAGTGCAAATCAAAGCCTCTGAGATAAGCAAACATCCCACTATGCTAATACTCAGTACATCTCCTTGATAATGGCTTTTGGATGGAATACACTTTTCGGTTTGGCAGTTTTTGGCCACGTACTGTGCATTTTCTTACTTCATTTCCTTGCTACCACAACGCTTTCTCTATTCTCCTCTTCACCTGGAGTACAATGTTTTATTCATCTCATGTGCACAACCCCTCTCCAAGCTTTTTGTAGACAATGAATCATGACAGAGCTCATCTACACAAATTGATTGGCATAGCCAGAGCTGGATACAACTGCGATGTGCGTGGAAAATTAAGAAGCAGCACAGCCAGTTCCTCTTCACATGACCCACCTCTCCCCTTCCATCTGTCATGTAGAGGAACATTACTAAGCATTTCTGGCAAGATGGAAACTGCACAGTGCAGAGATCCACAAGCTGGCATCTAGGGCCAAATGAGGTAGCTCCTGCACTGGCAGTACTTACACAGTGGTGCACAAGAGCCACTGTCCTTATTGAAATTAAGACTAACTACGCCTTGGTGGTTCCCAGACCAACCTACTGTTTCTGAATGGCACAGCATGTCATGGCTCGTGCAGAAGTAGTAGATCCACGTGATTTTGGGTAAGCTTGCTAGCTGAGCTACTGTTAATAAAGCACAGCTTTGCACAGGGAAGAAATGCCCTATGCTTCCCCTCAATGATAACTTTTTAAGTGACAGCATGTCAGATCCACCAGTCACACACTGACAGCCCTGGATGAAAGACTTCAGGAACACCCTGTTCACCAAAAAACAATCTTATGGACTCCATCTGTCTTTCATCAAACTTACACTCAGGTTACTCCTTGGTTCCAAGAGCAGTGTCACTTTCACTTCCCCTTCCTGGCTGATGCCGCTCAGGTAGAACAACTGCTCCCCCATCATCTTCTCCCCAACCACCTTGTGCACAGCGTAGAGGCGGAAGCGAATGGCGTGGCTGCTCAGCTCCTGTGGTTCCAGCTTGCTGAAGGTGATTTTATCCTGGAAGATGGGGATGGGTCCTCTCTGCACACTCGTCTTACCCCTCTGTTTCTTGCCCGGCATCAGAACCGCGTGCACTTGCCAGGTGTTCACACCACTGCGGTCCTTGTCCGGGATGTCCCTGGCCTCCAGGATAGTGGCTACCAGCTTTTGACTCGAGGATTTGTAGGTGAAGATGACATCCAGGTCCCCACATTTGCAGATGGGCTCATGGGCACCATGATGAGCTGGCACACTGTTCACTTCGTTGTGTTCCTGCAAAGAGAAGGAAGAAGTAAAACCTCCAGAGGAGTTCAAATGCCTCTGTGATTCCAGCTCCATTTAAAAAGAAATTGTTCTCCTCACTTGTGCCTGCAAGTATAGGCTGTTGCTGTGTGAAATATGGATCCCACTGTTTCTGGAAAGGCCAATGATAGTTAATTGCCTGATTTTGTGTAATAGTCCCCATACTCTCTAGTAAGCAACAGCACTTGTTGAAACATTTCCAACAAAAAGTTTCATCAATATTTAAGTGTTTTGCAGGAGACAGTTAATTCGGCAAACATTCTACACAGAGAAAAACTAAACAAAGGGTTTTTTACATTTCATTTGTGTCAATTTTGAGGCACTAACAAAAGAGTCTGATCTACTTAACCTGTTATGTTGAACATACACCAGAATTTTTTTCAAGGTGGTTTTACATTTTCAAAATCCATAAATTCAGCCAAATCTGCTAACTTTTTGGATATTTTGTTCTGTTAGAAACTTTTAAAAAATTAAGCACTGTGTTCAATTTAAAGAGGAAATCACCATGTCAGAATTTCTTGTGGAATGGAAATTCCATTTCTGGATGCTAACCCATAACTACATACTTTTCCTACAGCTAAAGGAATGATAATGGGGAAAAGTAATCTGGTTAAATACAAATTGATTCTTTATACCCTTCTAAAATCTCCCAAGAGGAAGCATCTGTTCCTTCTGTTCAGTTTGGGTACTAATACATTCAGAATAAAAATTCAAAATAAACAATCACAACATGTGCAGACCAATTCACACACAGTCTTTTACCCACTTTTAAAACAAAAACCATTTTGATAAAACAAGATAAAACCACGGATGGTCACCTTACCTTTTGCTGAGTGGGCGTGTGGGTTTCTGTTCAACAGTGCTTTTTTATCTTAGAGCTAGAATGTGCTTCATGTGATAAAGGGGTTGCTATAGTGATCAATGATTTGTATTTAAACATGAGTATACACTGTACTAGGGCAAGATTTTCAGTTAATAGCCAGAAGGTGAATTAAGGCCTGTCACCAGCATCTGAGTCACCCTCCTCCTCAAACATTTATCTTCTTTTCACATTTCAAGTAACACTTCTTTCCAACACAGGAATCTTTTTGTTCAGAGAACAGATGATGGGCCACGGGACGTCTGGTGTAAGTCCCTTCAGAAGTGTCTGGGGTGGTGTGTCTCAAACAGGGCCTCGGATAAACATCACAATCTTTGTTTACTTCCTGTCAATCTACTTTTGAAGCCAGATTCATCTGCCATGACATGCAAAGCTCCAGATTTTCGCATTTTCAGAGGTGTTTTCAGACTTGTGCACATGAACACAGAAGTCCAAGTGTGCGGATTAGAGATCTGCTGCTGTACGTCTTGCAGAAGTAATGTCAAAGGGAGAACAACACACAAAACTACTTGGTTGGCTACAAAAACACCGTTCTGTATGAACAGCAGGCTACTAAAAACAAAAATGCAAGGCAGGCCAGGTTGCCTGCAGAGAGCATGGTGCTATGAAAATGTTAAGTGCTCCTGTGTAGCAGTCATTTCTGTCTGGTTGATGAAACAATATTTAATACGAAATGGGATTGTGCTTGATTCATATTTCCCTCCACATTTCATCCCTCCACACTTTTACCTGTGCATTGGCTATTGAGGAGATGGAATCAAGGCATATTCAAGGACTGCTGCTAAGGTGTAGAGACAACTGTGCTTGAGGCATAACTTTGCTTTCATCTACACGCCTGAGCTGGAGAATGTGAACTCCAGTGCATCAGCACAAACCCATAGGAATGAAAATCCAAGAGACACCTTCCTGCCCCAACAGGGCTGGTGTCTCACCTTCTGGCAGTGTGTAGGGCAGAGTGAAGGTCAGATATCTGTGTTTTGGCTGAACAGCTAGAAAAGATTTGGATTTCAGGAAATCTCAAATTGTGCTACTAGAGCTGGGGCCAGATCCACTGCAGAGAAGACTGCATGAACTGGAGGCAGAGAGGGAAAGAGAAATGCCAAACTCCTTGGCAGTAAGCTTTCCATGGGAAACCAAGCTTTGGAGACCTCACAGGCTGGCCCTTCCTGAGAGCACTGTGCTGTCCACGACTCACCCCCATGCAGGTTTGCTACACACCTACAAATCTTCCCTCTGTGGAAGTCATTGACAGAATTCCCCTCTGGTTTCAGAGCCCAGCTGGGCTAGAAGGGCTTTGTGAATGTGTTGGTTATACAGACACTTGAATTGGAATCCAAGGAAAGATTGGGGTTTAGATGCTTCATCTGAATTTCTTTCTTTCCCTCTTCCCAGCACAGTTGTTGAGAGGCCAAGCCAAGTACCCTGATTGATACTGTACGTCTAACCCGGCCGTTCAGGACAGCCAGCATCCACTTCACTAAGTAAAATAAGTCCATTTCTGCCAGAGAAACCTGAAAGAGCAGCTAATTATGGACAAGGCTTGAAATGGTACTTGTGGTTCCACTGCAGGGGCATAAAATTACCATTTCTGTCTCTAAAGAGAGGTCCTCTGAGTGGAGCATAATAACACTTGGACATTTCTGGCATGTCAGAACATTTAGTTCCTGCAATAAAAAGTCTTTCATTAATCCACACAATACCTTTGAATGAGAAGCTGCTTGTAAGAGATAAACTGTGTCTTGGGCATTTCTGCTCCAGTATGCTGGAACCCTTCTTTGCATTTTTAAAATGGAGGCACCAGGAGCAAAACGAGCAATGCGTTCCAAAGGAATATAAGAGGACACTGGAGACACTGCGGCACACGTGGACCGTGGCAAAGCACATCAAACGTGGAAAAGGAGAAATGAGCCTCAGATGGGCAGACAAACAGGCACACAGCAAAGAGAGGGCAGGGTTGCTGCCACATGCACCTCCCATGTGGTGTGTAGTGTTTTGTGGGACTGGGTTGTGCAGCAAAACAAAATGCTGCTCCAAACACCCCTTAGGGCTGGAGCATCTGCACCGAGGAGCTGCCTTCCGTCTTTGAACTGGCAGCAGGCAGCCTGCTGCCAGGATAGGGACCTTCCCTCAAAGCCTTGTTGCTCATAGTCTGAGGGAGGTATGAATTTCCACAGCTCCCTTTTAACTCAGGCAGATGATATGACCTTTGTGCTGTTCTTTTAATACGTCTGATGCAGGCTGACATTTTTCCAGAAATCTAATCCTGCGGTAAAATAATGAAAATCAACACATCATGCAGAGAGATTAGGAGAGAAAAGGGGGATGCAAAGTCATCAGGTGTTTATAATGCCTTAAAACCTGAAATGTTTCCTTGAGGATTCAAAATAAAAGTGCAGAACTAAGGGAAAGCAGACTCAGGTTCTCTCCTTCCCTAAAAGTTTGCCTGGTATCAATGGGGACAAGATTATGGTCACTTGGCCGGGTCACAGGCCACCCCCACCAGCTGCCTTCAGCTTTCCAGATGATTCCCATCACCTAAGTCATAGAAACCCCCTGGAAAAAGACACAGTGACACACATACCATGTTCTGGGGCACACACCCTGCACATGCAGCCAGTGACCAAGCCCTGGGCCACCACAGAGAGGTCTTTGCTAAATGGCAGTAAATGCTGCTGGGTAGCTAAAGTTTCAATGTCAGTTCAGAGACTGCAGTCAGAAATCAAGCAATGAAAGAGATTCTGTGAATTAGCTTTAATAGCAAGAGGTAAAATACCAGAAAAAAGGGAAACACAAAGGAAGAGGTGTACGCTCATGCACACAAGCACACAGGAGTACCATTATCTTGTGCTGTGCTGATCAATTTCTCACTTCATTTCTCCTCCAACCTTTTTTGGCCCCCAATATCCTTCAAAAGCTTTCACCATGTGTTATAAATGACAATTCACCGTACCTCAGGGCTCCAAGCCGATGAGCTGTCAGTAGCATCATTTCCTTCCAATCCCTGGTTGGCAAATGCTGTCTCCATTTCCAGACGTCCTTCCCTGTGTGCCTGGCTGACACCATCCCCAGTTCTGGGCTCCATCCCAGGCCCTTTGTGCTGCCCAGTGCCCTTACTCCTGGTTGTTGTTCTTGAATCAACAGATACATGGTCATCTTCACGATAGGAGAGGTTGTCTTGGTAACTCAGTTGGCTTAGTCCATCCAGATCTAACAATTTTCAGCAAGAAAATAATTTCAGAGTGATTAGAACAAATTCCTCCCCTGTGCCAAAATGTGCCTTTCTCTCCTTTCTTTTCTTTTTTTTTTAAGTTTTCCCTAATCTCCAGTGCTTACAAGAGACTGTTTCTGTTTCCTGCAGCACTGAACCTATAAAATAACCAATCCTGTTTAAATCAGCATTTGATAGAGGGGACATGGCTGTTTCTCACCCCATCCTGAACTGAGAAACCTGTTGCCTTTACTTGAAGAAGTTATCCACTAAGTGCAAGTACCAATGGAGTGTCTGGGATAGTCAAGTGCAGCCCCAAAGCAATCTCTTCTACGAAAACACAGGTCAAACTACAAAAAAGCACAGCAGAGGCTTGATGAACAGGTATCACAATTCCCTCCTGTGAAGGAGGAGGAGGAGATGACAGGAGTTAGCACTGTCCTCAAGAGCATGGTGCTGGTGAGGAAAGCAGCTTCACAGACATAACAGAGGGCCAGCATTACCCTCTCACCCATCCCTGAGAGCTTAGGTGAGCATGATCAGCTCCAAAAACCAACTAGGAAACTCCAAATCCCAACCAGGAATCTCCAAATCCCATGCTTGGGCTGAATTGTCCCAAGGACAACTGAGGGGAGATGTGTTACCTAATTTCCTAACTGCTTTTATTAGTTTTAATTCATCTTGTCCTACACACACTCACTTCATGAGCTAGAGTAAGGTTTATTAATGAGAATAAAATAATCCTCTCTGCTTCACACCACTAGTTCCTTTTCTACACCATTGAAATCTCTATTATGAACACAGGGTGCTTTTCTCTACTTGAAAGCACCAGTGAGAGCTCTCTGGATGGAGCAGCACAGATAGTTACATGTCCAGGGACACAGATGAAAATGACATCATGATTTGGCCTTGGATGTGTTCTGTGAGCACTTTCAGAAGAAAACCAGGGACATTCCTCCTCCTAATGCATCTCATGATGAGCCTTGCTTCACGAACACGGAGAGAGATATTCTGCCTCCATCTCTTTCAAATAAGCAAAAAGCAGTCACAGTGAAAGAATGATCTGTGCTTCCAGACAGCAATGAAAACATAACATCTTCCTTTCCAAACAGAGCTATTTGGGGTTTAAAGGTTTCACAGAAGGAGGTGAGGTTGGAGGGGCCTCTGGAAGTCATCTTGTCCCCTCCCCTGCCGAAGGAGGGCCATGTCTTTGTTCCTACAAAGGTCACTACTAAAGAACAATCATTTTTTTCAAATTTGGTCTCCAATTAAAATTTTAAAAAGTAGTATTAATTACTGTGTTTAATAGAAAACTATTAGTTACTTTTGTTAAACGAATCAATGTTTTTATTCCCTGTCTGATAAATGAGATAGGGAATCTGGTGACAACTGACATGGAGAAGGCTGAGGTGCCCAACAACTTTTTCTGCCTCAGTTTTCACAGTCAGCTGCTTGTCCCACATCTCTCAAGTCCGTGAATCTCCAGGCAGGGACTGGAGGAATGAAGTCCCACCCATCTTAGGAGAAGATCAGGTTTGAAACCCTCTGAGGGACTTGAGCATACACAAATCCATGGCACCAGATGAGGTGCATTCCAGGGTCCTGAGGGGACTGGCTCATGCAAGAAGGACATGGACCTGTTAGAGCAGGTCCAAAGCAGGGCCATGAACATTGTCTGAGGGCTGAAACACCTTTTGCATGGAGAGGCTGAGAGAGTTGGGGCAGCTCATCCTGGAGAACAGAAGGTGTCAGGAAGACCTTACTGCTGCTTTTCAATACTTGAAGAGGGATCATAAGAAAGATGGAGAGACACTTTTTGCCGAGGCCTGTGGGGACAGGACAAGGGTAATGGTTTTAAACAGAAACAGGTAAATTCAGATTGGATATAAGGAAGAAATTCTTTCCTATGAGGTGGTGAGACCACTGGCACAGGTTGATCAGAGAGGCTGTGGGTGCCCCAGCATTAGACATGTTCAAGGCCAGGCTGGATGGGACTCCAAGTAACTTGATCAAGGCAGGGGAATTGGACTAGATAAATTTTAGAAGTTCCTTCCAACCTGAGCCATTCTGTGATTCTCTACACATCCCTTTGTCTTAGAACAAAAAGCCCAAATCGTTCTGAGTTGAAGAAATTCTGTTTGGCCTTAGCAGCAAATATGCTCTTTCTGATGCTTATCTGCTCCACACACACACAAAATCCAGTGAAGGGAGTGGGGATTATATTCAGGAAATATTTCCTGCAGGTGAACAGAAGTCCTTGCTCCTCTCCTTGGCTGCTCTTTCAATTTAAGAATTCAGAAGTTAGGAGAATAACTTTATCCCCTTTCTTCGACTATGAATGATCTCACACTCTCCCTCCCAGCAAAATGCTTCAAGCACATGCACTTCAACCAAGAAGTTCTGAGAGCATCTCACAGCTTTGTAATTATGGTCCTCTTCCTCATGGGAGATGGTCCTTCAGGAGCAAAGAGGGATCCAAATTCATATCTCTCAAACTCCAGGTGAGTGCTCTTCTCACTCCCTTCTGAAATGCCAAACCCATCTCTTCTCCTCCTCCTCATCCTCCCATCTGGCAGACCTAGTCCTGAAACTGAGAGCCCTCATTGTCTCGCCTCTGCCCTGAGCTGAAAGTCTTGAGTGAGGGTAGAAAGTAATTTCATTTTTTTTGCCATTACTCCCCTTCTTCTCTACAAAGTCAGAAAACAGAAAGAAGTCGACATAAGAGCATAAGCAAGAAATAAAATGACAGAAATTCTACACATTTACAGAGACTGAATGGATACAGGCACTCCTTAAGGCATTTAATTAGCAAGCCAATGTCTAATACACATTTAAACAGTGGGTCATCCATCAAAGCATACACCACACAGCAGGCTTTCAGAATAAAATGCTTCTGTAGTAAGAAATTATCCTCACACAATTGTCTTGTGGGTTTGACTCCTGCTGGGATAATATCTAGATCAATAATAGAGGAATTTTCAAAAACTACATTAAAGCCATAAAAGTCTACCCATAGCAGGAGAACTCCAGAAATGTATTAATAGAGCAAGCCATCTCCCTACGACTCAGGCACAAAATGAATGTGTTAGGAAAGCAAATGTAGTATTCAGGGGAAGTAAGGGAAAAGGTGATTCACCCAAACCAATCAGTGAAACAGTCTGGCTTTTTCTTTAAACTTAAAGCAGTTTGGTAAGAGATAATCACATATAAATACCAGTATTAGACGATCATTACAGGTAATAGGCTGACTATACAGACTAGAACAACTACACCTCTCCAATTACATCCGTTCCAACATTATATTCACAAAATAAATGTTGAAAACAAAAGTTCCTCCTGTAAAGGAAAAGGTCAGAGCAGTAAAATGCCTGTAATTTACCTGAGAGATCTTTAAGGAAGAAAATGTCAACCGTCTTATGAATACCTGACGTGAATAAACAGCACAGCATGAGGGACAGAGGTTGAGACAGCATTATCTGAACTTTAATTAGCCAAGACTCCCCGCAGAGCAATAGCAGACAATTCTGAAATTAAGGGTGGATAGTACTGTACAATGAAAAGGTGGGATTTCTCTTAAGAATCCTGTCTCCCAAACTTTCCCTTTCAGGTCACACGTTCACAATCCAGGAAGGAGGCAAGGGGGATACTGGGTAGCAGAATTCACCAATAAATCAGAGAGGTCTGTGTTCAGGGTTGGAGAACTGGCTGTGAAGAAACTGTGACTTCTGTCAGACGAAAGGAGGAGCATGACCTCCTAATAGAACCCTAACAGGAACTGGGATATGGAAGCATCTCTCCAAAGATGCAGGGAATGCTTGGCACATCAAACACTGAAAACCAGGCTGGAAAATATTGTGCAGTCCTTCCTCACATTGGCAAGCAAATATTCTGGCTAATTTACAGTATATTTCTTTTTTTTTTTCAATGACACACAATCTCTCAGTACTATGAATCATTACCATGTGCCAAAGAAATGTCTTGAGAGGTCTCATCATTTCCTAAAACTCAATGCCAGAGTTAAAAGATGAGGCCTGGTAGATCTTGCTAAATTAACACCACATAGTTCATTAACCAGCAGGAAACACAGATGAAGAATTTATGTGGGCCCATTACCTGTGCTGACCAAGGCCAAGTTTTCTCTGTGGACTTCAAGAAATCACTGTGCTTCCACACACAAAAAAAAAAAAATAAAATATAAACAAAAAAAGCATGTATTTTCTTTGAAAGAAAATACATCTCTTCTTTAGACTGTATATAAACTCATGGAGAAAGTTAAGAACCTCTTTAAATATTGTCCAGAGGAGGAAAGCATTTCAGTATGGATCTAGGTATGCCTGGTCTTGAAATCCTCCTAGCTACAAGCAGTGATTTTCAAATCCCTCTTCCTATAAGACAGCAGAGTTTTGGCTTAGTGGGACTGAGGCATATTTGTCCTCACACAGCAGCAATCCTCTCACCTGGCTCCTGCTACAGCCCCAGCTCCAAACCACTCTGCAGTACCCCTGCACCCCTTGCACTGAGACAAACCTGATGCAGGGAGACCAAACAGTGCTCCTGCCCCTGGTTATTTTGAGGTCAGCCACCAAAAGAGTGCTAAAAAACTTCCTAGAAGAACCTCAAAGGAGCAGAAACATTATCTAATTACAATAAATCTAAACAAAAATGGCTTGTAAATTTTAGGGGTTAAAGAGAAAAAGGATCTTAAATTTCAAGTGACATTATGCAATCAGGCCAAGATTGTTTAATTTACCACATGCTGGGTAATAGTCTGAGAAGGCTCCATGTTTCCAGAACTAAAATAGGCTCTTTATTAACAGGGTGATTTGCAGAGAGGCTGTGGGCAGAGCTGGCATTCGAGCCTGTTCAAGTCCCCAGAGCATCCTCCAAACACTTCCTTCATGCTGTGTGCACTCCAAGATCTATTCAGGTTACTACAAAGATTTTTTAACAGGTGAAAAGTTAAAGCTAAAATGAGTCCAAAGTGCAGACTGTCATGACAGTGAAAACAGAAACAGAGGGTCAAGGAAACTCTCCTGTGAGAACATGATGTGAGAAGACTTTGCCGTACGCCAAGGCTGAGTGGGAGAGAAGTTATTCAGGGCTCTCCAAGATGCTCAGCTTCACTCTGTGCCTGAGTCTGCCATAGATTTTTGGATTATGTAAGAGATGAAAACTACCAGCAATATGAGTGAAAGGCTTGTTAAGGTATACAAGAAGAGAAGTCTCAGGCAAAGTCTGAACATGCCATGATCCCAGCCTGGACTCAGCACTTTCAAAAGATCCTTCATCCCTCCCACCCAGAGGATCTGCTCAGCTGGAACAGTGTGTGATACATCATTGGGGCACAGTGATGGCTTTGCATCCACAAATCTTTATGTTTCTTGATCGTGGCACCAGCTAGGTACCTCTGAAAATAAAAGTAAGAGCAACTCTGCACTGTGTTGTACCAGAAAAAGAGCTAGATGGAGAGACATATCTTCAAAATTATCTAATTGGAGGGTGCATTAAATTCAAGCAATTATATTTCAAAATTAAAACATTCTATTGAACTAAAAACCAGGGGCACTTTTATGGCTTTTCCCTCTAATGAACTTCTCCAGATTTTAGAATGTGTTCAGGCCAATTTTCTAAATAGCTATGTTTTTAAATGCATTTTGTCTCTGTTTGTATAAAAGAGTCATTACATTAGTCCATGGAAGATCATAAAATTCTTCCCTTCTGTGCCATAAATTTTTAGTTTCTGTCATTGCCTGACATTTGGCATATGCACTGGCAAATGATACAGCATAATTCATTCAATGTTCACCTTATGTTTGTGAAGTTGTTACAAAAGGAGACATTCAGCTTCTGCTAAAAGGCTTGCTAAAGAGATGACTTACATGGCACAGATAAAAAATAATTAGAACCAAGTCCTGCAGTCTTTACTCTGGAAAAATTTCCAATAAAGATCCATGAGAATCCCCGCGGGTTAAGGAAACAGAATTCAATAACAATATGCAATTAATGGAAAGATCTTAATGAACTTCAGCAAGTCTTGGACCCGGACACTTCCCTCTAAGTATTTTAGCTGCAGGTAAAATCAGGAAACCAAGTTTAGCAAGAGAGAATGGAAGGACTAGGACTTGTTCTCCACAATAAAAGAACCTCTCTGTGTTGAGGCTACAGATTTCAGACTCCGACTTCTTTAACCTTTTTCCATGCAAGCAGAACCTCTGCATTCAGACACCTCTGTCCCGTGCTCCTTGTGTCTGGAGGGCAAGTGGCTGAATTTGGGGCTACACTCCACAGCTTTTATTCAGATACTTCTGATCTAAAACTTTGTGACCATGACACAGAGGTCTCAAACTGCTTAATCACAATCATAGTTATTGCCTGAAGGTGCTGCCTGTTTCATCCTCCTCCCCGTATCTGTTCACTGGGAGAAAAACACAGCTCGGGCTTTAGACAGTCTGCTGCCCCTGGTTGAGAAGCCAGAGCACACAGCACACTTCTGGCTCTCTGGTGCACCCTCTGGGGAGAAAAACTGACCAAAAATTTAGGGAGGACTGGGGCATGAACTGGAGAATCACCTGCTTCTTCAAACCTCTGGAAAGCTTGGTGATGTCATATTGTATCAGCAACACTTGCATGTTGTTGGACCCTGCTCAACTCTGCATGTTAACCTATTTTTTTTAAATGAGATTTTTAACAGAGCAAAACAGAGGGTCACAACACACAGAAGAACCACTTGTAAAATCATTGCATGTGCAAAGGCAAAGTAGTAAACAAAGGACTTGAAATCTTTTTTCGTGCTTCCATTCTCCTGCAGCCCCCTCCAAGGCAGGGAGAGAACCTCTTTTGTGCAGAAAAAGCAACTCAGACGTAACCTGCTCAGGGTAGCGCCATGAACACATAAACACAGCATAAATACAGGCACTGCTGACTCCATCTGCCAGCAGCAGACGAGCTCGGGAGACCAATGTAAATTCTAACCTTTAAAAGTGAAGATAACGCATTTGAGCATGTCCCCGTGCTGCCCTTGCCCTCCTGCTGCCAGCACGTGCGGTGCACGGGGGTGGATGTACCCTCATTAGTGCTGAGCACCCGCCAGATGGGGGAAGGAGGGCTCAGGACATGCTACATATACCTGGCCTGGCCTGGCCTGGTCAGGATGGAAACACAGAAGCATTTTGCTGATGTCCTTGCCAGCAGCACCAGGGGAGCACAGCAGCAGGATGGTGGAAGCGGTGGGATGGCAGCGGTGACTTTGCACGCACAGATTTGTGTGTGAACAGCCCAGCTGCCCAGTGTGGTCAGGCCACTGCTCATTCTGCAGCATGAAGGGCATGATTTGGTTGCCAAGACTCGCTCTGATAATCTCCATGGCAAACCCCAGCAGCTGAGCAGTGGAGAGGGAGGCTCTCCCGTTTTGGGAGGGAAAGCACCTTCCTCTGCCTCAAACCTCACACCAGCCACAGGTGAGGAAACTGGGACCTGCTTTTACATACTCTGCTAGGTCTATTAAAAATCTGCAGTATAAACTTAATGTCAAGTGCTGTCACAGCTCCACAAATCTGCCTGCTGCTGCACAGGAGGCAGCCCTCCTCTCCCAGGACAGAGCACCAAAGCCAGCTGATCCCAGCAGAAGCTAACCCCTTTCATGCCACCACACTGGTAGGTTTGACCCTCTGGTCTGGTGTGCCACAGTTTGACAACAAGCCTGCTCTTCCTGCTGGAAAACTGCTCCCACCTGGAGGAAAAAAGCTGTGTTCCTACTCTGATGAAAGTGAAAAATTTTTAAACATTAGTCTGTAAATGGTCGGTGACCAGCTGTCGTAAAATTTGATTACTTTTATGTAAGCTATTAAAAATAACCTTCTTTGAAATTTTCTTAGATAAAAATTATTCCAAGCTGTAACAGCCCCATGGCCTAAATGTGATCTATTCAAATAATCAAAACACATAAAAATAAACATTCCTTTTCAGCCAACTACCTGCATTTCTACCTGCAGCTTATGTAAGCTCCACAAAATTTATCTAATTGCTCAGCAAATGCTATTAAGTTCTATTTATATGTGTATATCTTTTGGGTGATTAAGATAAAAATAAAAAATTATCCCAGTTTAACCAAAAGTCCACATTTCACTCAAACAACTTTCTAAAAATCCTGTGTAAAATAACATCTTTAGTAATTAAACCACACCTTCCACCATTTTCTCAAACAACTGAAACGTTAAAATTCTGGGTCTACGGGCGTGAGGCTGTAAACTTAGATAAACGTGCCTTAACATAACGTGAAATTCTGATTGTTACAAGAAATTTTGCAAAGGCCACGTGGATGCAGGACTCCTGGACAGCTCCTGTCAGGGCGCTGACCTGCCTGCAACTCCCTGCAAAACACAGCAGAGGCCTTTTGCTAAGACGGGAGGGGAAGGGTGGGGGGGATGGAGGAGAGGAGCTTGGCATGGTGTGATATATTATTGGCTGCTTGACTTTGATTTCAACTTCCCCAGTCCCCAAGGCACGACTGCATCGCTTGTTATGACAGTGGCTGCTATTCCTCACAAACATTTGGAAGCACACGGGCTAATTAAACGGTGGCACTGGGGAATCTGCAGCAAATGCCTGATGCGTCTGCTGCTGAATCGCTGCCTGAGCAGCCGGCAGCTCCGTGTCAACTTCGTATCTCTGTATTAATAACAGTAACTTAACCCAGGGGAGAGGAAAACGATCACCATTCAGACACACAAGTGTCCTGATTAGCAAAGGACAAGGGGGAAGCATTTTCTGTATCACCATGGAAACTTAAATAAAGGGCCCATAATTACAATCTAAATTCTGGAGAGATAATGAATACATCTTGAGATCTGCAGATGTTGTGTAGCATATACATATTTCTAGCAACTTCAAGTCAATTACTTCTATGCAGCATCTGTTTTACAAATCAACTTCCCACTGCTCCTAAGGAGGCATGTGGGATTTTTATTTTTTTTTTTTCCCAGAGGAGACAGTGGGGGAAGAAGAAGGGTGACCTCTTTTTCTGGCAAGGTATTTCAAACTACCACTATTTATTTAGAAATTTCAAACACCCAGTCAGTTACAAAGTTAGCTTACAGGCATCCAAATACACCAAGCTAAAATGCATGACATAAATAATTCAAGAATTCTCTGCAGTGTTACCAAGTATAAAGAATAACTTATCATTTGCTCCAAGCCTACCCAAGAAAAAAAATTACCAAATAAAATACATCATGTAGGTGTGAAATACAGAGGTACTGCACACATCCTGTCTGCCTGCATGTTAAAAAACAACAACAAACAACAGTCATTTTGGCTGAACAATAGAAACTTTCCAAATGCCAAATTTCTGGTTTTCCTATGCATTTAATGTTGCCCTTGTGCATCCACTTTCGTCTTAGAGATTTTGATTCTGCTCTACGGAAGTCAGTGAGAGTTTCAATGGGAACATCACCAAGCCCTGAAGGAAGCAGAAGTAGTACACGAAATAAATGCATTTGATCACATAAACAAGACAATATCAGTACATCTATGCATAATGCATGCACTCAGAGCATCCCAGGAGCGCTTGTGGCTGTGTTATTTGCTTTTACAGAAACAGTCACACAGGTCTGGCCTTAAAATTTTCATGATCAGGATGACAGAGAGGAACAGTGATCTGCAACAGCTCCTACCTCAGCAAAATGCAGAGCTGCACATGGAAAGAAAAGAGCTTTTCTTTGGAAAACGGGAAAGGTCTGCTGCAAACAAGGGATTTGCTAAAGCTTCTCAGAGAAAGGAGGAACATTCTGTACAGGGAACACGCAGCAACACACATGGAGTTGCTCCTATCAATTCCTAGGTGGCTACAGCTCTGTAGTAGTTTTCAGTCTGGAGTCTTCTTCCTGCTCTTGCTGTCAGACACTTGGACTGGGAATTCAAACTGACACACGAAGTAACACAACTGCCTGATTTAGGCTTGACTGAGGAGGAGGGCACCCAATCCAAGGCATTCCCTTAGATCCCAAACGTGTTCAAAATTGCTGGAGTAAATCATGCTTCTACACACTGATAGGACACCACTGACTAACACCCACTGGTCATTTACTAACGGGGAGGATTTCTCCTTGCACCATCCCTCTGTGCTTTCATCCCTTTCTGCCAGGTATAAAAACCAGGGAACAATTTGGTGTCCAGTGCTAAAGGTGAGGTTTGCCCCTCTCTGCTGAGTGTCAACAGACAGTGCCCTGCTTTTGCCATCTCTGCCTCTCCATCTGTCCTCACCCCACGGCCAAACCAACTGGGAAGCTCCCCAAGGGGAGTGCCTTTGGGTGTTTGCATGAAGTGCAGGCAGAGAGAATCACAGCTTAGAAACCTTGGTACCAGGGGATATTTACAGCAAAAATAATTTTTAAGCAAAGAGAACAAAACAACAGAAAAGAGAGGAATGAGAAAAAAAAAAAAAGGCATTTTTTGGCTCTGACCACCTCTACAGTGAAACAATACAGCAGTCAGAGCAATACACCCCAATTCTGCGCACTGCTGTGCAAAGAAATAGAGGACTGCCCACAGAAAACAGCATGAAAACAGCATATTCTCCTGTTGTTTCTTTCCTACTCCCAAAATTGGATTTTAAAAATAGGAGCATGGGATTCCACGTCAAACTGGCTCTCACTGCGCTGCCTAAGGTTCTTCCGTAGCTATAGGAAATGGCAGCCAAGAGGCTGAACCACAATCATCCCTGATTTTCCCAATCACCTACTTTACAACTTACATGTGGAGCAAATATGAGTCAGGCTTCATTTGTGCTACTGGGTTCTATTAGCGCAGGCCCAGGATTTGTGCAGGAGTGGAAGAAAAGAGAGATTACACACTGTAGGAGACACTGCTAAGCCAGGAAAACCCCTGGTGTGGATGCAGTTTCACCCATGAGTCAGCCTGCAGCTCTCTGGCAGCTCAGGTTAGGTTGTGTGCAGGAAATGTGCAGCTGCAGAGGCAGAAAAGCACCTTCTGTCAGCAGATGTCGTGTTACACTGGGGACACTGCAGAGCACAGGTGGAGCTGAGTGTGCTCTGGGGTGTGGGGCTGGAAAGGCTCACGGGCTCAGAAACTAAACAAGCTGCTGGATGCCAATGTCTGGTGAAGTAGAAAACACCGTCCTTTCCTTCCAACAACAAAAAAAAAAATCTTTTCCCTCACCAGTATTACTTTTATGACAGTTTTCCTGGTAGTTTTCATACCACAATGGGTTGAATTCCTTCAGGTTCCCCATCCATCATTTCTTCTACTTGTTTGTTTGGCTCGGATATGAACTTCCTCAAATGCAAGGGAGTCACTTCCTAAACTTCCTCCAGTACGTTTAAGGAAGCTTCTCTGGATTGGCACTAGTTCCTTTCAGCTAGCAGAAATCAAACTGGCCAAGGAAACATCCAGGAAACTCAGGTCACTGACTTTGCTCCTCTTTAAAGCAGTTTCAACACTCCACACCAGATCCAGTGTATGCACAAACCATTCACAGCACCCAACCATCAGCCTCACACCCACAAGCCTTTGTTTGCTGATTAACAGTATGGAAATGAACTCCCTCGGGAAGATACTTGTTTGGATTTGCTACAGAAAACAACAGCATTGCAGCAAGGCAGATATTTATTTTCCCACTGATTTTTCTAATTGAAACTTTGTTTGCTGCCAGAGGGTTGATTCACCACAGCCCCCCTTTACTGCTGCTGTAACACCAGAGCACTCCCGGGAAAATCACCAACTTTGGGAGCAGCAATGAGTGGGGATGTGGTGGAGCAAGACTCACGCGCCTTCAGGACCAAAGCTGTCACCCAAAAGGGACAACCCTGTCCTCCTGCCCTTCCCCTCTTCCCTTTGTTTCAGTTTTAGCAATCACATGGGCAACCCACCTGGTTCAAAAGTAACAGGGAAGGGGCTGCTGGCTCTTGTTTGAAGCAAGAGGCTGGGCTGGTTCACCACACAGTGGCTTGCTCCTGAGGCCAGGCATGGGAAGCAGCTCAGCTGTGTGACTGGGGAAGGATGTTGTATCTCAGCTGCAGTTTTACATCAATAACTGGCAACTGCAAAACTCAGGCCCAAGGGTTTTATTGCTACATTATTTATGGCAATAAGTCTAACCCTTAAAACTGACCTTGAGACACAGAACTCCAGCAAACCACAGGGCTCTCATTAATCCAAATTCAGGGCTTTCTCTCCAGCACCACCAGTCTCATTATTTGCTAGAAAATACTCCCACAACGATTAAGCTGTATAAACTGTGCAGGTTTGAATCTCTCTCAGCCTGAGGAGATAAATGCCTCCAAACACCCAGCTGGTGGGGGCAAGTCCTCATGAGTCCCTCTAGGGATGCGTCATCTCACAGGGGTACTGAGCTCTCTGGCAGGGGAGCACCTGCATGGACACGAGGGAACTTTTAGGGTGGTGCAATGATGCCATGAGAGCATCAGCTGTTTTCGTGGTCATGGGAAGGGATTTTCTACAGATTTAGCTATGGACTGGTTTAAGGCTCATTCATGCTCATCTACAAATAGGTACTGATGAAGTGTCCCTAGGTCCATCTGTGGAAACTGCACGAGAATCACACAAACAGCACCTGTGGAGTTACAGCCCAACCACACCTTCCTCATTACCTGCAAGTCCCCCAGAGCCCAACAATGACATTCCCTGTCCTTAAAAACTACGCAGTTTTACCTCCATGACTGCAATCTCCCTATTTTCTTTCACTGCAGAAAATTAATTTTCCCCTTGGTTACTAAAACTGCTTCGGGAGTCTGTGAGGCCACACAAAAGGAGGGCTGCTGCCACCAGGTCATTACAGCAGCCAAAAATTAACCGGGCACAAGGAATTCATATCCACACCTCTATCTGGCAGAGGGTGAAGATCAACACCAGCTCACCTTCTGGCAGAGTGATCCCATCTCATATAAGCTTACATTGGTGGGTTTTCTGCTGTTAAGCAATGCAAGGAGGCTGGGAGGTGACGGGGATGGATCATCTGCGCTTCCAGCAATCCCCTGCAGCAACAACTAAGCCCCAAGCTAGCAACAACTGCAACAGAAAAGAAAAACCACCAAAAAAATAAAAGTAAAAGACAAGCAGTACTACTGCTTGTGTCAGCACACAGAAATACTATGTTCCAGCTCTGCACAGAGTGCTGCTAGTATTGCCTGCACGTAACCTCCACCACAACACAATGAGATCATTCACACCTGCCTCGCCTGTAGTAGGAGAGGGAAGGTGAGGAGGCAGGGTTTCTAGGAGAGAGGCAGCATTTCCCAGATGCTGCCAAGATGCTGTTTATTGGTAAATGAAGTCTCTTGAGTCCTAAACAACCTTCCCAGAGGAAGATAGAGTCGCAACTGCCATATGGAGAGTGGGAAGAGGATGTCACTTAGCAAAGTGGATCAGAAAATACATGCACAAACACACACGCTCACACACAATTTGTTCTGTAACTGCACTGAATGGCAAAATCCATTTCATCCTCTCAAATAAATCCTTCTCCATACAGCTTATGCAACCTTCTAGATGACAAGAGCAGATGACAAGTACTCCTGAGCAGAGCATCCTTCCCCATGCCCCCAGGGAGATGGGGCACAAGGCAGCTTTGCCCACCAGACGAGGAACATGGTGAAAACCCAAACCACTGATCTACTGTGGGCTGACAAAGATACTGTGTCTAAAATCACTGACTGAGGATGAACAGCAATGCTGACGAGCCCAAGACAGAGCTGGCAATGGTACTACCTTTGAAAACTTGTGTTTTGAACCACTGTTTGGCCTCACTTTACGAGCTGTAAAGCTGACATGCCACAATCCATCCTCCTTTCAAGGCTGTTGTGTTCTCTCATCCCCACTGACTCCTGGATGAAGATCCCTTATAATTTGAAAATTTGAAGACACAGAACTACAAAGGAGTACTTTAAATACGAGTAGGAACATTGTACCACCTTCTCAAGGACAAAAGTCTGTGCACAAACACTTTGAGTGGTTCTGAATTTCACAGAGAGAAAGCATTCAATGCAAACTCATGTCTGCACTTGACTTCAGAAAGCCACGGGCTTGTATCACGTTCTTCAGAGACCAGATGCATGTTCCCAGTCACATTTGTGATTCGTCCCACTCGAGCTGCCAGGAGTATTTTCTCTGAAGTGTTTTTGTCCACTGTCTGCCTTTGCTTTCATTCCCTTAGTCCTCGTGGTGGTATTGATTCAGTGTAGCCTCCTTAAATGTCCTTCTTGGAGCACAGGCACTGATTTTTATAGGGCTACATTCTGGCTAGAACACTGGCTGGCTCCATACCCAGACAGGTGATAAAATTCATAAACACTTCACTTCTCAATGTGGAGACTGGCCATCTAGCTATTTCAGTCTCAAGTTCAAGCAGAAATTTATCACATAATCAACATATTTTTCTTATGGGTGTATTTTGCTATATGGGTTTATAGGACCTAATGAAAACCTCACTTCTTGCCTAGGATTTCCTGCCCGTATGAAGGGTCATTTACTGAGGTCAGGAGTGTTCATACAGAGCAGAAAGAATAATTTCCTTTACTACAGCAATTACTGGCAAAAATCAATGACCCCTGTTAAGCTGGAGGCCAAGGTAAGTAAATGCAATAGTGCTTTCTAGATTTAAAAACTCCCAGAGCCTCAGAGGTGTGCTTCCCCTTACACACGTGCTGAGGAAAACCAGCCAGCCATCTAGACAGGGGTGTCATACTTCCTAGCATTCCAAGGCCATAAAAATTATTTTAGTGCAACTGAAATGCAACCTTTAGCTGGCACTGAGATTGTCCAATTGATGGGGGGGGAAAAAAAAAATCTCTAAGGGCTCCTTGCAGTGGAAGTGCTGTGCTCACCTATGAATTACTCCAGTGCTGTGAGCAGTGTCAGACAGCCTGGGAGGCTTCCACCACAGCACTCACTGTGCAAAAATAGTTCAGCTCTGCTTCAGAAGGCTCAGCTCTGCTGCTGTGTCTGTCCCCATGCCTTTTCGGGGCAGTGTCTGGTGAGACTGAGAACTTAATGGTCACTTTGGATTTTGTTTGCAAAGGACAACAGCCTTGACGGAGAAGTGGGCTAAAGCCCTTTCTTTCATTGCAGTTATTGCTGTTCTTCATTTTTTTTGTTATTACTGTTTTTTTCCCCTTTAGATTCATGCTGGGAAGCAGAAGGACTGGCCACCTCTACCCTTCTTGCAGTGCACTACTTTCAGATGTGGTTTATTGCTCCACTGTTTGGTTGGGGTTTTTTTTTTTCAGTTCTTAAGCCAAATGTGCAATGATGGATCTGGCAGCCACGCTCCTGCCAGCCACCCCCAGTCAGCTGAGCAGCAGCGTCTCAGCCGGGGGGGGATGCAAAGGCTGCTCTCCCCCTGCTCTGCACTGTGAGACAGTTTCTCTGTCACAAACACTGAGGGCAGGCAATGGACAAGGGTCTGAGAGAGCAAGTTCATCTGTTTCTGCAAAATTCACAACTACACAATTTACCACTGGTGGCAGCAATCTGCACACACACAGAAGCCTCTGCCTTCCTATCAGTAACTTCTTAAACCAAACACCTGGCACTGCAATACTTCCTGCTGAGCTGCCCTTCTCAGTATTAAACTGTGGATCAAAAGCATCCAAAGTAAAAAAGAAAACTTTTCCTTGCATTTGTTTGAAACCTCAGTACAACTTTACTAGCATCATTTAATTACGGACCAGCACTGGGCAGCAGCCAAACCTGCACCCTGTGATTAACCTGCCTCATGGTGTCTGCTGGATGTTTGACTTAAAAACCCAAGAATTTCATTGCTCAAACAATTTATTAGATCCCTAAGCCTAAAAATGGTTTTCAATAATATGTGTGCTGCTTCAGAGCCTAAGAAAATCTACTCTGGGAGCCAGGAAACATTTCCTAGGAGGCAAAAATGTGATCAAAAACATATTTGATAAAAAGGAGAAGGAGTAATGATGTTTTTTTAACTACAGTGTTATTTTATTTCGTCTCAGAAGCATGCTGTCAGTTTAAGAGAAGGGAACATCTATTGGATTTTGTTTTGCATCTCTTTTAAAACAAAATTATTCTCACCTAGGGCTGCAGGGTTTTTTCCCCCTAAACCAAATAAACTGTATATTGGAATGACCTTGTAACAGGTTTCTGTGGCTGTTTAATCACCAGTGGCTGCTAAATGAAGCATATCTATTTTCTCTCTTACATTACTATTGGCAACCAGGTCTTCAGTAAGTGCCCAGAAATATTTCCATGGCAACAAAAAGCATTCAGCATTGCAACTGTTTTGTGCCAATTTAGCTTTAAAATATTCTATTGTGGAGAGAAATATGGTACATTAAGTGAAATAAAGTCAAGATGCAATGTTCTGAAAAGAATACAAGGATAAACAGGAAACATGTATTTTGCAGAAATGGGGGGTGGGAAAAAACTGCCAAATGGAAGGAAAAAATGTTCAAAGCTCATTTTGATGCTACTGAACAGCTTTGCTGAATGTCAGCAAGTGCATGTGTCACTTACATTGTCACTTAGGGTTAGGTAAAAAACTAACAGAAATAAGGATACCTCAAACATCTTCTCTTGATCATTTTAATCCATGACTGAAATTTTAAGTTGCCAGGGTATTACAGTCTCTCTGCATGTCTAGGTTACCATCAGAAGAGTTCACACTCTTGATGTTAGAGAATGAATCTAAAGGAGAAAAGAGGAAATAAAGAGTTGAAAAATAAAATACAAAGAGCATGTGTGTTTTGGAAGTGAAAGTTCACTTAGAAGAGCAAAACGAGTTCTTCCACATCAAAGGGTCTATGGAAGACATTTTCAAATCACAGTTCAGCACTTTCTCTCCCATTATACAACTTAGTTCTGAGAAAAAAAGGCATCAGTTCCCAGCCCTCTAACCCTCAAACAGCCAACTCTCATGACTATGAGGCCTTGAGACGATTGGATGGCCCTTTGTGCATCACATTGCAGAGATAAAAAGATTAAAGTCTGTCTGAGACCATCTGGAATGACATTCCCTAAGATGCAAAAAGCTATGCAATGCTCCCTGAAGTGCTTGGTGCGGAAGCAGAGAGCTCCAGGAAGCAGCACTGAAGGTGCTGGGGAGCTCTGTGGGACCAGCCTTCCAGTCCACAATGGCTCCAGGCAGCTTAGGGGGAAGGAAAGCCAAAAAATATGGGGAGAGTCAAACAGCAACTTGACCAGTACCTGCTCTCAGCTGGGAGAGAGGTCCAGAGGGACGCTCCCTGGAGCTGCAGGGAGGGGTGACTCTGGCATCTGTCACTAAGTCTCACCAGGAAACTCCATCTGGTCCATCACCCGCTCCTAAGACCCGTCTTTCTCAGATGTCCCTGCAGACAAACCTGCAGGTGACAAACAGCTCTGACAGGGACAGCAGCTCATTCCTGGGCCCCATTTCCCTGAGAGCTCACCACCTTTCCTCCCACCTGCTGTGAGCAAGAGTGTGGCCCAGGGAGAGCAGGATGCCCTACGAGTTATGCTTTTGGCACCTGGCTGAGCCCCAGGATTCGCTGTGAATTGTTCCAACAGCCCCTCCTGAGCTACAGGCTCTGCAGGACACAAGGTTAGGCCCTGGACAGCACTTGTCCGAGAGGATCCATGGCCCCAGCACTCCCTGAATGGACACCTCGTGCCCTGCTCCATGACTTCTGTGCACACACTGGTCACGTAATCCGAGCACACACAGCAAATCCAGCCCTGCAGCAGCACTGGCTCAGTGCCTATGGACAAACCCTGTGGGCAGGATATTGCACAGGCAATGTATAGGGGTAGCAGGAGGTAGGGGTTGGGCTCCAAGAGATACAACTCCGAGGTATTTAACCTGAGAACTGGCAATCATTCATTTGGAATACGAAACAAGCAGTCCCAGTTTGGGAGGCAGAACAGCTAGACCAAAAGCGCTTTTTAATTATTTACTCCCTGGCTGTAACAGAGTGAGAAATGGCAATAAAGAAAAGAGCTAATTTTCCAGTCATTAAAGAACACCATCTAAGGTTTATACCCTCTCAGTCTGATATTCCTGTTAAATACAAAAACAAACAGGCTGATCTTCCACAGTCTGCACAGAAAAGGCTAAATATGTAAGACTCCCCTAGAAGCCAAGAGTGATGAAAAGCCCCTGGTCATAATAAAACACACATTTTCTAGAGCATCTACCACCTGCTTAAAAAAAAAAACAACAACTTTTAGATATTTGAAGCCAAATTCTGTAGATCCTCAGTTATTCTCAAGTTCTTCATCTGCTCCATATTGTAGAACCCAGTCCGCCCCATCCTCTTTCCACCCTTATCCCCACTCCTAGGATGTTTGTAAAGAGCAGCTTTATCCCAGCAAGACCCAAGGATGGTGTCAGCAGGACTGCAGCTTTCCCTGGGTGTAGTCAGGACATACAGCTCCATCAGACCTCTGTGACCCAGGAAACCTCCAGCCACACTTGTGGTGACACTGAGTGGGCACAAGTCACGTGGCTGAAACTCAGTCCTGGGCACAATGGCCTGAAAACACTCTTGCTGTCAATTAAAGATCAGAAGTCGTAGTTAGGCTTATTTAAAACTGAAAATATCAAACTCAGTTCTCCTTCCCATAATCTCCTGCCTGCTGTCTTCTTCAGTCTTGTTTGAAAAGCCTGTGGGGGTGGTGGGAGGGGAGGAAAGCGATTTGGGAGCCTTTCATCCATAAAATCATGAGATACGGCTGGCTTTTTCGTACAGCATTTCACAGCACATAGCACAGTAACATCTTGAGATTCCTGGCACAAAGAAACAAGGTTTGAGATTATATATATATATACATACATACATATATATATATATATCTTTAATAGCAATGACGCAAAGGCAGATGGTTCTCAAAGCAAAGGCTTAAGGCTAAACATTCCCTTTGAAGGGTCCTGCTACCAGAAACTAAACAGGGAGGGAAGCAAAACACTCCTTGCTACAGCAACAGGGCCTGATTGCCTTCTAAGACACAGCATTTCACCCTGGAGATCTCCACTTCTTTCAATGAGATTAGTCTCACAAACGAGGGAAGAATTGGAAAGGTTAGATTTTTCTTTGGGGAGTTTTATTTTAGCTGTGGGAAACAGAGACAATACAGAACATAATGAGCAGATTAGCAACCAAATCAAATCAACAGCAGAAATGAAAGGTCTGGATAATGCAGTCAGGGCTCCTGCCAGCTGCTTACCTGCACAGCATGCCTTGCCATTAGCACTGTTTAAGGAGCCACCCAAGCTGAGGCTGTGCTCATGACCTCCCATCCTCAAAGAGGGCTCACCTTCTTCCTCAGCGATGGGAGGAAGCCGATCAAGAGGCTGGAGATCTTCGCTGGTCCAGTAGGATCCATTGGCTGTCAAAGACCTGGTGCTTTCCACGCACTGCTCTGGCAAAGTGCTGGTATTTTTAACCCGTTTTTGCCTCTGTGGACCTATGTCAGAGCCGTGAGGGAGGTTTTGTGAAGCCAGATCAGGGCCTCCAATGTAACCATCTTCTCTAGGATAGAAATATTCCTCATCCCAGAGGTCCAGGTCTTGTTCATCATCTGATTGCTCAGAATAATCCTCATAAACGCCTCCATTATTCTCCAAGTCCTGGGTCCTCTCTTCTTCTGGCTTACGACCCACTCCACTCAAATTCAGCAGTGAGGCAGATATGGAGTCTCCTGCTTGTTGGATCGCTTCGTATATTTGAGACATCCAAGAAGACAGTGGCTGGAGGAAATTCTGAGCAGCCTCAGAAGCCATGTTTAACACTGTGCCAGTGTCTGGTGATCAGTTGTTCAGCTTTGCCAGCATGTCACTTATAATTCAGGGAGCTACAGAATAAGCACCATAAGAAATTACTGTAAATTGCTTGTCCATCAACACCTGTCGACACACTATCTATGTAAGATGTCTAGAACAGAGAGGGGAAAATGGAAAAAGCACTTCTACCCATTGAGAATACCACCAGAAATCCAGAAATGATGGACAAATTGCACATATTCCTGCAGAGATCTGGAAAGCTTTTATTCAACTGCTAAACCTTAGATAAAAATAAGAACACAGAACCTTGGAATACAAGTACCTTTTTGAAGTGCACACATTCTGGTTACAGCTGCCAACAGACCTGGGGAAAAAAAAGGTACAAAACAACCTGCAATCAAACATCTCAAATAACCTCCTGGCCCAGATTTCTATCACATCCTTAGCATTAGTATGACCAGGTGAGAAAACTGAAGGGAGGAGAATTTGGGGAGAATTGTGTTTTGAATAATGAAAATGACAGGCCTAAAGCTTGCAGTAGCAGCCCATGGCAGACAACCACCTCAAATACTTTGCTCCAGAAAGGCTGTGAAGAAACTCTCTCTGCCCACAACCCAGAGTCGTTTTACCATTCACAGAAATGAAAAAAAACCGCTGAACAGAGGAGGTGGAATATTATAGGTATGAAATTACTGGGAACAGAAGCATGTTAACAAAAGCACTGGTGTCATCATCTTGAGATGATGCTTTCCCTAAATTCATCTAAACTCTAAATAAAAACATAACTTGCAGAAAGTTAGCATGCCTTTTTGCCCAATATACATCTTCCCACATCATCACAAGACAGATATTCTTTAAGAAACTCTGAAAAGGAGAAACCTACAAATAGGATGACAGGTTTAGGAAGAAAGAATTAAATAGGTGCAGATTTTAGACTAAAAGACAGCTAAAAAGAAGATTCAAAAATTAATACCAGTGTCTTGCTGAATTGAGAGGTCTAAAAGAAATCAAAGTGTAAAAGGGCAAATACAGTGTAACTGCAAGAAAATAAGCTCAACAGCAGTATGTATTACCTTATGAAATGATCTCCAGAGAAATGTAGTGGGAATATCAGTGTTGAGGATCTTTAAATGGAGCACAAACTAGAAAGATCCCACTTTGCTTGGTGAGCAGCTATTTTAGACACAAGATCAGTGACTTAAGAGAACTTTACCTTAAAAAATACCTGTGCCAAATAATTTGGCTCAGTGATGTTGATTTATGCTGCAGATGCTTCCAACAGGTTTATTGTCAGCTTCAGTGTGTACAGCCCTAAGAAGGGCAGTAAATTAATGCGGGTTACCAAAGGCATTTTAAAAGCTGTGGCTGTCACAAACTCCCTGGGCTCAGGGCACACACTGTTCCATCATCTGTCTGGCAGCCTCCAGCCCTCAGCCCAGCCCCTGGGACCCAGGTAAAGCTCCTGCCACGCATTAAATCTTTGGCAAGGAACAGACAGTGCCAGTGCCTCACCTCCCAGGTGAGCTGTTCCCTTCACTGACTCTCCTCTTTACAATCCTGCCCTGGGCAAAGCCTCTCTGCTTTGTGCAACTGATTTTCTCATAGAGCAGAAGAGATTAAAGGCTTCAAAAAACCAATTTGCAACAAAATGCAGATTACTGGTAAATCACAGCACCAGAGAAGTCACTGGTAGGAGATAGTACTTGTAACTTGTACCAGTGAGATTCTCCCAGGCATGGAGGGAAATAAACTCTGGTGGGTAAGTGCTAGATACTGGATACAGTTTTAACCTGTCATTTATTTACAGGCAAGAGCAAATGAACCCCTCATTTTTGATGAAAGGAGAACTTCACTGTGCTCTCCCTCTGTCTCAGCAGCAAGATCCATGACAGCAGTAGCCCTCAGAGGGATGCAGGCATCCAGGAGTGATGGCTAACCAACGCAGATAAAACATATGGGTGCTGAAATGAAGTGATGATCTATTCTAAAAATCAACAGAACATAGCCTTGTGACATTTGCATAGGGAATAATTAGCTCCTCTTGTTATTAGATTTTGGAGCTAACACCTGATTTGTCCAACAGCGCTATCCCACTTCTGGGTGCTGTGGCTGGCTGCACCACACTCAGGCAAACATCACAGGGAGGTTGGTACCAAAACCATAAAGATGGAGGGAGTTTCCAAGGCAGGATTTTGCTCTAGTAAGGGAAGTAAAGCAGTGATCTGCAGCCACCTGCAGAGCGTGGATGTGGTCACTCAGTCATCTGAAGCAGCAGATAGGACTTGAATGTGAACCTTCATATACCAAGCAGTTGCCTGCAGTCTGGGGGAAAATATGACACACACACATGTATACACATCCACAACTCCACCCAAGACATGGACATTTGTCTGGACTGAATCCTGAGAACCCCAACAAGTGGTTTGATTTCAGTTTATAGACAATAGACAGACACTGATGTGTATTTCACCAAAAAATCTGAACCACTTTGCGGTAGCACCTGCAACTCACATGTGCAACTTGCAACCCAGCACCTACATAATCTCTACATGCAAAAACAATGTCTTTTCCTGGGTGCCTGACTCTGTTTCACCTTTGCTTTGCTTTTCCTACCGTCCTCTCCCTCTTACTGAAGACTCCACAGTCAGTGATATGCTGAACAACTGGAGCTCAGCTGAATTATAAATGGTTTATTTTTGTTCTTGCAGCAGATGGATAAAATGTGTAACAAGCTGCAGACAAGTTTAGGCGGGCAACGATTTTACAAACTCACCAGAGGATCAAAGGGGGGCTGAGCTGTGTTACAGGCTTGCTGTTTCCCAGGAGCTCTCTCCATTAATTAGGAGACACTGCTCTAACAGCATGTTTATGATATATTTCACAACATGGCCTTTTCAGCATAACGGATTTTTACTAATGCAAGTCAGTTTTGACTTGCATTAGAAGAAAAAAAAAAACTAAAAGAACTGAGAAAACCATAAAATGTGTGGGAAATAAAAGAAAAAACCATTTCTTTTAAAACGTATTCATCAAACAAGGGAGAGGAAAAAAGCAGTTTAGCAAATTCACTTCAAGTTCCATCTTCTGAAACCTCGCTTAAGAATTTTCACACCAAATCACATGCTAAACTCAAAGTTGTTAGGGTTTTTTTTCCCTCTCCTGGAAAATCAGATAGCTAAAAGGATCAATGATAAGCCTCTCACAGAAGCCATCATAACCTTTACTACAATCTATATTCCCTTGTCTTGATAGGATCATTATTCCTGAGAAGCATTCCCATTGAGAGGTGTAATTACTGTATTGCTAAAAAAAGTAGACTATTACCAGAATTTCAAACATTACCACAATGCAGAGGTTTGTAATATTACCAAAGTGTCTTTCAATCTTCTTGATATGTAGGTTCCTAAAAAAAGTGCCATCAGGTGTGCATTTCTTAATAACTCCTTTATTCAAGTTGTTGCAGAGTGTAGGCACAAACTTCCTTTTCTTCAGTCACTTTTTGTGTGGCCCTTGGAAAAGTTTTCTACCAAACTCCTCCCTTACAGGCAGAATACAGGTTGAAAATGGATCATACCCGTGAACAGGAGCTTTATTTGTGTGGACATCAAAGAAGAGCAGTGTGACTGACCCAGTACGGAGCTCTGCTCCAAGTTTAGGGGGAAAAAATTCTAAAACAAGGTGTGAATCTGAGCTGATGCCCAGAACATGAAGGATCTGTGCAAAAGGTAAGGCCATTTTGCTTTTCGTGGAAGGGGGAAATAAGGAAGGCTCGGAGGGGTAAGATTATTTGAGCTACTGAAAATTGTAATGAGCCTGATCCTCGTTTCAGACTAGAATCCAATTAGCACACATTTAAAATAGCAGAGGGGAGGTTAGAAATGTACTCAGATGAAGGCAGGCAGCAGCAACACTGGGACAAGAAATCCTCTCTCCTAGTTCTGGGAACAATCTGGACTCTTTGCTCCTCTTGCTGTTGCCAGAATTGTATCTAACAAGATGCTAGCAAAGCCCTTGCACTCTCACCAAACATTACTATGATGAAAATGTATTTCCAGCTGAAATTGTCACAGTGCCAAACCCAGCCTGTGCACTTGAAGCTGTTAAGAGGGTTGGAGCCTCTTGCACAAGTGTTATGAGGTAAGTTCACAGACAGTGCCCAAGGTTCACATCAGCTGTGAGCGTCACTACTGACCAAACTTCCCCAAGGTAAAAACAAAACAGAAAAACAGAACATCTGGTACCTTTTTGGCCTATGTGCTATAAAAATGCTATTTATGTGGTTGAATTTAACACACACCAAAAAAAGAGAAGACAGAGGCACTTTCCAAGTGATTATGTGCTCTGTGATAATAGTTTTCAGCTGGTGAATCAGAAACTCCAGGGCATTCAAGGAAAACCTAATGGTTTATGCCAATAAATTAAGCACATCTCATTGGAAACATTCACGGGTTACAAATCAACACAGTAATAAAGCCACTGCTGCAGAACAGTGGTCCTGCAAGCCCCAGAATGGTGAAGAGAAAACAAAGATGAGCTCAGGCAGACAGCAATGTACCCGGCTGCACGGGGCTCAGCCCACGCACAGGAAGCCTGCAGACTTGTTTCTCACTCCCAAATCATCTCATGTCTTTGCAGGCAGCTCGCTAGTGATGCTGTGCCAAATTAGTTGTAAAAATTGATACCCAAATGACAAAAGTGGTTTTGATCAGGATATTTAGCCCCATGTTGTCTCATCCTTTCTTTTAATCCCTTTCTTCGTGCTCTCCTTTTGTCAATAACAATGGCAACAATTACTGATCCTCAGGGCTTCAGTGGGATGGGGAGAAGAGGAAAGAGGTAGAAGAAAAGAAAGGAATTATGCAAATGTGACATTTATCATCCAAAATTGTGGAGCCTTTTTCAAAAAAAAACCAGGTCTCTCCATCATATAGAGTACATGATGACAAATTCAAGCAAAAAAAAAAGTTCCTGGAAGACCAGCATTCAAATATTGTGCTCAGAAGTTCCAACAGCAATGGGGCTGAGGAACTGATGGTGATTTTCTATGGTGACCTTTCCACACCTTTGTTTTTGCCTAGGCTATAATGACTACTGAGATCAGAGGTGCGTTCATCTCGTGTAAGTCCAGAGCACCCAGAGAGCAGAGGATCTGAATGCAGATATTATTGCCACCAAAATGTTAATACAGAAGCTGGGGGAATTTTCAGGAGAGAGAAAATGTCTACACCTCCTTGGCCATAATATTTGGTTTGGATATTCAGGCGAGCCAGGTTCTGACTTGGCACTGGTGTTAAATCCAGAGTCACTCCACTGAAGGCAGTCACATCCTCCAAATCAAGATAAAGCCCTTTGCATTTAAAGAGCCACTTGTCACCAGAGGTACAAAAAAGCCCCTAACTGTTCCATGCCAAGTGGTTGTACAAAAAGCAGCAATGAATAACTTCATTTATACTTCTCCAGCCGAGGGTTACATAAAGGGCATAAAGAAATTCACAAATCATTGGAGTATTAGAAAAGTGGTGTTAGTAGAGGCAACTGTGCTCTCTCAGGCTAAAAGAGTGAGAAACATCTGTAATTACTGGATTAGGGGAATGAAAGAAGAAACCTGCAGTCAGAAATTACAGCACAGTCTGTAATTGAGCTGCTGCCATTCGCTGGCTTGCATGAAGACAGAAGAGCCAAAAGCAAATCACAAGCTCAAAAGGCTGGAGAAACACCAATTTACACCACCACTCGAACCCACCTACCTCTGCTGTCAAGCTGTTCCCTAGAGCAGACCCCATAGACTCCACCCTGCCTGCAATTGTGCTACCCAGTCTGCAGCAAGTGAACAAACCAGGGTCAATCAGAGCAATTACTTGCATGGAAATTAGCAGTGGGAGAGCATGTCTAGCTGTTTAACAAAATGAAGATAATTTAGAAACATTGAGAGGAGTCACCCGGTTCCTGTTACTCCTTCCCCCACGCACACGCTCCACCCTTGCAGAGCCTGTGGGAATTGCTCTGTGTGGACCACCACCGAGCAGTGCAGACAGAGCTGTTTGGGAGACAAAAACGCAGTGTGTGATTCCTGGTGATCCATCTTTGTGTGCACACCTGGCTGAGTCTGTAGCTCCCATCTCCTCTCACTTCTAAGTCAACCACCAGTCCAGCCAGAAATGCTGGGAGGCTGAGGGGTCACTGGGAAAACTAGACCTAGACTCAAAGGATTTAAAGAAATTTGGAGGTAGAGATCTGAGCAGGCAGCTGTCCCTACTGACTTAGGAACTGCTCCCTCAGCTACCCTAACCCTTCATTTAACTCAGCCTTGTTGCAAACCAAGGTGTCCAACATCTAGAGCAGGCATCCGTGGCAGCAATCACGCTGTCCCATGGCCAGTCACACTTCCTACGTGCCTCTGTTGAAGCAGTTGAGGGAAAAAGCCTTTTAGAAGAGCGGCTTCATTTGGGCACTGAGAAACTTCCCTTTCACAAGCTTCTCTCCTTCCTGCCACTGTTTGGTCAAGGAATCTGAGCTACATACCTCGGCTGGGCGACAGGAATAACCTCAGGCCTGCTTTCAGTCTGCCCTTGCTGAGGACAGTGGAGATACTGGGTACTCAGCATCAGCCTTAAAAGGACCAACCACAGTTGTACTTTGGAGAAGCACACTCCAGGGTTTTCCACAACTTTGGAGGAAGCCAGACTGGTGCTGTCACGCTCACCCACATTTCTTGTTTCTAAACATGAACCTCTGCCTCTGCTGCATATGACAGTCCCACTCACTGCATGTGACGGGTCCCCAGGGCCCACCTGGGCCCAGGGCAGCACTGACAATGAAAGGCAGCACCCAGGCAGCACTGCTAACTTTCCAGCCCTTGGTGAGTGTTATAGGTGTTGATGCTTTCCTTAAAGCCTCAGCTACGGGAGATGAGTGGTTTATATAAGAACTGCATCTCCATTTATTTATTTTAAGCGTGCAGCTAGCCCCAGAGGCTGGAACAGTGGCTGTGCAGAACAACTTGAGAACATGAAGTGAAAGTGCTCTTGAGGCTGATAAAAGAGAAGGAATAATGAAAAAGAAATCTTCCTTCAAACCTCATCATAGTTATGCTGTTCTCACATATCAAGAGTACATCTTTAACAAGTGTTCAAGGCAAGGCACAACTGGAATATTTTCATGTAAAGCACAGTGTACTAAGCTACAATTTCTTTCCCAGTCTCAGGTTACGTCGTTAGGAAAAGATTACGGTGTAGAACAATGAGGACCCTTTACTTTCTTGAGCCGTATGGTTGGTTACAGCTCTTCGCACAAAGGTTTGCCCAGCACTGTCACGTGTACCTGTGAAATTCACTTCACCCATGAACTTTTGAAGAAAAGGGCTCCCCAACACTATAAACACCGTGCACAGGAACATCACCACCTCCTCTTGATCCCAAAATCCGTGCTACAGACAGGGACACCAAACCATCACAGCATCAAATGCTCTCACATGAGACCTCACTGACTTCTCTCAAGCCTCTGCTCAAGGGAACGTCCTCCTTCCTTGTGTGGAGAGATGATTCAAGGGGCAGTTTCTCGTACACTCTCTCCCAGGCCCTGAAAGATCACCAGTGCTGTGAAGAACCACTCCAGTTGGTTCTAAATGTGTGGCAATTAATCTTTCCCTCGCTAAGGAATCCTGCACATGACATGTATTAAGGCTCTACATCACTCCAGAAAGACCAGGACTGCTTCATGCCACCACCTCTTCCTTCTGCACATGCTTGGGCACAGCCAAGCAAGCTTGCTATGCTCTGTGCTACCTTCCTACCAGCCATGTGGTTACCAGCTTCTCTACCTTTGCAGCCTGCTCTGAGCTCTCCCCTGCAGTGCCAAGTACCTCCTAAATACAGGCTGTGTCCAGATGAGCTCCAGCACTCCCAGTGAGGGGACTCCTGCAGCTGCTTGAGAAGCAACCGGGGCAGCACATCCCTGCTCAAGAGATGGACTCATCACTAAGGTCAACGAGCCAGTCAAGAACAGGATCCACAGAATGCTAAAGCACCAAAAATTTGCCATCCATTTTGTCCCAGTAATAAGAGTCTTTGTCCTGAAGTCTCCTAAAAGATTTTTCAATGCAATCTTCATTTTCACAATGATCTTTTCCTTATCTTTGTCCCTTCATAGAGACACAAACTGTGCAATTGAAATTAAATCAGGAACAAACCAGGCAGATGTATCCTAGAGCCATGATGATGGGAACACCTGTTTCATTCTGTCACTTGCCTTGTTCTGAGGTCAGGCTCTATACAGGAAAGCAAAAACAACAACAAAAAAGAGGCTCTGACATTTTACAGTACATTTTCTAAATGTCACCCGGCATACCTGCAAAGTAGACAGATTTGCTCATGTTTCTCTACCAAGTCTCTTCTTCATTGGTAGATAACTTGAAACTCAACTGGATCCAAGGGCAAGAGGAGCAGCTCATGCACTGAAACCCACACACCCCTTCCTAGGCCACAGCCTTCATTTATCTGTGCTGTTGCACATGGGAGTTCATCCTATTACAGATGTTACAGTCATGCAAAATGCCTTCTCTCCTATTTAGATAGATATGTTCCAAGCACTCTTAATTCCAGAGGTGAAGAATCAAAAAGCTTTCCCCAGTCTGAGAGCTTAGAACCGGGAAGAACAACCATTGCATGTTGAATACCAGAGTATTGGAATCAGGGTCTCCTTGCAACATACACAGCTCACCAGAAAAAAGTTGAAAAGAGGAAAAGTGAATGCTAATCAACAAACTGCATGCTGCAAACGCTCCCCATCCTGCTCCTTCCCACCCAGCAAAGCCAGATTCTGAATTTGAAGCAAACTCTTGCTTGTCAACACTCCTCTTGGGAGAGCTCCCTCACCGTGCTGGAAACAGCCTTCCCTGGCTTCCCTGCCCGAGCTCAGCCTCCAGGTTTCTACATTCGCCATATGACACACTGTGTTAGCCCAGGCTTTAATATATTCCCTCATGCTGCTGTCCTTTAAAAGCACTGGCATTTCCTACACACAGATTCCATATTGACTTTACAAGTACCAAGATGCCACGGTGAAATTTAAACTAAATATAGAGGTGGTGCTTTTAAATAACTCTCAGCTCCAACTCGCCAAGCCGATTTTATTTGAGCAGAAAAAAGCAGACTCCAGCTTTAAGCTTCCATTGTAACTAATGATTACAACACATTCCTCTGCTGTATCAGATTTAGCACCTCATTAATGTATATGGTATTTTTCTTGCACGGCACAGCTGTAGTTAAAGTTGAATTAGTGTTTCCATTATAAGCCCATGTTTTCAAAGGTTTATCACTCAGACACATGAGATTTAGTCTGAAATGAAAATTGCCATTGAGAGTGTCAGCTGGGAAGCAATTTCTTGTCCTTCAAAATCTGGAAGCAACAAACACCAAAAAAAAAAAAAAAGCAAGCCACTCTGTTTATTAATAATTCACATTTTAAAAAGCATTGCAAATACATGTTTACATGGTAGCCTGTGACAGCTCCATAGAATGTCAACACCCACATGCTCCTGGGAGATGTGTCATCTTAAAAACCGAAATAAAAGCCACATTTTTACACCACTTGATGGGAGGCGAAGGGAAGGGGAAAAAGACTTAAAAATAATATCGATGAGGGAAACTTATTAAAAAAACCCCTCAGTCTTTGTTTAGAAACACTGAAGTTAGGACTTTCAGTCGAGAGGAGCGTGGGTGGGAATCGTTTCAAGTACCATTTGTACTTGTACCTTTTTTGTGCCTGTCCCTGGCTCACTACTGCATTTAGCAAGAATTGGTCCCTCTGAGTACCTACCACAGATGGCATCCAAGCCTTCAACTGTCCACGAGTCCTGGAGTCAAAGTACAACCAGATCACGTCCTTTGCAGCAGCCATGCTGAGGCACAAGGCAGAATGAACAACAAAACAGCCTTGTAATGAGCTCTACCCTTTGGGATTGTGTCCTTCTGCCATTAGCTTTAGGACTGAACCATGGAAAAGCAGACTTTTCAATTGGGAGGCTTCTGAGGCCTCTTCTTGGCCGATTATCTCAGTGATTATACACTTATGACATGCAAATTTACAAACAAATACACGAAGAAATTACCAAATTCACAGTTGCCACAGTTACCAGAAAGGATGCATTTTTGATGGCTGAGAAAAAGTAATATTTTTTTTCTGACATAGTAAAATTCCCAGTTGTTTTGACTCCAGGACTTATGGGTTTACCCAAGACATAATGTTTCCAAAACACAACAAACTCATGAAGGAGTGTGTAATAACTACTACAAGAAAACCAGGACAGGCATATCCTTTGTGAGTAGAAAGGCACTGTTGTTGGTCAGAAACACTCACATTTTGCTCCTCACTGGATAAACAAAACACTCCCACAACAGACAGAGCAGGGAGTGTGCTTCTTTCCCCAGGCTGACTTTCATTTTTCAAGAGATTACTCCTGACAATCAAGATAATGGGAACACAGTAGCAATTGCATATCCTTATGAGCAAATCTGGGAGGTTACTATCCAAAACCCTACTTTTTTCCACACAAACAACCTGAGAAACAGCAAATGGGCCTGTGTCTGTCCTCCCAGCAATCAAAGCCTCCACAAGACTCTATACATCAAAGGCAGTGTAATACTGTGACACTTACCAAGGCCCTCATGAGCTCTGGACTTTTCTTTGCAGTGTTTTCTTCGCCCTTGTTGTTCCAGGCATGGGAGCCCACTTCTCTCTTCACAGCAGAGCTTCTTGTTGATGAAGTGGAAGAGGACTGCAGGGAGGATAATGAAGACTCCAGCTGCAGACAAAAACCCAGCGGCCTCAGGAGTAACTAAGAACAGGAAGTCAAAAAGAAAACATCAGCACAACCAGGCAGAACCGCCCAGGGAAAGATGTGGTTTAAGCACAGCTGTATCCATGGCTCTGATTCCCCATCCTGCCCACAGGAGAAATAGAAATGAAATCCAGCAGAACTTGGACTTGTGTTAAATGGATACAGCATCCATTTAATACATTGGTCTGGTCTACTAAGGATGTACATCACACCGGCTTGGTTCCAATTAAGGCCTTAATTTCTGTCACATGATGAATTCCAACACAGGAAAGACACCGATATTAATAAACTTCTGTAAAATGCAGAATTCCACCAGCTCCAAGAGAGACACTCTCCCTCTGTACTACAGCAAGGATCCAGCCAAGAAAGGGCCATTAAGGCCCCAACACCTCCTTTGCAATTTATGTATTTTCTTTAGAACAATCAGATTACACATAATGGTACTCACTAACTTCATTACATTTACTAAGAACGAGGTTAATGTATAGCCTATGACTCTCATTCAGCTGCTACTTTACCCTAAAGTGAGAAGTATATTACCGTACTACATAATTACCATTGTTTTCTGGGGAAAAAAAAAATCAGCCTCCAGCTCAGGTAATTCAGTTTAGCTCCTCGAGTGTCAGGTTGGGCCACAGGTAATGAGCACAGTGGTTTTGCACTAGCTGATGTCCCAGCCCTGTGAATCAACACCCCTGTGTCAAACTGTAAAGAAACAGTCTGATTTCAATTTATCATGTTCTGCCTGTACCACTGGGTCTGCAACAAACCACAGGCGCCAGCAAAAACCTTTTAAAGCCACTTCACCTCTCTCACACATATCAAAATGCCAAAACAAGGGACAAACACTACATACATCACTTGATGTGGGTGGCAAGGGCGCACGTGTCAAAAACTTTCAGTGTCATCTGCAAAAAAAATTGGCTGGTTATTCTGGTAATTACTTCACCAGGAAGGGGTGAAGTTCAGCTGTTCAATTCAAGTCAAAGACCCCATAAAAATGAAATATCAGCAGGATCAGTGGCACACGAGGGATGCCTGTGATTACAAAGCTGCAGCTCACAGATGAGATGAGCAGGATGAGTGGATGTAAACAGAGCCAGCCCTGTCTGTGGAACATCCCACTGGGAATTTATAGGACTTGACTCAGCGAAAGACTTGGGCTAGAAGAGCTACACTGTCCCCAGTTACTGATAGCACACTCTGTGACTTCAGTCTGGGGGATTTAAAAAACTTAAATTAATACAAGCCAACATATCTCAACTGGAAACAAAAATCACCAATGCATAGCAGCAGCCCACACGCAAGAGGAACATGTGTTACACAAACTCTGGAGGTGGCTCTGACCTTCCTCACCCCAGCCTAAGGAAGGAACAGAAATATGCACTGAATCACAGCAGCTTAAATGACAACAAGGTGAAGCCTACACTTCCATTGCTCTGTTCAGCATGGGCACAGGCAATTCACAGAATCACAGAATGGTTTGGGTTGGAAGGGACTTTAAAGACCATTTAGTTCCAATCCTCCTGATATGAACAGGGACACCTTCCCCTAGGACGTTCAGAGCCCCATCCAACCTGTCCTTGAGCCTGCCAGCACTGCAATTTGGTGCTATAATGTCCCTAGATAATTTGGCAGGCACATCTCAGACCTATTTTCCCCTCACACCTCAGCCCAGGGAGCAGGGCTGGGGATGTGAGAGTGGCTGAGTGAGACATCAACTCTGGCTATTTTCAGCTGCTGAAGTCACCATTAAGTGGCTGCTGGAGCCAAGGATAAATCAAAGGAGATGAGTATAAATCAAAGTAGCCATAACCCCAGAATATACATGAAAGCCTGGCTGGGTCCCATCACCGACTTGCCCTGTTCTTGAGCATAGAATAAGCAGGAGAAAGGATAATGCTCTACCTTACATACAAAACATGTGGGATCACCACATCTCAGCACACAAGAGGACGTGTGCAGCAAGGACGCCGCTGTTATAATTTCTTTTACTTCATAAAAATCTCAGTGAGCCCAAGGAGAAACCAGGGTTTCCTCTTCTCAGACAGGGCACAAGCAAGCCACCAGTATTTTTAAATAGAAATTATTCAACACATGCTCTGAAACACTACGCAACCACCAGCTAGAGAAAATCCTCAAAGTGCCCCTTTTCCCCTACAGACCTTCAAAGCAGCTTGCAAAATCCCAGAGGAAGAAGCAAATCTTTGACTAGACAGGCATCCTGAAGGAAAGCTTGGAGACAAACGATCACCTGCTATGTACTTGCTCTAAAGTAACTCAGGCTGGCACAACAGTGCTACTGCCCATCTAATTCTTGTCTCCTGGTCAGATACAGAGGAACAAGAAAGTAGTAGCTCAGTAATGTAGGACTTGGGACAACCCTTCCAGCTTCCCCTACTCCTTGGGGCAAAATATAAAAGTCACTACCTGTCAGACCTCACCAAAGGTCCAGCATCCACTTCAAGGAGGAAGTTTTCAAGTACTAAAAAGTGTCCACACAGAGGCAGAGTTTTTAGGAGCACAGGCAAGAATGGACTGCTCAGACTCTTCCTGTATGAAAAAGACCATCAGCCAGCTACCAACAAAGGCTGAGATCCCTCACCTCCCTTCCCTGGAGGCACCAAGCAACTCTCCTATCTCTCCTGAAGATGGTCTGTCCAACTGAGAGGAGGTGCCTGGGACTTCTGCAGCACAAGGCAACAGAGCTCATGCATCCTGTCCTGTGGCTTTATACACAAGTTTCTTCCTTTCTCAACCACAACATTCATGCCAGATACCAGAAGTTTGTGCCACAGCATCTAAGGGAGGGCTGAGTTTGCACCTGAGCACCGTCTCACACACTGCACCTGGCTCCAGCTAGAAGCCCAAATCCCTCTGGAGGGGAGGCATGCTGGCCATTTGCTTCTCCATCATCAAGAGGAGAACATGCTGCACCTGCATACAGTCCTGACCACACCTCCCAGCTCTCCTCCCAGCCCTCAGCTGAAGGCCTTTCTCTGCAGATTTGAAACTCTAGGCTAAGGCTGTGCCTGAGAAATGACTAAAACTGACCTGGAGCAGAGCTCTGTTCTGGCTTGCGGTGGATGTCTGGGCCCGAGAGGTGTTGAGGAGGAAAAGTAGCAGAAATGCACACACATCCCTTGTGCTGCAGCATTGCTGGAATGTGTCCGTTTTCACACAGGTGAAGTGTCCATCCTTACACCAATGGATGACAGACTGTGACTGGAGCAAGAACATGTGACAGAGTAGGGCATTCAACTCTTGGTCCAAACCCTGGGAGGTGCTGACCACCACATGCTTTGGGACATAAACATTCAGCCAGGATCCTCCCCCATTTACCTGTTTTTAAGCCAAGAAATTAATGCCATAGACATTAATTAATTAATCTGCAGTGCCACAGGGGGTCCACTCATTCTGCTGCTCTGGTTGGTAGCACAAGGCAAGAAATGGTGTTTGTGCAGGTTGAGGCCACACAACTGCACTCACTCCTTGTCCTCTGCTCAAGAACAAACTAGAGGTGCAGTGTGAAGGGCCTCGAGGCAGAAAAGAGAAGATCAGAAATGGAAGTGAGGTCAGCAGAAGAAATCTGAGAGCACACAGGGAACACAAGGCATTACAACGCTGCTCCTACTCCAACCTCTCCTCAAAGCCACATTCACACTACAAGGTGACTTCAGGGAGGGTCTATCCAGAAGAACAAGAGAGGTGTGTTGGCCACACTGTTACCTGCATTGAATGCAGCGGGGGTTTTGGCCTGTAGCAGGTTTCATAGCAATTCTGCTACCAGACCTGGACTCTCCTGATGGGCCAGGGCCAGGGGAATGAACACAAGAAGCTCCGCAGTAGATTCACTTGGAAAGTCTGCAACCAGCAAGACCTTAATCCATTCTGCCATGCAAGGGTTAAATTCTGCATAAAATACTATTCCAGACAATAGTTCTTTAATTTCATTTGATACCAAACTCCCTGAAAAAGGAATGTTTACTGGTACTTTTTAATTATGAAATAAAAAGAAACCATAAATTGTCTGTTTTGCTGTCTGTGCTAATTACATTTCATTATGTATTTGGAGTAAGCTATGATTTTCCTGCTGGTTCCCATGACATTTTTCATTATCAGCCACTAATTGTCTAGCATGCACACTGCATTGTGAACCAAGTAGGCTGATGCGTGGGCACAAGTTCTAGAGAAAGCTGCAAGGCAGTACAAGTGTACATTATTATTATTACTATTATGATGTATTAGAGAGTTTCCACCTACTTGCATATCTACATATCCTCATCCTTATCAGCAGTGTCACAGCGCAGCAAGGCCCAGGAGTCCATCCTTGTGCTTGGCAAGGCTCAGCAACTACTGGGGGGAAGTTATGTGGGATGGAACGATGGCAGCAGCCCCACTGCAAGGACAAGTTCCCTCCTGGGTGAGACGGAAACAACAAGCAGCTTTCTCAGTCACTTCTTCTACTCGGTGCCCAAAGCAAGTGGGTATCAGAATCTTGTCACTTTGCCCACTCACAAGCCGAGGCCAAGGTTATAAAGGAAAGCAGTGCCATATGTGGATTCCTAAAGGAATAAGATAACTAATGGGATCTTTCTGAGACAGCAAGACAAGAAAAAGGTAAAGGGTTTTCAGAAGCCATGGCTAACACTGTATCCATTATAGCAAAATCTCCAACAAATCCACACCTATGCAAACTCAGAAAGTGCCACAAAGGGTGAAGCGACTCCTTGCACGCAGCGTTTCATAAACTCAGACTGAGGGAAGCTGTAGGTGCTGATTCTTCACACAGCAAACTGCAAGAACATGACCAGTGCTCGTCCTTATCAGCCTTGGACAGGTGGCAATTCTATTCATGTGCACCACACACACAATACACAAACACTTCAGAAATAAATGTGTGTTTTCACAGGATTTCAGCTCTCTCCTGATATCTATTTCAAAGGAGACAAAGCCCGACCCTTTCCAACAGCACTGTGAGGGAACAGTTGTATAACTCCCCCTCTTCTCCTCAAGGTGATCCACAAATACATTATCAGAAACGCAATCAGACCACATTCGGTGATGTAGCAGAAGTGAAATTCCCATGCAAGGCAGGAGGACATGCCCTGCACAGAGGCTCAGTTTCACACACTTTATTTTTATGTGCTGATTTACAGATAGCAAGAATGAGGGGGTTCTCCAGTCCTTTTATATAAGGAATATGAAGATCTGAAACGCATTTATGACCTGACTATACCCCTGTCTACTTTGACTGCCAATTTTTTCAGATCAAAGGGTGGGGGAATGGCCCCACTTGTAGCTACTGATGATGTATTTGCAGGTCATCTTCAAAGTTTTAAGCTGCTCTTATGGCCTCTGACATAGGCGTGCAATTTCAAAGGTCTCAAAGACAGTGAAGCAACTTCATCTCCCTCTCTTCTACCACCCACAGAGACACACAAACACCTTGCAGGCTTCAATGCATTTACCCCCCCAGCAAGTCTCTGAAGCAGGGAAACACTAACACAACCTGCCCCACAGAACAGGAGCCATGGCACAGGCACAATCCAAAAGAGTGGAAGTTAGACCCAAAGAAAACAGTCAAGAAATGTTACATCCATGTACACAGGCATTTCAGTGCTCAGAATTACCTCATGTTTCACCCCAAAGCTGAGGCTACCAAATAGAACATGGACAGCACCTTCCTAGAGATGACATGATGGTGACAGTCACGGGACTTCAGGCGTCTGTCCTGTCACAGTCACACTGGGTCACACAAATACCACAGGCTGGGCATTTTTTTTTTCCCCAAAACCTGATTCTCTTGGGGATACAATCCAGTAGAGGTGCTTGACACCTTCAGGCCACACTGAATTGAAGGCACATCAGGCACAAAAGGAGACACAGATGCAGCAGCATTTAGCAAGTGCACTCCCCTTAGAAATGGAAGGCCTGAGATAAATTCTCCCTTAAACCCACATTTTTCTTTACCCAGTACCATGTCCAAGGTGCAGGACTAGAGGAAGGCAGCCTCTCCCCTTAGGGCTCAGCTTGGCTCACTGTGCAGCCTGTATTGGGGCCAGCAGCTGTAGCAGATTTGATTTTTCTCAGCCTGCTCATAAAAGCCAGACTCAGACTTGAATCCTCAGGATGCAGTCTGGATTTCACTTAGAACCTGCTATAGATAAGTGACCAAGACATAAACGCTGGGAGGGCAAACCTCAAAGCACCCAGCAGCCAACCTGTGAGAGCCATAGGCCCAATTTCAAAAAGGCTTTCCCTGAGGCCAGGTTTTCCACCTTACAAAGGCTGCTCTGTGTTTTGCTATGTACGATCCTGTGGCAGCACTCTTTTCCCAGCAGCAAAAATCCCATCCTGGCCTTGAGCAGTGCTCTTGATGACATTTGTAACCGAGCACACACGGTTCTGTGAAATACTCTGCCTTCAACAAAAGGCATTTTTCAACTAGAAAAGATGAAGTGTTAGTTTTAGTGGATGTGTTTCAAACAAGTGTAGTTCAAGTAGAGCAGTAGTTCAAGTCCACAGCAAGTACACAGCCTCTGCAGACAATGACACCTGAAGTTCTGCATTCAGAAGAGTCCTGGCTCTCTCCTCATTCCTCCATCTGTAAGCAAACACACCATAAATACAGATGGAACAAGGGAGCAGGAATGTGTCCTGATGGACAGGGAGCATTCACGCTGTCTGGTGGAGGTCACTCTCCAGGGTGATCCAGAGATTCACCATCAGTTTTAGTAATATCCATAAAAATGGCTCCAGTTCAGCACGGTATTCAAAATTCATTGAAGTCAACAGGACCAGGGAGACTGAGAATTTGAGCAGCACACAACTTGAATCGTCATTCGTGAGCTGCAAGCTGGTCCCCTCCATGTCAGGGCTGAACAGATTTGATGGGGACAGCACGAGGAACCTCGCACCCATCCAGGCCTTGGTCCTCCTGGCCCAAGGTCCCTGCCAGGATTGTTCCCAGAGCTGGGCCCACAGCTGAGGTAATCAAGGTGAAACCTGCAGCCTCACAACTGTTCATCTCAGCTCTCCTCCAGACCAGTGAAGAAAAAGTAGAACCAGGTATAATATTATTTTCCCAGCCCACAATCTATGAGGTACCCTCACACTCGAGAGTTTGCTCTGCCATTTCTTTTCCATCTCAATATCCACTCTAATCTCTGAGCTTTGCCAAAATTCTCGGTTTTGCACTCTGGAACTATTTTCCATTGTAAAACCACCCATCACAAAAAGCAGTGAGCTACCTTGGAGGTCAAAGCTTTTACCTAAGATATAGGAAAGCAAGAAAATGGCTGTAGTGATAATGATAAATACAACTTGAATTAGATCAAATGAAAGGATCTAGTCCCTAAAAGTCAATCTCCTGCTGCTTAGGGCTCTCATGTTAGAGATGAGATCTGTACTCAAATGCAAATAAATCAAACAGGACAGAGACCTGAACTTGCCCTTTACAGACATCCTTTGACTATCCACCCTCTGGAAAAACTACTACAGTAGCAAGGGACAGCTGTTTTTTCTCACAGACTGCCCAGAGAGGAATTCCATCCTGAAAGAGGACACAACTTGGGTCTAGGAAAGCTTTTTCAAGATGATGCATTTCTTAGAAAAATTTATAATTGAAAACAGAATTCAATTGTCCGACAAGAGCACCTTTTCTCAGTTTGCACTCCCTGCAGTAGGTTCGTCTGTGATCGTGTCCCGGGTTTGTTTTCAGTCACGGTACAACACAGAGATCATAATCTGATACCTTTTGTCATAGCTGACACCAACACTGCCTTACTGGTAGAAAGGGAAGACTAGGGCTGTCAGTCTGCCACCTCTCTTGAACACTGAAGTCACGCTTTTTTTTTTTTTCCTTTTCTTAAACACAACTTCTTTGTTGCCATGGTATCACTAATGCAGTATTTTGAGACAGGGAAAGAAGATAACTGTGCAGCATCACAGTGACACATCTATCAGCTGCCATCCTCTCAAAAAGGATAAATAAATAAGGATGCCAATGCAGACTTTCAAAGGCTCCTCCACCCTTTAAAATTTTTCTCTCTCACATACAAGTCACTCTCTATGAAGTCCATGCCTCAGTTTTATTATAGAGAAGGTCAGAATTTCTCTCACAGCAAGCAGTGTCTAGACTTATTTTTCAATTCCTTCTCTTCTCCCTACGTTACATGACACCAGCTGAGGTACACAATCACAAGAGAACAGCACCTGCATGTTCAGAAAGTGCCAGCCTGGCTCCCCATGTTAAACCATGCAGTGACTCTTTGCAATTCCTGCTTGTACAGTGATTTCTCCTTGAACTAACAGGGTATCCACTGCTGAAAACAGCTCGCATTCATCTCAACCGTGAGAGAAACAAAAAGGGCACTCTGATGGTGTCTCCCATATAACCACCTTCATCTCCCTGTGATCCTGTTAGCCTTGTAACCTTGGAGTCTTTCCTATCACTGCCAGAATTACTTTAAAACAGAAACCTTTACTAACTTAGCAAGTCAAGGCCTAGCACTCAGCACAATGACATTTCCCTCCTTGGCTTGTGAGAACACTGAATCAGGTCCCTTCCAAAACTTCAGAGATGGCTGTGCCCACCACTGGCACACTTCTGCTATGTCAGTAAATCCAGGGAACAGTCACAGTGAAGGATGCCCCTGTCCCCGTGCACTCCCTGACTTGGGGTCCAGATCAATGAACAGGCAATGAGAGACACAGTGAATTTCAGCACATGCCACAGCCACAGTGGTGACATGATGAGGTTTTCATCTCCCAGGTGATACAAAAGGAGGAATAATGTAATGAAATGGAAGCTTTTATAAGGTGAATTTACCAGGGCTTCTGTAACAGAGAAAGGAGCAGAGAGCAACAAGCAAAGCAGTGACAAAAGGTCAAACTGGAAGGACCTCTGAGTCAAGAATTAAACAGTGAACACAGAGTCCTCTAGAGAATAAAAATAAGTATTTTACATTTGGGACAGAGAGGAAATGGGAGGAGAAGGGGGAGAAAGAAGGATCTCAGTTGCTGTTTCATTTATTTGGGGGGATAAAAAGAATAAGTTTTCTCCACTCAGAACTGAAGTGCTCTCACCTCTTCAAAGAGGAATCTAACTGAGATCTTTATGCTCTCATGCACTTATTTTCCTCATCCACAATACCTTGCTCTTAGCTTCACCAGTGTGACCCAAGGCACAATGACTCATCACAGCAAAAGGCTGGACAGCAGCTTTGGGTTTTTTTGAAAGACCCAAACAAACCCTGCTCCATCAATTGACCAAGGACGATGCAACAGTGAACCTCTCACTGAAGATTGTGCGTTGCCTTGGCAACCTGTCTGATCTCCATTGCTCCAGGGACTGGAAATGTGCTGCCAACAGGAGATTTTAGCTAATCAAACCAAATCTCTTAATACTTACACGATTTCCCATCTGTGGAGAGCAGGCCACGTGCCAATGGAAAGCAGGGCACCCTCTGAACACAGCCCTGGCTCCTCCTTGACCTGTTATTTGTTGGATCCTCGTGGGCCACAGATGTCTCCTGGCAGGTACCAAAGGAGAAGAAGGGTGGCAAGGGACCACAACTTCATACCTGCACTCAGCACATCCTGGCAGGATGCAGAGGGGGCGGGCAGCAGGACCCTCACATCGTCCGTGCCTCAACCCCTGACCTTTGGAAGGAAAATAAAGTTTCCAATATTGGCATCACACACCCCCTTGGTGCTACTTGTTTTGAGCCTTCTGAAGCTGCTCTGTCCCTTTTTCAGCACCCATTAAATACATCCAGGCACCAGCAGTGGCAAACCGCTGACCAAAATTATAAAACAGGACAAGCGTGTACCTCTCGACCTTCCTCGATCAGGGACTGCTCTCAAACTGCAGGACAGAACACCTGCTTTTTTCTAAAACTTCTAATTGGCAGTGCTAAAAGGGTAGCTTTGGAGGCTAATTTTGCCTTGAAAGCACGACCAGTCATTGATTTTTATTTTCTTTAAAGGAGTAGCAAGACCAACCTTTATAAAGTTCCACTAAAGGTTTCTGGCCCCTGCATTTAAGCCCAGCCACAAATCCAGACGATCAGTCTGGCATTTAGCAAACCGAGGGGCCACAAAAAGAGGCATGAGCAGCAAGGGGGAGAGAAGAGTGTTCTACAGTTGTGCTGCTGCTGCTGAGGCAAGAAATTCTGTGTGGTGGTGATGAGATTCACATCCACGAAAAGCCACCAGTTTCCATCTAACAACCACCAGAGCTACATCCCTAAAGATGGCCCTGTGACCCTTCCATGCAATTGCCCAAAGAAATCGGGGTGTTTGAGCAGCAGACTCAGCTTTGGCATTCAGGCTCTCCTTCCCCTCATGGATCATTCTTTACAGCATCTCAGAGGACACTGATCCACAAATCTCCGAACCCAAAAGCCACAGATCCTACACGGAGTTTCGTTCCACACGGGTTGTTTGCTGCCAGATTAACTGCTGGTATCGCCACAATTGGCATGAGAGATCCTCAGATGTTTTTTGACCTGGTACAGAGGATGTCTGCACAGGAGGAGCTGCCCCACCACAGCTTCCTGGGATCTGGATTAGCTACCAGCCTCAGGCTCCCGCTCTTGAGGAACAGGATGGAGGAATTGCTGGCATTTAACAGGGAGGCCTGAAGCAGAAGGCTGCTGCTCATAAAGCAGGGTGTGGTTTCAAAGAGAGAGAGAGTATTGTGGAAGATTTCTAGGCCTCTGGTATCGACCAAGTGACCTACGCCCTGAGAAAGTATGTTCTAACAATAACAAAAGACATTAAAACAAATGCTTGTGGGGGAAAAAAAATGTCAGCAGTTTCTAGAGTCATGTATTTAATCGAGTGAAGAGGTGAGCAATTACTGCCACCTTCTACCATGGCCCTGGGAACATTTCTCTCTCCACATAGGTACAAACCAGTTAACCAGTTACTAGGGCTGCATGGAGAAAGGCAGGAACTGAAGTAATTTCTCAGCTAACCCAGGGCTCTGTGACAAAGGAGAGGCAATGAGGTCCTGCAGGCATAAGGAAGAGGGAAGCAGAGCTCGTTTTAAATGGCCAGGAGAACAGCTCACTCCCTATGTGTGCCTTCCCAGTTTGTTCTTTCCTATATCATGCCTTCTTCTAGTCCAGGCACTCTTCAGTTTTATTTACTCTCAGTTCAGCCAAAAACTGAAAAGTTCATCCAAACTGAATCAAAGATGAACCCTGATACTTATGCCTGAAATATCTGTCTGTACAGGCCATGGAAAATCAAAAGCAGAGAGGTCACTGATCCAATGGGGAGCAGGAATGATCTCAGAGAAAACAATTGTTGATGCTTTAAGTCGCTCTCCATAATTCCCTTGTAAAAACAATGTGCAGGGCAGGACCCCAGCACTACAAAACCTGGGAGAAAGGCCTCCTCCAGATGGAAGGGCCTTCTCCAGATGCAAGCGGACACAGAGCTGTTCCAGAGGATCCATTTGCATTAACAAGTTTCAAAGCATCTACCCAGAGTTTCTCTCCAGCAAAAGCTGTGACGTCCGACTGTTCTCAGGGATAAATGGAGAGCTGTGCCACTTCAGAGCCAGGAGAAGGGAAGTGGGGAGGCAGATAGAGGCGACTGTTAGCCAGAGCAGATGCGATGGAGATGGACTAAAATAGACTCTGAGCACTTCAAGGGCTTCTGCAGCACCAGTGCTCCAGCCCAGCCCACGTGAGCAAACATCCACACACACACACTCTGCAAAACGCTTGACATAAAGGACCACAAGAATAAAGTGCAGCCTGTTCCTGGGATGTTTTCAGACACACTGAGCCAAGCCATGGAATCTACTCACTATTTTATTGGGATCCCTTCAGCTGTTTTCTCCCACAGCCATCACACTACATTAAGTTCCTTTTTTTTCTTTGAACCTATCTCAGTCACAAACTCCTGCAAGCACCCATGGCTTCCCTTGCACAGTGATCAGATGTGCCCTCTGCTTAACAGGAATGCAAATACTTCGCACTTTTGTTACTCATTATAGATCTAGAATTATGGTCTACTAATGCCTTACAATAAAATCTGGAATGGCAACAGGAATCAGAACAATGTCAAAGCAGAAAACAGAAGAAAAGGCTTACTCCTATTTCATTCCTTGCAATTTCCAAGATCTTTGTATTTCAAGAAAACCAAAGCAGCATGCAAATCCAAAGTTAGAAGTGAGGGTAACATAGGATTTTTTTCTTTTCAAACTGTAATTTTCAGCCAAGTAACAAACTAGGAAAGCTATCTTCTCACCAAGAAATAGCCCCAAAGCATTCCAAACACAAGACTTACCTAATCACGCTTACATAAAGCCGCAAAATGAGTCAAACCAGAAACGGAATTTCCCAAGAAAGCTTCGAAATGTGTTATTTATGAGAAAAGTGTTCTTCCTGAGACAGTTTGCTAAATCCTCAGAATCTGTAGTACTCACACGAGCTGGGCAAAGCTGAAGAGAGGCACAGTCCTGAGTTTGAGTAACAGGAGCAGTGCTGGTGTTCTTGCCCTTTTCTCTGCATGTGCTTGTTGATTTAACATCCCAAGGAAGAAGGAACGCTGCCGGTTGGTAAACATGTGACAGCCACCAAAGGAATGTGAGCCAGGGAAACAAGATAAAGCAGCCTATGCCACTTCCTAAAGGGGTTATTTAAATACTCCTGCCTCACCTTTTCTACTGCCCTCACCTTGTGAGTGCTAGGTCTTTAATCAAACTATTATCTTGCTGATAAATTTGCCTAATAAAAACCAAATTGTCATTCGTGTATCAGGAAATTGGAAATTGTAAGTGATTTTCTCTTCTGTACAGAGATATAATTTATTACTTGGCTTAAATTCACAACCTGGTAATAAGTATTTTGGATCCACTTTAGAAGTGTACCTTTTCCATCCTGGATTCCCACAGATTTGCAGTAAAATAAGGATCATTCAGTCTAAAACAAAGGGAACAGCCAGCCCCTTGCACTTGCTAAGCTCAGCCAGTCATTACTTCCCTGAACTCTGCTCACCCTGGGGCCAGGCCCTGCTCCATCTCTGGGGGATCCCAGGCTGGAAGGACAAAGCTGTTCCAGCAGCTCTGTGCTTCCCAATGGGTTTTTACACAGAGGTGAAAGCTGTTCTTAGAGCAAAAGGTGTTAGCACAGCACTGATCCCAATGTTAACCTTAATTTTAAGGAAGGCTCTGTGTAAGCCTCACTTACCATGAGGGCACATTCTCTCTTCACTCTCCACACAGCTGCTACTTTGAATGTACATTTTGGAGGTAGTTTTGAATCCCAGTATGAGAAGGGTCATTTTTCCCCCAGCATTCAGGGCAAATCCATCCCCACTGTCTCTGCCTGCAAAAGGTTTCTCTGTAGTGAAACTGAATTAATTTATTGCTGCAAAAAAAAAATGTTTCTAGAATACCTGATGTTCCTCAAAAACAGCATAGAAAAGCTGTAAAATAAAACCACACATCTGAACCCAGCTACTCAGAACACTCAAAACAGGAGAGAGCCTGGGGAAGGTGGACAAAAGATGGGGGGAAGGTAGGGAGTATACAGACCTGACTGCTCCCAACCAAAAGGCCTTCTGGCAGCAATTTGTAAGCTGGCTCTAATCTGCTCTCAGCAGTATCTTGCCTCTCTAAGGTAAAATGCTCCCTGAGGCAATTTTCTGCAGGTGTTCCTAATGCAACTCTTTTCTCCCAAAGAAAAAAAAAAAAAGAAGAAAAAAGGTGTTCTGATGATCTTGTTTATAAAAGCTGCTGCCTGGCAGGTCCCCCACAAGTAGCCCAGACTGGCATCTTCAAAATAAAAGCTAGTTAGAATGAGCTCAAGAGGAGGAAGAAAAGTCCTTATTGGGCAGACATCAATCCCCTGGACTTACATAAGTCTGGCCACGGCAGAATCCCAATGGATCCCAGCTAGAGAGGGTGTCTGGCTCCCTGGGCTGCAGGATGGGCAGAGCCCTGGTGAAGAGCCACTGCTGGGGACATGTGCCTTCCAGCAGGGCTGTTCCCAGACTCACAGCCTGTCCCCTCTCCCCGTGGTGCCCACATCAGGCATGGCTGAGCAGTTGTGCTGATGAGCTAGGCGAGGTCCCAGAGCAGGAGGCGGCCATGGAGTTGTAGATAAAACTATGCAGGAGCCACGAGGGAAACACAAAGTCTGACATAACCAGACTTTGGTGATGTCCAACTCGTCACTGCAGCCAACTGAGTGAGCAACTTCCATCCATCCATCCATCCAGTGCCCAGGAGACTTGCCTCATCTGCTCAGCCAAGGGGGGAGATTTTCCTGCTAATTTAGAATGAAGATTTGCAGAGCCAGGCTGCCAGGAAGGGACCTGGGCAGTTGGGCACACGGGTCTGTGGGTGCCTCATTCCCTGCACTTAGTTCCAGTGCTGCATGATTGAAAATAAATGTCCAAGTAGCAGCTCCAGAAGGGAGGCTGTGAAATGAGTTGCCAAAGAGAAAATAAGGTCTCAGGTTCAATAAGGTTTACCCAGGTTTACTGCACCAGAGAAGTTGCTTACTCCAAACTTCTTCCGAATGATCGTTCTGTTTTCCCTTATGTTTGAACTCTTCCCTTTGTAACTTTCTCTGTAGCCCCTAACATGTTTACTGTGGAAATAGGATGCTTATCCACTTTCATTCAAATTTCTCCAGAATTCATCAGGACTGTCACATTTGTGGAGGGAAATGGGAGACCATACAAGTCTCCCACTCTAATTCCCATACTCTCAGCTGCCTTCCTTCATCTCCCACATTAAGTACTCTACTTTAATCTTGAAACCTTCATTTACGAAGTTGCAATGGGGAAAAAAAAATAATCCAGGAATAATAGCACAGAGAATAAACTCTCACCCTTACCAACTCAACACTGCCCTTTCTATCGTTGTTTTTTCCAGAACTGTTGTGCTAAAAGCTAGAGCACAATTGGCAGGAATTCAAATACATTTTCAGATGTAGTCAGTTTTTATTATTATTTGTCAACCACCAGCTAAACTGTGGATATATTCCCTTTATGTCCCACTAAATGTCAAGCTGGTATTTTTAAAGCCCAGACAATGTATTTCACATAAACCTTTACACCATTATTCTAAAGATCAAGCATCCTTTCACCTGGGAACCATGGCACGGCTGTTCCCCCAGCAACAGGATGTGCTTCCAGCTTGGCCAAGCAGTGAGATCCCTTTCAGGCATCTCCTGCCCTGGGCCTGGATGAGAGATCAACCCTGACATGTCCCAGTTATACCAAAAAAAAAGAGGCTTTATGCTGGTGTGGCTGATTTAATTCCCTCACAGAGCAGCAGCCATGGGAAACCTGCCACCTCCCTGATATTTAGCAGGCACCACTCTCACTGTAGTTCTGCACAAAACAATTATTGCTGCAGCATTTGCTGGAGGTAAACTTGGCTGAACAAAGCATGAATGTGCAGGGAGGTCAGGATGGCAACAAAAGTGCACACAAGCAGCAACAACTTTCACTTTGTTCAGTACATTAAGCCTTCCTCAGCATTCTCTAGACTTGCAAAAAACAAATATATGTCCCAGTGCTTGAACTTAAAGTCCAATTATTCTCCTTCCTGAGCTCCAAGTCTTATTCAAAAGAAATATAAGACTAAAGAGCAAAGTGTATGCAACACTTCAGGTCTCTGAGTCAAGAGCCCCAAAACTAGAAAATCTAATGAAGCAGAGCTCAGGGCAGTGCACTCCTCTTGCCAAGGGGAGAATATCGGAGTGAAACATCTCTGGCACATCTTCCTGAGGTCATCCAGTGTCTCCCAGTACTCCACTCCTCTGGGCTAACTGGAAGGAATGTGCCTGTGCCAGATAGGCGTGAAGACAGAAATATTTGCACAACACATTTCTGCCCAAGTCAGATTCACTTGCTGTCTGCTGACAGGTACAGATGGCAAGGTCCCAAACTCCAGAGGAGGAGAAAACTGTCTTAGCAGAATCAGTGATTCAATTAAACACGTGTCTGGACACCACAGCATTTCCTCATTAAAATGTCTATGAAGCAGCACAGATCGAGTGCCTGCAACCACACTTGGAAACCAACTGAAAAGAGGTTGTGAGCCATTAGCCACAAACAAAAGGGTAAGCTTCACCTAGAGCCCAAAATATCAACAAAATCCACGTGGCCACTAAGCCTGTAGTAGAGAAATCTGACCTGGCTCGCTGAAGTATGCAAATAGAGAAGTTGTAGATTATAAAGCAGTAATTTGATGAAACCATTTCCCTGTGGCTATTCCAGTATGTGCTGCTTGATGGCCAGGCTTGCTACAGTCCTGTGCTCCTGCACACTTCACAAATGGGTTTTTGGATCCAGTTCTGACTTTCACCCCAAGCTTGGACCCTGGGGCTCACTTATTCCAGTCAAACAGTTTCCCACTAATTTAACAACCTCTGAAGTGGATCTGAGAGGTCCAGTTCACAGGAATTTGCAGAAGTTTCAGGGGAACCCCAGGGTCTCTGTTGCAACCTACATTTATTCTGCTGGTGGGAAGAAGGAAAGCCTGGAAGAGCACTCAGTTTAGTGGGATGCCCAGGAATTACAAATGAGCAGGCAAATCAACCCCTAAAAACAAAGCAAGCAGACAAGCCAACTCAAACCCCACATGAGGGGGGTTTCCGAAGAAAAAGTCTGTGTACGCAAGAAGGGTGGTTGAAGTCTACTTATAGACCTGAAAATCAGTGGCAAGGATTTTGACTTTCTAATTAAAGCTGGGTGATTTTTTCTAATATATAGAAGAAAAATCCAGTATTGAAAGAGACTGTTGACAGAAATGCAACCAAAACCATCACAGTTACAAAGGAGATGAAGGAAGGCTGGAATTCCACAGAAAAATGGCAGGTTTTGATCAGAAATCAAGAAAGAAATTTTAAGTGTTCTCCACCTTGCAACTGAGTCCGCAAACTGCTTTGTCAACATCAAACTACACAGAGACATTGTGGGTTACACGAGACCAGCTTGCAAGCAAGGGTATGGACAAGAGCAGATCTAAATCTCCAAAAATGCAAGCAGAGTCACAGGCAATGGCTCTATCCAGAGAAGGAACCCAAACAGGAACACAAATACTGAGTCAGCACACGGGCTGAGGCAAGGTAGCTGGGCAGATGTGACAAACAGACCTGGAACACAGGCAAAAGCCACCACTCCACCATGGAAAGTGATATGAGAGGCAGAGAGGGAAATACACACCTAACAGCTTGACAGAGATGAGGGAGACAGAACCAAATAGCCCAGGAAAAAAAAAAAAAAAGAGGAACCAGCAAACAGCAACATGTGCACCAACTGGGAACACTACCAAATAAGAGGAAAATGCCTCCAGAGCGACTTCAGCTAATTAGAACACTTGCCATGTACAAACACTACAGCCTAATCCCAGCCACACTGATAAGCAGCAGTATCAGCCGGGAGGAAAAGGACCAGCTGCTCACCATACACAGTGAAACCATTTGGAGATGCATGAGAAAGCACAGGCAGCCAAGAAGGAGCTCAAAGGACAAGGAATGTTTTCGGAAAACCTTGACATGGCACAGGCACTGTCATCTGTCCATGCTCAGCACTCGTGAATGGCAGCCAGGGATCTGCCTGGAGCACACCCTGGAGTGCTGGGGAAAGGAGGATGCCAGCCCAGCCCAGCTCCAGCCTGCTCTGAAACAAGACAGGAGAGGGGGAGGGAAATGAATACCTTAACAATGGATTTTGGAAGAATGATCCTCAAAAACTTTCACAAACTCTGAAGAGAAGCTCAGATGCATTGGAGAATGCTCATGCCCCAGAAAACCCAGGGAGTCCTCACTTTAAAGAGATCAACTGTGCTTCCAGAGCTGGTGCAACTCCACTTATATTGAGCTGGTGCAATATAATTATGTGATAGCATTGAAAAGAAAATAAAACAGTGAAAAGATAGCCATGAGACTAACAGTGCAGAAGAACGTGCAGGGGGAATTCACCACCAGTTGCACAGGTAGTTCAGTTCAGGATTTAACTGGAGGGCAAAAAAAGGTTGTGTTTTCAGTGTTAGCAACAGGCTTTAGGTCATTGAAGTGACAAAAAGGCAAAAATCTTTTAGAGAAAGCCAAGCAAAGCAGGCAGCTTCAACAATACAGGCACCAAGGATCATAAACAACCAACACAGAAGAGGTGAGTGTGTTTGGGCTCCACATATCAACCATCTGTGGGAAGCAATGGGAAAAATGAGCAGAGGATCTCCAGGGTGGTGAGAAAAGGAACTAAAAGAAAGTTTGGGTACATTAAGAGACAGCCTACATAATTGCCCACAGCAATTTATTTTATTTAATTAAGTGTATTTACACTGGTAAGTAAGAGATTTGAACATTTGTTACAAGAAAGGGAACAAACAGATGTGATTTCCTGGAGCATCAGAAAAACTCAGCATCAACCAAACAAGAAAAGTACAGTTTGCTTACCCCCTTCCTGCAGAAAAATGAAGTCAGAATGGGGCTCAGAGGACCAGCAGGGGGCTCATAAATAGGCCTGGCTGGAGAAAAAGAGAAAAAAATCACCCCTCATGACATTCTTGACGAGGATGTCAGCAGTGGCTTTGCTGCCCTTGGGACAGCGCCACAGCCTCCACCTGCATCCCTGCACTGCTCTTTGCTTCAAAACACCCCAGCACAAAACACACTAACTTAAATGAGTTTGGCTATGTGGGATGAGTAAGTGTTTGCAGATGTTTATTCTGCTTTAATTTTATCTTGTTTCACAGTGCATCTTCAATTTAAAGCTCTTAATAGATGCCAGTTAAGACCACTGAATGGCTATTAACTACTGCAGCTTGACAAAGGAGAACCTCAACTCAAAAGTCAGGTTCTGCATTTCAGCAGTGTCAAACTTCAGAAGTTGTCTAGATCAAAATTAAGAGCTTTGAAAAGAAAGTAATTTTAAACACTAAAAAATAAGTTTAAACTCTATTGCTTAGCCAATCAGATTTCAGGGTATTTAAATCCAAGGAAAGATGACAGATTTGAGTTAAATTTTAATACCATGGTCAAACTACTGAGTGTAATTAGTTAAAGCAGCTACAGAATTTAGTTTTTAAATTACCACTTAAGGTAGCTAAGTAAAGGAATTTTTATTATGTTTCAGAGCTTATAATAATCGAAGTTTACAGTAAATCCACAGAGTTCAATAGAATTAACTGGCTGTAAATCTCAGAGCATAAAACTGGTTTGCAGAGTAGCATGTAAGTGATTCCCAGACTCTCTGCAAGGTGCCAGCCATGGAGAGAGCTGATTAGTCAGCCTTTGATTAATTGCCTGTTATATTAGAGCCAGGGTCAATCTACTCAATTAGGTGAAGGTCTGGTGGAGATCAGAGATGTAAATCAAAACCTGCAGCAAAGGCTTCAGCACAAGAGGAGAAGGTTCCAGCAGCTTTTCTTCCCTGCAAGGACCTGTGTCCCCCAGGCAGCTGGCTCTCCAGCCACAGCTGTGGATCATAGAATCCCAGACTGGTCTGGGTTTGAAGGGACAGTAAAGATCATCCCATTCCAACCCCTTCCATGGGCAGGGACACCTTCCCCTAGACCAGGATGATCGAAAATCCACCCAGCCTTGGGCACTTCCAGGGATGGGGCAGCCACAGCTTCTCTGGGCAGCCTGTGCCAGGGCCTCACCACCCTCACAGCCAAGAATTTCTTCCTAACATCTCATCTAAACCTGCCTTCTCTCAGTTTGAAGCCATTCCCCCCTTGTCCTGTCACTACATCCAAGGCTGAGCACACCTCCAAACACCCAAGGCTGGAGCTGCTGTGGGATAGGAGGGACTCACATACAGGGGACAGAGCAAGAAGAGGCTCAGTGGAAGAGAAAACCCAGTGGGAAGCTGTAAATCCCTGAATATGAGAAGCAGGAGAACATCAGGGGAAATGGTGCAATGTGTTAAAAAGGCACAGATTAAGATTAGTTTAAAACCTACCAGACTGTGACACTGTCCACAGGGTGACTGGGTGTGGAGACAGAAACAAGGAATTATTTGAAACTACAGTTATACCACGGAGACTGGGGAACTGTCTTGACAGGGTGCTGAAAACACTGTATTTTTAGACATTATAAGTAACTAGTTAAAAACCTGTAATAGAAGAGCAGCTCGTCCCCAGAGACACATGAAAATGGCCGTTATTCAACACCCTATAGAAGAAAAAAGAAGCCCACAGAAATCTAAGTAATAAACCTGGATTTGAAAAAGGAGAATTACATAAAATTGGTGTAGCACTACAAAGAAATAGCTGGAAAGGCAGAAATACTTCAGGAGACCATGTACTATAGGAAAGCATCAGGCTATTTATTAATTCAAAATATTTTAAAAGGACAAACAAATCAATTTGTTGATTGGTATTGAATGGTAACTTAAGTAAAGCCAAAAATGGAAAAAAAAACTATCCCTCAGAATGTGAACATCATGTTCAGAGGAGGAAAAGAAAAACAGATTGCGAAGTTCTGTCAAGCTCAATGTGGAATCATGGCAGGGCAGACCAAAAAACAACTGTGGTCACCAACTTTCTAATGGCACAAAAATTTATTTACAACTCCTTTTCAAGTGTTGCAGAAATAGGATGCCTTTCTGAGAGCTGATGGGGTTACTGATGATGAAAGTGTACAAGGAGCACACATGATGATAAGCCTAGAGCATGAAAGTCAGATTTTGGACCAGTGTTACCTGCAGAGAAGCTGAAGGACATAATTCAGGACTATTTTCACCCAGAAAAAGGATCTTAGTGACTGCCCAAATAGTTCCTTGAAAATAGCTCAGTGTTCAGGAACAAGGCAAATGAAGAAATACCATGTAAACCAGTAAGACCACAAAAAGTATTGCCATTACACATTCATACTGCTCCCCTTCCTTCAATACAGTGTAGAAGTCTTAAAAGACTTCTTAAAAGACTTAAAAGACTTAATAGCACCACCACATAATAGCACCATGCTGATACAGGCAACTTGGGTAATGAGGCGTCTGCAAGAGCTTCTGCTCAAGGAAAAAACTTAATTTTGTCAAATAAAGAGGTAACTATGGGATCAGAGCAGATGGAGGGGCAACAAAATGGGGGTAATAAGTGTTGTGGAGGTGGCAAATAAGGAATTAATTGTAACTATGCCTTTCTAGAAAACAACTAGAGGGCACACAACAAAATGAGCAGGTATTAGGTACAAGTAACAGTACGCAGAAATAATGTTTAATGCGACACAAGACTATGGAACCCACTGCTGCAGGTGCTGCAGGGCCTGGAAGGATAAGCATTTCAAAAACCAAAGGGATAAATGGGTTCATCACAGGCCATCAAACATAACCTCTGGGTTAGGAAGTCCCCAAGCTGCTGATTGTCAGAAACTGGGAACACAAAGCCAGACTCTACTCTTAAATATTCTCCCCAGGTACTTGCTACCAGCCAGCATCAGGGACCTTTGCTTTGACACAGCACAACCACTCTTCTGGCACTGCACCACAGATTTCTTTCTTGTTTAACTTTTTACATTATTTTTAAATTTAAAAACAATCTGAACCCATAAGATTGAAAGCTGCTAACAAACCGTGAAAAATTAACTGCTTGGTTTGCAGCTTTCCCTCAGTAAATCAAAGAAAAAATAACCTTCTCCAGTAGCTTAATGCATCAAATAAACCTTTCTGATTGTTTTCTTTAGGCTCAGGGGCAGCAGTCCCAGCAGGAATGGTATCTGAAAGCTAATTCTCACTGCTAATCACCCAGCCACTAACAGACTACCACGCCACCCAACTGGTGTGCTGTGTACACAGCAGTCAGTACCAGTCCCTGGCCCTGCAACTCAGTTGTACGAGATTATCACAGATATTGCATAATCCCTAAACTAGGGTGAGGCATTAATCTGGAATGTTATCTTTATTCATGCTAGTTTCCCTGAGAGGCTCTCAGTTTATTCCAGGCAGCACAGGGACAGGTCACCTCTCTGGTAATGGATCCTCTGCCAGGAGGGTAGAGCTGGTTCTGAGCTCCTCAGTACAGGGGAGACAAGGAGCTCCTGGGGTGGCTCAAGCAGAGGCTATGAGGATGATTAAGGGACTGGAGCTTCTCTCTTATGAGGAAAGGCTGTTCAGCTGACAGAGGACCTCATCACTGCATTCCAGTATCTTCGGGGTGGGTGTCAAGAGCATGGGCCAGGCTCTTCTCAGTGCTGAGCAACAGGACAGAGGCAATGGGCAGAAGCTGATCACTGGAGTTCCACCTGAACTTGAGGAAGAACTTCTTTACTGTGCAGTGCCTGAGCACTGGAACGGGTTGCCCAGAGAATGTGTGGAGTCTCCCTCACTGGAGATATTTCAGAACCATCTGGATACAGTCCCGTGCCGTGTGCTCTGGGATGACCCTGCTTGACCAGGAAGGTGGGACCAGATGACCCACTGAGGTCCCTTTCAACCTGACCCATTCTGTGCTTCCATCTCTCCAGGACACCAGAATCCTCTCCTCCAGCCTGGAATCTCCTCCAGCCCGAGGAGAAACTCTTACAAGTGGTTGTTCTCCTGTCCAGCTAACGTCGCTCCAGCACTGGCAGAACATCCTTCTTTCAGCCCCCACCACGTGCATGTGAGCAGTAGGACACTCAGGAGACACAGAGAGGTTCATGGATGGGCTTTTTGATGGAGAGGTCTGGGAACCAGCACACAGAGCACCAGCCCAGCCCTGCCCCACTGGCTGTTACTTGCCCTGATGGGCATGGAAACCACAGAAGTCTGAGTCCATCTTTGACGATCCTTGTGGGTCTCTTCCAACCCTGTTATTCTATGATTCCATCTGAGGCAGAAACCAGCCCAAGATTAAACATAACATTTTGGGGGAAGGGAGGTTGAAAAACATCTGATTACTTTTTGAATGAAAAACACTCAATGTGGAGAGAAAGTCTTCATGTCAGACTAGATTCCCTTGACCTTTCTGGCACAAGTAGGGAAATACAGCCAAGTAGGGAAAAAAAAGATGGGGGGGGGGGNNAGTGGGAAAAAAAAAGAGGGGGGGGGGGGAATGGGGAGGGAAGGAAAAGGGGTGAGAAGGTAAACTAGAAAAGGAAAAAGCAATTGGCAATGTATTCCCCCTCAACTGGGTGACAACAGTTCAGCTTCCAACTTTTAAATGAGAATTTCTCCCAGAAAAATGACAATATCTTTTTATTTATCTTTTTCTTTGATGCTGCCAAGCTTGGCTGCCAGCAAAATAAGTTTTGAATAAAAATGTTTTGACCAGCTTTGCCTGAAGCACTCAATTAGTGGTGAAGGGCAGAGCAGGAATTGGGGGGGGAAAGAAAAGAGGCCAGCAGCTGGGCAGCAAACAAAGCCAGGCTGACAGAGAAGCTGGCAGCACTCCGGCCACCAGGCACCTGACAAATCTGTGTTCAGGATAAAAAATCCAGCCCTTTATCTCAAGCAAGGCTTATTATTTGAAGGATGTCCTGTACCATCTTCTCCATAGGACTCCCCCAGGCTGCTGAGATCCCTTCAGATCCCGCTGGGTGCCCCGGTGAGGTCTGCAGGGCCTGGATTTAGCAACAGCGATGGACAGCACTGAAAATAAATCGGGAGGCTCCTTGGGAACTAGTCATCAAAATGACAGTCACTAGGCTGGCTTAATATGACTCCAACCATGCTTCATGCACTTGAGTAACAGCTCAGATATAGCAGTGGGTCAGTCTCTTTTCAGTCCTCAGATTCACCCTCTTCCTCTTTCTAATTCTCTCTTTTATTATATAGTAGTACATCTCTCAGGCATCTCTAACTCAGTGCTCCATTTGTTGGCTGCCTGACAGGTCTCAAAAAAGCACATCTTTCCACTTCCAGAGCAATTCTGTTTAATCTTGTATGAAGAAGGTGTATCGCCTAAGTAACTTTTTCCACCCCTCCTTTTCTGCAGGAAAAAGGGAAGAAGTTGGAAAGAAGAATGACAGAAATGTCTCAACCTAAACGGGAGCAATTTGCATGCAAATCAGGTTTTTCAGGTGCCACAAAAGATGTGGGTGCCCTGACAATCTGAAGGGAAGGAATAAAAGGAAGGGTGAATTTGACACAAACACTGTCAAGTGATGAACCAGAAACTTTTAGTTTCCTCACTGGGGCAAAGTGTCCTGGAGAGAGAGCTTCATCCATACTTCCTACGTACTTATTTTCATTCCCATTGGAACTACCATTTTAAGAAGAAAAACCTATTTCTTCTCATATTTATAGACCTTCTCAAAGCTCCTTGCATGCAAGAGCTACAAACGTAGTCAACACGAGAGTAGGTGCAACCAGAGGTAAACCCAAGTGGGAAGTGGTTTCATTGCAGACCTTGATGAGAAAATGAGTTATACAATCAATAAAGTAGCACCAGACTGCAGAGAGAATCATATGATGTACTAAACAGCACCCAGGCATTATCACCAGTAAATCACAAAACTGTGGGGGTTAGCAGGGGCACAACAGGGGTGCTGAAGCTGCTGAGCACAGAGGAGCTGCAGGAAAGACAGCCACCAGCACTTCAGCTCAAGCAGCTCCTCCCAAGGGTGTTTGTCCCAACAGGTAGCATTTGTTATCCATACAGACAAATCTTTACGCTCCAGGGCTGGCACTCCTTGCTCTAAGTATGGTTATTTGTACTTTTCAGAGACTGATTGCCATAGACATTTATATTTTACTGGCAGCACTGAAGTAATCTTTTGGGGAAACTGAGGGCACCAAGCCCTGTGGCAAGGGATGCCACAGCACTGCATATCTGGGACCACTGCACGACACCACAAAGCAGCAATATAGTCATACAGTCATGGATTGGGTCACGTTGGAAGGGAACTTAAAGACCATCTTGTTCAAACCCCCCTGCCATGGGCAGGGAATCTTTCACTCAACCAGGTTACTCAGAGCCCCACCCAGCCTGGTCTTGAACACTTCCAGGGATGGGGAGTCCACCACTGCTCTGGAAAACCAGTGCCTCACCACACACAGAGTAAATATTCCCTAATTACATCTATTCTAAACCTATCCTCCTCTTAAAATCCATTCCCCCTTGTCCTGCCACCCATGCCATTGTGAAAATTCCCTCTCCAGCTCTCTTGGAGCTCCTTTAGGTACTGGAAGGGCTTCAAAGGTCTCCCTGGAGCCCTCTCTTCTCCAAACTGAACAGCCCCACCTGTCTCAGCCTGTTTCCCCAGGAGATGTGATCGACTTTGTGGCTTCCTCTGGGCTTCTTCCGACAGGTCAACACCTTTCTTGTGTTGGTTCAAACCAGATCTGCAGCACTGCCAGACACAGGCAGACAACATTTTCACTAAAGCCTTGACATCAAATTGAACAGTTTTTATACCTGAAAACACAGAGAGAGCAACAAAAGAAAACTCCCTGGCTTTGCCTTCCCATGGATTCTGCACAACAGACCTGTCACACCAGGAGACCAGCAATCAGTTTAGGAAACATGCCACAACTGCCTGTTCCTAACACAGAAACACACCTGGTCCTGGAAAACTTTTACTGAGCACATGTTTTGCAAGAGTTCATTTTTCCAGGCTCTACTTCCACGTTCCCGGTATTGTAATGCAATTTACCATCACTGCTCTTACAAAAGTATTACACCCTTTCTAAAATAAACCGGGGCTGTGTGACAGATCTAAACCAGCAAAATGCATCAGGGCAATTAGCGGTTCTGCTGCCTTTATGGCTCTGATTGGAATTCTGATCTCCAGTGAGAAAATACAGTGGCTCTGCATACGGGCTCCATCTGCCGGCACGCCGCTCTCCTGGCTCTGCTCAGAACATAGTAAACTGAAACAAAACCTACACAGCCATCAATTACATTTTTCTTCCCTCAGCCTATGAATTTCAATAAATACACCATCTGTTCATCTTCTGTGTGGGAGTTCAGTCATCTTCTTGGCAGCAATATTATTCTAGAGCAATTACCTGTGTCTTTATCACCTATCATTGTGCTTCATCATCTTTTCATCATGTGTAAAAACCAACCACTTTATTACTACAATTTCTGTAGGCAGCCCGATCCTGTTAGTTACCATGGAGATGATCTGTCAAAAGAAGTCTACATTTAAAGAAGTAAAAGCTGTGAAAAGGAGGAGGAGAGAAACACAAAGAGCCTGAAATGAACTTGTTTCTCTAAGTCAGAGTTTAAACACAAAAGGCGCATCTCAGGCAGCAACGCTGAGATGCCACTAACAACCTAGTTAGGAATCCATCAACCTGCCAATAAAGAGGATGAGTCAATGGCTCACAAGCATTACAATATGTGCAGAGGTCGGAGACTTGGCTTTAATCCCTCAGCCCAGTCCCACGACCCGCTCTTAGGGAGGCTGATTTCTTATTACGATAAATCAAAGGGTAAAGCCGTGGGAGGGAGGACAGGCTGGGACGACAGGCAGGCGGCAGTGGCAATTTCCCCCCCGGCAGTCACAGGCACGACAGTGACTCCTCCATCGGCTGTGCTACAGTTTGTACCTGTTCCTGAACACCTCTTAGAATTAATCTCTTTCTCCCCCAGCTTCACTCTGGTTTTGCCCCACTATCTCTCAGCCCTTCCATGGATTCCTGCTTAGCTCTGCTCTTTTGTTCCTTGCCTCACAAGCTGCACATTGCTCTCCTCTTTCCACAAACCATACACACACACTTGCAGCTGTTCCACCTCTCTCTTTCCAGATTCCCATATATTTTAAAGGCAGCTGTCGGTGCCAACTATTTACAGATGCTTGCTCCCTCGCCCACCCACATACACTCCCTGCCTTCACTTCGTGAAATCCTGGTTTTCCCTTTGAATTTTTTCATCTTCTCCGGGTTCCAATTCCCATCCTTCCATGCTGTAATTGCTCTCGTGTTACTGCAGGAAAAATATTAGCAAAGTACAAAGGACTTGCTGATGCTCTGTGTTTCTAGGACGCATCATTAGCAGCCTTGAGCTGAGACATGCCGGGCTGCAAACTGCTTTGGCTCACTTCACCCTTGTATCCCTGGAAGAAATAAGCAATCTCACAGCTATCCAATTTGTTTAATATCAAATACACATGCACTGAGTTTTAATGATGTGGATTGTCATTCTGAATTGCAAGGGAACAAAAAGTGACCACCTATATTCCCTGTGTTCACAGCTACCTTCCGTAATTGAATTTCTACAATCTTGCAAATTGCAGAAAGACAGCTAGGGAGGGAGAATATATTTTCCAGAAGTTCTCCAGACTTAAAAGCACTTTAATTCCTGTCTGTCCACCTCAAGACTCAATTTTCCTAAGTCCTAAGTGCCCATTCTTCCCATGGATTTCTGCCTGCAGAAAACTTTCTACCTTAGACAGCTGAGTCTAAAGAGCCTCAAATTAAGGTACTGCAAAACAGGAGGGGGGATTACAATAAAACATTAAGCAGGAAAGGAGAGAGAGTGATGAAAATGTTTTTTAAAAAAATTTTAAAACCAAGGATATATCAGGAATGCAATGTCATAGTTTAAAATGGACAAAATCAAGAATAACAAATCTGAAAAAAAATCAGCATGTGAAAAAAATCAGCATGTGACAAACTATGAACTAAACAAGAAAAAAACACATTCTGATCTCATATCTGATCCCTCTGGAAAATTTATAATGGAGCGAAAGTTCTTCCCAACTGCCCCCTTAGCAGAAATGCTGTTGAAGAGAGACTGAAACTACAGACAGATCAGACACTGCAACAGCTTCACTTGCTGAGGAAATGGCACTCACATACTCCTCTTTATCTTTAAAGATGTGGGCCTCGCGTTTCCTCTCTCTCTTCAGATACCTTTTGCAGGCAGGTTGAGCCATCAGCTTCCATATGGTGCTTTACCTTCTACAAGACAGGTCCAGGGAAAGTCACATTCCTGCTCCTCAGCGTGGCGGGTTGCTGCACAGATTGCATGGAGATGGAGAAGTGCCCAGGCTAAAAAGTGGTTTCCAGCATCCTGGGCCAACTTGGGCCGTCACTTGGTAGGCAAGCTGTAGAAACTTCTGCTTCTGCTAACCTCATTTCCCCCAGCCAAGCCTTCCAGACAGGCTCAGAGGATGCTGACTCCCTGCACAGGATCTCTGTGCCCTTCCAAGGCAGATGCCCTCAGCCAGCAGCATCTGTGCTGCCTCTGCCCTTGGCAGGTGCTGGCAGGAAACCGGGACAGACGCTGGTTCCGCTTTTCTCCTCCGCCTTCCCGACAGATCTGCGGAGACAGCCGGGAGGGCTGTGCCCACAGGGAGTGCTGCCTGCCCTGCCTGCTGCTGCTGGGGCTGCTCTGCCTGGGGCAGTGACACCCCAGAGCACCACACACGGCCACCACTGGGACACAGAGGGCAAGGTCCTCACCTGCTGCTCCCATTCTCCCAAATCCTCAGCAACTTTGCAAAAATTACTACTTCTGCTTATTCTTCTGCTGGAGCAGATGTCCCCAGTCAGTGCTGTGTGCTTGCACAGTGATTCTCCCTCTCTAGGGCTCTTACAAGGGCATGCAGGAGAGGGAGAAGAGAAAGCACTTTGGGGCTTATGGCCTGTCCCAGTCTGGCCACCCATGGCTTGTGAAAGACATGGGGAGTGAGCAGCAGATGATGACAGGCAAGAACAAAAATGGAGTATTGGATAAAGAAGAATTTCTTCCACTCTTTCCATTAAATCAAGTACACATAAGCCAACCGAATGCACACTCCACTCCATTTAATGGCCAAAGCATCCACCAGGAATGGGCCTTGCAGCTCCCTTGACAGGGCAGAAAATGAGGAACCAGTAGTACCTGGGTCCTAACACCCCTCCAGACAGCCAAAAGCACATTTTCCCAGTGGCACCAGGGGCTGCTGCAGCAGTGACAGGCCAGATCACTGGTCACATCAGGCAGGAATTGCTCTGCAGGCCAGGGTGGCACAACTCAGGGGGCTTGCCAAGGGGAAGCTGTGGCACATACAGCAGCCCCGATAACATCAGCAGGCCCTGCACCTTTCCCAGAGCAGCCTGCTACAGCCTGGAGCCTGCAGAGCCCACACCCCTGCTCCTGACGAGGGTCTGTGCCTGGACAGTGGCAAAAGGAATCTATTCACCCCGCAGGAGCACCACACATCTACAACCCCCTAACAGCCAGTGTGACCCTCCAGCTGCATGCACAGCCATCACCTCTCCAGGCTGGGATGGGAGCAGACAGAACATGGGGTTTGGCTTCAGATGACACCTGCACTGCCATGGTCCTGTAGGGTCATCCCTTGGCATGATAATTAGCATGTGGACTCAGCAGACATTCATGATCTGGGCTGGTGTTTGGCAATCCAAGTGTAAAACAAGCAGTGGCTGGACAGAGCAGGCTGGGACAACATGTGGCATGCCAGATGCCCATCAGCACAAGGTCACTATTGCCTGGCTTTCCTTCACCAGTGGCAACCACATGGTTGGACCACCTAAACTTGCTTTGAACTGTCATAAATTTATTCCACCCAGTGATCCAGCATCACTCTTTACCAAACCACAAGGTAGGAAGAACAGTTGGAAAGGCACAGGAAGAGGCTGCACACCAACACTGGCGGCATGGACAGAAACCAGGACCTAATTTGCCAGTTTGATTAGGTCAATGAAGAGGTATCATTAACACCTTTCACTTTTTCCTGTAACTCTGTAAAGCCATAGACAAAGCAATCCCTACTTCTGTGTTCAAAGCAGTGTTAATTATTTCAGTTCACAGCATGTTTCTACCCCCAGTTCAGCAACAGCCTTGACTTGTTCCTTAAAAACTTAACAATAATAGTATTCCTGGCCTCACCCTAGGGCAGCAATTTCCTGGCAGTGCTGGATAGAGTGTACAGTCAGCACTACCCACAGCAGCCTGCCTGGCAGAGGAGCAGAGCTGGGCTGGACTGGATTCAAAGGCAGCGCTCGGCTGGGGAGATGGTGAGACAGAAATCATCAATTCTGACAACAGCCAGGTGGAAAAACAGGAGTCCCCACAGAGATTTGGGGGTAAAAAGGTCAGAAGATCTCAGGTTATCACATCCTCTGTTGTTCTCATGTCACTTTGGGAACGCACACGCTTTTTCAATTTTCCATATACATTGCTGATTTATTGACTGTTCCACAGGGTTTTACAGCTTTTTCATTAAACACCAATTAAAGCAGGCAGCCAAAGTCAAGCCAGACCTGTCCACTGAAGATGCAGAAAGTCCTGAGCAAACAGTTTTTCCTTCCTCATTTTAGGTTTGAGGAAGAAAGTGACACTGGATCTGCCTGATGCTTTACCTTGTGTCTGCAGGTAGCTGCACGCAATCTTAGTGAAAATTCTTGAAAATATCACTGACAATTCCCTTCACGTGGCTTCCTGCCCTTGTCACATACAGATATTTCAAGAACAGAGTAAAGCTCTATGCTGCTTTTTGCTGATATTGATGCACGGTGCCAGCAGAGCACCTCAGGGACACCCTACTTTGTACCCCTCCCATAAATGCATCACACAACATCTGACTGCCAGCTGAACACACCAGCAATCCATTTGCATACTTCATCACATGGCCTCCCGCACCAGGCAGATCTGGAATCCTTCAGCCTTAATTTGTCATTTTTTTCCTTCTACTTGAAAGCCCAAACTCAAGTTGAGATTCTCAGACAAAGGGCTGCAAGTCCTTAGGAAGCTCAGAGCATTTATCCTCTCCAGGGAACAGCTCATCACACGAGTTGCTGCCAGCAATGAAAGACAGTTAGGATTCTCCTGATTAATGCAAAAGTAGCTTATAAATACTTCCTTCAAAAACCACTGTGTCATATTTTCTAGACCAGGAGGAATCAAAGTACTGTGACTGCATCCCATGTCTGGTAGCTTACTGGGGGTAAATAAAATGGACCATTTAAATGCCCAGTAAAAAATATAAAAATAAAAAAAAGTCTGTAGAAAACATGAGACACAAAGAGATACAAAGAAAGAGGAAATAAAAAATCACTATGGATAGAAGGGAGATTATCTGATCTCTGTATCTATTAGATACAGTGCTTAAATTGCAGCAAGAAAACCTGTCAGGAGTGAGTTAGAAACAATTCATTTGGATGTGGGGCAAAGGGATGTATCTATGGTCCTGTCCAGCTTTATTTTCTATGATTATCTGTGCTCCTCAGCACTCATAATTCAAGACATCCTCCCGGTGCTTAATGTGCAAAGCCAGCCAAAACAGGACTTGTTTCCAATTTTGCTCAAGCTGTAGAGTTTCCTCATGAAAATAATAATGCCTCCGTTTAGCCTGGGGTCCTAAACATCCCAACAAACAAGAGTAAAAAATAACCACAACTAAACAACAAAAAAGAGAGTAATTCTACAAAAAGAAGGTCAGTATTAAAATCCGTTAGGCAGAGAAACACAGCATCTATCAAATTTATTGCTTGGTTTCAGGACTTGGGAAGAGTCTCTTCATTTCCTGTACCTCTTGAGTATTTACTATGTCCCCTATGAGCTAAGTCTCCCAGAGTCATTTTAATGTCATGTTCTAAGCACTTCAGTGTTGTAAATCATCGATTTTTATCTTCTTCTCCCAATCAATGCAAAGATATTTATGCTGAACACATAAAAGCACTTGACACTATAGAGAAACCAATTACACCCTGCGAGACGTTTGCTTTTGGTCATTGACATCATGGAATTATCCATTACACTTTGCACATGCCTGCCACTTACAGGAAAGCAGTGTGACCTTGCCTGCCTGAAGTTTGCATCCCTGCATCCTGGTGGAACAGCGTGGCAGGAGCTTGAAGCAGAGATGCCCATCCCTGGCTGGGGAGTGCCTGAGCTGCAGACTGTGAAAGATGGGTGAAATCATGAAAGGAGAAGCAGCTCTCATGTCAGCCCCGCTCCTGTGCTCCTACCAGGCACTGCTTGCTGTCAGAGATGAGGTGCTGACCAGACAGATTTCCTTCTGGCTGCAGTCACCCTTCCCTCCACAGCCCCAGGGACAGACTGGAAATCTTCATTATGGCTCTGTGTTTGCCAGTGCTTCAAGGATGGCTCCTACATCCACCTTCTGCCAGTGTGCCAGGCAGGTCCTTCTGTCTCTTCCCACTCCCACACACCGGGCTAGCAATGACTGCATTAAACTCCAGGGCAGGCACACGCTAAAGCACCTGCAAATTGTCTAGACCACCCCACCATCCTTTGTGGTTCCCATACTCCATGGCACTGGCAGACAGGTTCAGGGGATGAGCCAGGAACCAGCCCTTTCATCTTGGCAAAACTGCAGCAGACTTGTCAAGTCTCGGAGTGATTTGCGTTCGTGACGCCCACCAGTCCCTGTCTTGCACTTTCTACTTGTAGCAGCAGCAATTCACACCATCCCAGCAGAGCACTGACGAGTCTGTGCTCCCTGGAAAAGGATCCAGCACCAAAGGGCCTCCCAGGAGGTGCTGTCTTCCCAGCCTCACGTCACTTTCTCTCCCATGTCACCTGCTCAGCAGCGGAAAGGAGCTCTCCCGCCGCGCTGTGACTGACACGGGGATGTGCCCTGCTGCCACGCGACTCGGTGCTTGCTTTCTCACAAGTTAGACAGGAAAGGGTTTCTCTCGGCACTAAAACAGCCAGCATTATTTGAGGAATAAGCATGTTGAACAAGATCATGCAGGAGAGTGCTGTACCTTCCCTAGCACTGCTGCCAACTTTGCCTTTCCCCTTCAGGTGCTTGCTCAGATTTTCTCTGAAGTTGGCACACGCCTGTAGCTCCAGCAGGTGAGGAACAGCCCTCACAACTTGCTCAAGTGAACTGCATTTCATTTTAAAACCTTGGTAAGGTCTTCCAGCGTAGAAAGTAATGCCAGTGAAGTCGGGGAGCTGTGATGGTTACATCTGATCCAGCCTGTAAGCCATGAGCACAATTTTAATGAGAGTACATAAAGAGAGGGAATATTACGCTCCAAATCCTTCTCCCTTCTTGCAAGAGCAAGAATTACAAAAGCAGTGACACCAGTAGAAGCCTTAGGGCCCAGAGTCATCATGTTTGATTCTCTGAGTTCCCAACTGACCCAGCTGAGTGAGGCAGAACTATCTCTTATTAGTAGAACAATTATACTGAATCTATCTCCAGTTTCTGAACTTTTCCTTACAGAGTGTTGGGGTTATTATCTCTTGCTGTTAAATCAGGCAGAATTCAGCCAAGTTCACTGCAGATCACTCCCATCAACAGGAGGCCAAATCACTCAGGGGAAAAAGGGCAATAAAAAGCACCACTGTGTTTAAAGGCCGACAACCATCTTTTGACCCTCAACTTTTAGGAAAAATAAAATCCCTCCTCCCTATTATTCATTCATTTCTTAACATCTGGAGCATCAGGCAGTCAAAGGAATGGTGTGACGACACCAAGCAGAAAAGATGGCCCTTATTTTAAAGAAACACAAAAGAGCACAAAAGAAATGCTAATGACAAGAACTTGCAGCATATCAATTCAATGGCATTAAGCCCTTTGGCTATCTCTCTTCTCCAAAAATCAAAGCAGTGTTAAATAATAACTGTATGAAATTAAGCTGATTTCATACTCTTTAATCTAAATGAAGACAGCACACACGGCTCAGTTTTAAACCATAGAGGAAATAACAAGCTTCATTCAGAAGGAGATTGTGTAGACAGGAATTTGGCATCATTCTGCTAATCTGCTTTGCAGTCATACCTTATTTAATTAGGAAACACATAGGGAAATTAATTGGTACAAACATAAACTAGCAGTAATCTCTACTACAGTAATACCTATGCAGCATTCATCAGGCAGCAGCCAATCTGGTTCAAAAAATCTGTTACCAACAGGTCTCCTACTTGACAATGCTACATTTTGGTGCCTGAAAACCAGGGTGGTCTGACAGGCAGCTTGTTCAATTCACCAGGACAAACACCACCAGCAGCAGCTCTTCCAAAAGCTGGAGAGAACGTGGATAGGTACTGCTGCAAAAAGAGAAGTAAGTCATGGTAGAAGTGTGGCCTTCGTAGGTCTCATGTACCTTCTCTTTAAAGGCAGAACTGAAGAAAATAAAGAAAGGAGATAGAAGGGAGAGAGGAAACACTGGTTGGGGTTTTTTTTAATGTATTATTCTGGAAGTATGTATAAGCAATTTTCCTTCCCTCAGGTTGAAATGAGTGCATCTTATTTTTCACCTCAGTTATGTAAAGTCCCCTCTCTGCTATCCACAGCCCCTCCTTTCCTCTCATCGTCTCTAATTTGCACAGACGAACAAGATGTACTCTACTTAGAAAACAAACAAATATGTATTTCAAAAGTATCAGTTATCTAATGCTGAGCCCACATACAGATCTTTCGCATTCAGCCAGAGCAACTGCTTGGGATAATCTCCCCTCTCCTGCTGTGAAAGGCAGTAAATTTTAATTTGGAAGAAGTATTGCTACCATGAAAGTGAATAGAAATCCATCATGAACTGCCTTACAGAGGGGTCAGACACAGTCCTGGCTCAAGCACCTCTCTGCTGGATTTCAGCACTGGTTCCTCCATGCCCAGCACTGAATCACCCCCTGTCCACATGAGCAGCACAGTGCACACAGACCGGAGACCTGAACTCCCACACGGAGCAAAATCCATGCCAAATGCTCGCTAAATAATCAGCCAGCCATACATAAGCTGTTGATGGGGTAGCAAGGAGCTACCGACCCCTTCTGACAGCAGGAGCAGCCTCCAGGCTGTGGCTCGACGTCCTGAAGAGCAGGTTGACGCCCTGAATCACCACCCTGCCACTCTGGATGCAGCCCTGGAACATTATCAGTAGGCAGGTGTGTGTGGCACATCTGAGCCCCCACCTGAAGTGAATTCAAAACCTTCCAACACAGGGAAATTTTGCTTCAAGCTGTGCTCTGCTGCTCTGCTGACACAATGATTTATTGATTTATCTCTGTGCAAGGAAAACAGGAGCACCTCCCGTCAAACGATGTGTTGCATTATAAGGCTGTGCTGGGGAAGGGGAAAAACAGTGTAAAAACAAATAGTTCTTTTGTGGACTCTGCTAGAAGCACAGGAGGGATGAGCTTTGGTTTGTTTGTTTCCTTAAAACGTACACAAATATTGTACTTTCTTTTTTTTTTCCCAAGAGATTGGAAGCTTTTCAAAATTAGTACAGCCAGTCTAATATTCAAAGCTCCTCTAAAAAGAGGGCCAAGCCTTCTTGGTACAAAAAAATTTTCATCAATCAAAATTTTCTGTGAAATAACAAAAACTTCTGCTTAATTCTATCTTATTTTTATCTATTTTAAGCAATCATCCTGCAGAGTAAGATTCCTACGAACGAATCCTGGAGGCACTCCCATCACAGGGATGCTGCACTGCCCTCTAGAGCCTCTCTCACTTTCTCATTCCAGCATCTAGGCAAAAATTCTTGCAGGATTGGCTCTAAAGACACTACAGAGGGGAGTGCTGTCTACCAGATATGAGGCACAGACAGTAATTAGGACAAGAATTCAGATTCAAACTCTTCAGGTGGTTGTCAGTGTATTTTGGACAATGTTTCACCTGTCCCTGCCCCTATTTAGGAAGGCACATCTATGAAATACTGTATTGCATTTTAGGAAGGGCTTTCAATATCAGCATCTCTATCTCCTATGGAAATAAAGATGCTAACAAAGAGAAAAATAAATACTGTATTTTTAATGACTTGCTCCTTTCTCCAAAGCCAGAATTACTCCTGCAACCCAGATCCCAGAATGAAGAATCTACCCGGCCCTTTCAAGATGGAAAATTGCTGCACTCAGACCTGCTGCATCCAAACTCTGTGCAGTGCTAGAGAAAGATGGATATTGCTCCTGTGAGTGTTTTGCTTTGATTTTAAATTAGTTTTAGCTCCTGTCTCTTCGATTCATAGTGAAAGATCCTCCAACACAGCTCACTACCTTACCTACATACCCACCTTCAAGCAGCTGACTGTAATAATGTTTTCCATTCATAATCCAGCAAGGAGAGGATAAAACATACCTTAACCCTAACACATCGAACTACAGCAAGTACCTCTGTCAATATCACATCCTAACAGCCACACAGACACCTTTGCATTGCCCTTGTAGCAGGAGGTGGACTGGTACACCTCATCCTTCTCCTCTGGGACCAGCACAGCATCTTCCACACATCATTCCAGACCTCCTGCTTCACCCCCACATACTGCCCCAACAGGTGATGTCTGCCTTGCTGTCCTGAAAGACACAATTTTGCCCACAAAAAGGGGATGAAATGAGGACAGGACCTGTTTGGTTTGGTTTGTCACTGCCCACATCAAACTGCACAAATGCTGTGGGAGATGATTCATTCCAAGCACGTAACAGGACACGTGCCTGAAGGGACACAGACACACAAAGTACCCTTCAAAGAGCACAGAGACGTGGCTGAGCCACCCTCCTGCTGTCCATTAGCAGCTGCCTGCTGACCTCTGCAGCACCACAGCAGCAACACTGAGATCAGCAACACTGAGGAGGTCTCTGCTTCAGGAGCCGTAGGAAAGGGGAGCAGGAATAAGGAGCACTGGGGAAAAAGACAGGCTGCCCAGCTGCTAAAAGACATGTTGGGAATTACAAAACCAGGACTGTTTGGACCCTCTCAAAGTGGTTTGAGTTTATGTTCAGACTTACACAGCCACAGGAAATGAAGCATCTCTAGAAGATGGTCCTGTACACTGCCCAGACAAACTGCTGGATGACAGTGGGAACATCAAGGACTGCATTTTGTGCATGCCATTTCAAATCACAGAGGAAAGGAGCACGGGACATGGCTCTTAAATGTTTTTCTGGCTACATGCCAGCATCTGGAAGAGGACTGAGCTCTCAGAGAGGCATCACGATCTCTTAGTCTCCAGCAAACATCACAAAAGAGTCAAGAATCCGGGGGGTTTGTGTAACTCTCTGAAGTTTACCTGTTTTGCTGAACACCACATCATCTCTGCTTTACCCTGTCCCACCAAGCTTGAGCTTGCATGAAAATTACAGCACATTAAACTCACTCCATGGCCTAACTAAAGCACCTTGAGCGACACTGAGCCTGCTCAGGAGATCTTCTATCTCCTTTTCTATTAAAGTCAGAAAAGATTACCCATTATCCAAAAGACACGCTCTGCTGGATGTCACAAACACAGCTCTGAAGTCTTTAGCTTAGCAAGGCTCAGTGTAACCAAATCCCTGCTCCCTCTCATGACACAGGACAAAGTTACTCTACAGCTTACTCTCTCTGCCTCTCTCCTCCAGACTGGGTCCCCAGGACTGCCCTTTGCTATCTCTTCGTTTGGGTCCAAGCTTGGCTCCTTCTGAGGCCTCTCAGGTGGAAACTGGAAGGAGTTTGCTCTTGACAAAGACCTCACTGCCAGGAACAAGATGTGAATGGACAAATGTGTCCTTATGTTTTAAACGCTTCCCAGTCCTCCTGAAATTGTTACATTCCTTTGGCTTATCCGTCTCCACCTGCACTCCCTTCCCTTCTTCTCTGTCCTCAGAGATGTACTGCAATCTCTATCCAAGACAAAGTTGGAAAGCTTTTAAGTTGGCCAAATGTACATCACACTGAGTCACACTCAATTAACCTAATCAAGTATTTCTCTAATCAAAACATACGTTTCTGGGCTGGCAGTTTCTGACTCAACCACAACTCATTCAATCTTAAGGAAAAATCATTAGAAAAACCATCTGTTCTCTTTAAATAGAGAAGTTATTTTTGCACTTATGATGAGCCCAAGTAATTATAAAACAAGTGGAGTGGGTTTCAAAAAGAAAAACAAAAAGGGAGGGTAAGACAGCTGCTACCTTGTGATTATCATGGTACTAACGCATTTCCAGCCATGTGAAGTTCAGGCCTTACTCTCCTCACCCTATTACGCAACATGTAACCTATTGTCATCCCGTTAGCACAGTAAATGCTGCAGGGAGGCACTGGGGGCAGAGTGCAGAAGAGAGAGATTGGGTGAATGAATATTTACACACTAGAACTGAACACCAGCAGAATCCCAAAGTTAAAGTTCTCAGAAAAGGGTTGATTCTCAAAGGAAATCAGTGACAAGGTCCCACGCAACTGCTATTTTTACGTGCCAAATTCAAGACTTCATTCCTCAAAATCATCAGTCAGTTGACACCTAATCCTAAGGGATCTGACATTTTTTGCATTAAAATTCCCTGGGCACCCACCTGCTCACAGAAACCATGACAGCATGAACCAAAACAGCAGAACTCTTTCATACCTAATCCTCCCCATAACCCATAGCACAGAAACTTCTGCCTACGTTTCCTAGTGAGATCATCTATTACTAAAGAGATGAAGCACCATGTGAGATCATGTGGGCAGCACTTTTCCTTTCCAGCATGGCTACAAGATGGGACAGCCCTGAGGGGAAGCCCTGGCTTTGCCTAGAAGGATCTGAACCCCACCATCCTCACTGCCCTGGCCTGTGGGGCCCTCCTGAAGAATTAACTCTCAGTACACCCTGCTGAAGCTGCTCCTTCTAAATGTTCAGTGTATCAAAGAGAAAGGCCAGAGGAGCACAAGTCCATTGTGAACTCCACTGGGAGAGAGTTTCCTGACCCAAGGCAATCTTGACTATTTGCTCATGCTTCAGTGGTTGCTGCTGCCAAGCACAGAGAACATGGGCAGCAGCTCAGGAGTGTGAAGGCTCCTCTTTCCAGTCCAAGAAAGGGGCACATTCCCCCTCCTTGCTGCTCTGCCTTTCACATTGACTGACTTGCAGCAATCCAGACAGGCTGCTGGCTGCAGGGCTTCCCATGGAGACACCTGGCTGGTCACTGGATCTCTGTGACTGTTCTGTCTAAGGGCTGACAAAAGCTCCTCATGGATCTCTCTGCAGTGTCTGGGAAGGAAACATTCCTTCAGGGTCTCCAGCTCTTGAGTGAGTAAGCCCAGCACAACTCTCAGTTTTCCATTGTCCTGGAGGGAGATAGGGGAAATGAAGAGGGTGAAGAACTGAACCAAAAAAGCAAGGAAGCAATGGGAAGGCAAATGGGGAGAAGAGCAGCTCTGGAGGTCTGCCCTTGTGCCTTCAGCAGGGCAAATAAATGACAACATACTCTGTGTAGTCATTGCTGTGGGAGCACTGAAAACAAATGTGCTCACTAGAATCATTCCTTCCCCCCTTGAGATTGCCTGTTGGGAAATCTGAATCCATTCCTTTTCCTCTAAAAGGGGGACCTGCAGCTCTGTTCCCAGAGTTGCTAGCACATTTAAGTTATTTGGTGTTTTTCTTAACTCTGTAACACTTGGACCCAAGTTAGCACAAAAGAGAAGGTCAGCTTTGTTTTATACTTCTGTTTCTAGCTCATATTTTTGCAGGAGAAATATCTGGAAACCAGAGGTAAGCGGAGTAAAAGTCAGGGTCAGTCAGGATGTGTGTGCTTTTTGAGACTTAAAACTACTGATTTTTCAACATTAGCTTACAGGGTTGGGAGGCCTGGGCCAAGTAGCAAGTGGCAACACTGTCACCTTGACATCTTCACAGAGCCTGAAGGATGTAACTCTTGATAGGACAAGGGGTAATGGCTTCAAACTGAAAGAGAGTAGATTTAGATTAGATATTAAGAAGAAATTCTTGGTTCTGAGAGTGCTGAGGCCCTGGCACAGGTTGCCCAGAGAAGGTGTGGATGCCCCAGCCATGGAAGTGTTCCAGGCCAGGTTGGATAAGGCTTGGAGCAACCTGGGATAGTGGAAGGTGTCCTTGCCCATGGCAGGGGAGTAGAAATGAGATGATCTTTGAGGTCCCTTCCAACCCAAACCATTCTGCGACTCAGACACACCTAAACCAATTTTCAGAGTGGCAAGGAACAGCACATCCCCTGCCTCCTCTGCCCCACTTTGATGCCTTAGGTTTTAACTTTCACATTTTTCAAATCCTGTACTGCCCAGTGTGTAACTCTGAGGTTTCTTGTAGGCTGTTAACTTCTGCTCTCTCATGCTAGTTAGACATAACAAAGCCTGTCCAGGCCTGCTCTCCAAGGACACTCGGACCATGCTAGGCCCAAAAAATATAAAGCAAAAGCCTCTGAAGGGGGGGCAAGCTCGGGAAAATTACATCATTAACTGAAGCTTTAATTGGAGAATTAACCCTGATACGCACATGAACCAAACCTCTAAAAGTGTGAAGAACTCGTGACCCGGGGTCCATCTTGGGGTCCCTCTTGGCAGTAGCCTCTGGCTCCCCAGGGTGTACCTTTGAAGGCCCTTCAAATAAATACCGACCTTTATTCCCTTATTCTGTCTAATCTTTGTTTTTAGGTGGCCACTTCAGGCATCAACTTGACCTTCACAGCACAGACCCCAGCATGCCCCAGTGATAAAGAGGAAATCCATGAGCAGCACCGAACCAGGACACATTGACTTGTACCAGCATAGACAGTAAAGTTTGAGGGCTCCTCCTTCGGGTAAAACTTTCCATTTGTCTTTGCTAAATTACAGCTCTCTGGTCATTCTGTCATTTCAGACAGATCAGATAACATGGCCTGTGTTCCTGGGTAATGGAAAAGGTGAGGTTGCCAGTATTTGGGCTAAAATGAGAAGAACATCAGATGCAGTCAAGACTGTAACTGAGTGGTAGGATCACTATTTTGCCACCCATGAAGTGCCCCTTACCTATGGGTCTTGTGAATTGATATATATAAATATGTAATTAATACACAATTAGGTGCACATCATGTGGTTCAGTCTGTGACAACACTGGCATGTGGCTCTCAGAGCCAGGCAGGATGATCACCCTGATACACAGCATGACTGGTACAGACAGAAAAACCTGCAGAATGTCAGATCCCTTCTGTGAACTGCCTTGGAAAACATGGCAGCACAGCCCAATGCAAATTATGGGAACAGAAATACACCTTAATTTGTTTACAGGCTGTCCTCTGCCTTCAGCATGAAATGCACTCTGCTCCCATTGAAAAGTCCGTGATACAGCAATCACATAAAATCCAAGTTAAGCTGGGGAAACAGTTATTTAATGTTAATGTTATACTGAAACACAGGGAGCAAACCAGATAATTCAAACTGCAGAACAGAACCCAAAGCTGCAAAATGCTGTGAGCGTTTGTACATCTCATCTATTACAGCGTCAGTAAAACCTCAACAAGCATTTACTCTGAAGTACAGCAGCAGAACCTCCTGGGCTAATTTTTCAGCAGGGCTCCCAGCACAGCTGTATCCCCCACATGATGACCAATGAATATAATTGCAGTGTGGATGTTATAGAAATTCTAAAGTCATTTTTGCACCTGGAAAATAAAATAATTTGTAACTATACGCATGTTTCACGGAGCATGCACATTTTTTAAGACTTTAAAGGCAACTATCACAACGTCACCGACTAAAATCTACCCCTTCATCAAACAATAACAGGTATTTTACCTAAATGTGTAGATCTGAAGTAAATCATGAGGCAAAAACATCAGCTGCTATAACAAATAACCTTCTAGTCCTTGTGGCAACGAAAAAAAAATGCCTTCTTTCCTTCTATCTGCTCCTCTGGAGAGAAACTCAGAAGATTTCAAGTGCTGCAAAACAAGAAAGAGGACAAAACCCTCCCACACATGAAGCATTTTGTGTGATTTCTATGGTGATTGTGTTGTTCTTCGGGGTTGGCTCAAAGTTTTTAAGCACAAAGCATAACTAAGGCATGTTATGCAAAACGTGTTTCAGACAACAAACCTTCTTAAGTATTTTCAACAAAAGTTATTGATGGAAAATGTTGGTTCCAAAGAGCCACTAGGAAACAAGAGAGAAGAACCACCCACTCTAGAACAGCGCTTCATGCCCCACTGCCATTGTCTGATAAGTACATAACAAATTCTTTGCTGCACAAAAAAACCTCAGATCCCAATAATTGCCTTTAAACAGTGGCCCAAATGCTAATCTTGAGATCAAATTCCCATTACCAGCAGGAACCAGCATTGTGTAGATGCCTTCTATTTGCAGAAGCCCTCTCCCCATATTGGAAGAAATAATGCTTAAGAAAAAAGAAAGTACCACTCCAAAGAGCAATAAATTCTTTTAGAAAGCTCTCTTCTTTCAATTGCAGTGAGACACCACAAGGGCCTGAGTAGATCTCTGTTAAAATTACTGGGTTTTTGTTCAGCTACTAAACATTTTTGTTTCAACTGTGCAAGCACTTGGTTGTCAGGATAATGTGATGGGAAAGATTTGGGGGAATCTTTTTTTAAATTTATGTACATTATCTGAATATGCTCCCTAAACACTTCTGAGATGTAAACCACATTTTCATCTTCCACATTTTTGTAAGAAGTGTTTAATTGTTTCAAAACTCTGGTTTTGACCCAAAATAAGTAGTTCTGGCATCTGCAAACCCATATTTTTTTTAGAATAACAGGAAGCTTAAAACATGCCTGCCAGCTGTAGGAGTAAGCACTATCTGCAAGTTCCTAGATGCTTTCAAACCTTATCAAAGCCAATGAAGGTTAATTAGGACTGACTCTCCACTCCTTGGAGGCACCCAGTATCTTGTGCATTTGAGTTACATCATTATCATCATCATCATCGTAATAAATTTCATTACAGAGCACAATAGAAAGAGCACAGCCCAGCAGGGAGGGGAAGCAAAACCTCCACGATCTCAAAGTTAGCATCAGAGCAAGGTCTGGTCTAGTGGAAGGTGCCCCTGCCCATGGCAGAAGAGTTGGAATTAGATGATCTTTCAGGCCCCTTCCAACCCAAACCATTCTAGGATTCTATGGCTGATGCCCAACACAAGTCCCAGCTGTGCCCCCTGCAAGGGGCCATGAGAGGTACTTGCGAAACAGAGGGGTCAGAATGGTGTGAGGCACCCTAAGAGAGGAGATAAACCCGCCCCATTCCCTCCCTGCCCTTCCCCAGCGCCAGTCAGGGACCCTGCACTCCTCTCACTGGGAGCTTTCACCAGGGAGCACCACGCAGGTGATTCCAAGCCAGAAATTGGGACTGTGTTAATGGAGAGACACCACCCAGCTGCTCCACACAGACACACGGAGGAACAAGTGTCGTTCTGCGGGTTTGCATGCAGGGTGGGCTCTGCAGTACCCTCCCAATACCCTTTCTTTGGCTAACACTGTCTCTGCCCTCCTCAGCCTGTCGGTTGCTCCTGATGTAATCAGAGACTTTGTTCTTGAGATCATATCCCCTCTTGGTGCTGCTCTTCTCAGGACTTCACAAATGGCATCTTGTTTCCCTCGTACCCACTGAGAAGGCTGCCACAAGGTCAGTTTTCATTGCCTTAACCAATTCCTGCAGCTGCTGATGGATAACACTGGCAATTTTAACCAACTGTTTACCCACTCATTTAACCCTCCAACACAAAGCCAATCTATCTTAAACATAACAAGGAAGATATCCAAGAAGTTAATTCTGGATAGCACAGCCAACAGAGCATCCGTGATTGATTAAAACATGCCTAATTGGATTTGATTACAGCCACTGTCATAGTGTAGTAGTGTCACTGTATATGTATCTGGTTGATAACCATATTCTCCTCTGATTGGGAATTCATCTCCCAAAACTACACAAAGAACAGTCTGTGCAAAGTCAGAGTGCCTAAATAACAACCAGCCACACCAGTTTGTAGAGGTAGTGGCTTGCCAGCTCTGAGACAGCTTAGACTCAAGCCCTTACTGAATAATTGATCAAACTTCCTCCGTGCAGAACCAGAGCCATCAACAGCAGATCACGCAAGTGGGACAGGAACACAGAGTCTCCCTAACGACTGCTCAGCCCCATCAGTCATGACAACAACCTATGTAAGGCACATCAGAGGCTGCTTTTCAAAATAAAGCCACCTGATGTTTTTAGAAATGTCCCCTGATAACTGTGACTGCTCCCGTTTACTTAAGAGTTGTCTCTACATCTGAGCAGCGCCACCGAAGGACGTGGCCAGATGGAACTCACTTGTTTCCCACGTGCATAGGAAGGAAAAGAACACTCCAAGAAGGCAAATAAACACCCCAGACTCCTGCAGATGGGTCCCTCAGGAAGTGCTGGCATCATTACTTGGAGCAAAGGCAAGGCACGGTGCTGCACTTCCCAAAACCTGACGCAGCTGGAAGCGCTCTCGCTGCCGCAGCGCTTCCAGCGCATCCTTAGTCACACCACACCTGCATCTCTTCCTCCATAATTACCCCTCTGCACTGAACAGGGCCCATTTCAGGGTGACCTAAGCATATTAAACCAGTGCTACAGCCATCAGCAGCACAGCTCTGGGGATACATTTGGTTTAAGTTGTCCTGCAAGCTCAAAAATATTTGGTTTGGTAACTCATTTTTGTCTTCAAACCTCTAAAAACATTATTAAAAGCTTGGCTGTAGGATCCACAAGCCCAGCAGCCCTTTAGCTTTCAAATGCTCTCTGCACCTCTCTAACTGTAGCCCACCTCTTCAGCAAAGCCCCCTCCATCCTCTCCTCCAAGGCATATAAAGTTGCCTATCTCTGTGAAAAACAAACCCTCCGCAGAGGCAGTGTCCCTGGAGAACATCCCCCTACCTTGAATCAAAACAGGAAGGAAACAGATTTTAGATGTTCTCCTATTTACTTTGAAGTCTGACTGTGTACTTGAATGTTTTCTCATGGGGACGGGTGCACATCCACAAATACAGGCTCTTTGTAAAAGTACCTGTGTTTCACACACTTAGAAAAGCACACAAGTGCAATCAATATTTTCCACAAAGCAGGCATTTTTTAAGATTTGCTTTCAACACAGCCAGATGTGATTCTGGTCTATTATTAGCAAGAATTAAAGCAATGTTACATCAAAATGAAGCACAAGAGGAAAACCAAAACCGAGCTACAATGACATGAGCTTTCAAATGGAAGCCAGTATACTCCCAGTATTTAAAAACTACTCTGAACAGTCACGTGTATGTCTCCTCTTTTAAATATATTCTCTTGGGAGATCTTTGATTTTAAAATATACAGAATGGTCTTAGTATTATGAGGATACAATGGAATCATGAAATCATTTAAGCTGGAAAAGACCTCTAAGATCACCAAGCCTACCCAGCACTGCCAAGCCCACCACTAAGCCATGTCCCCAAGTGCCACATCTACACCTCTTTTAAATACCTCCAGGGATGGGGACTCCACCACTGCCCTGGGTAGCCTATTCCTATGTTTCACAACTCTTTACATTAAAAAGGCTTTCCTAATAGCCAATCTAAACCTCTCCTGGCACAGCTTGAGGCCATTTCCTCTTGTCCTGTCCCTCGTTCCCTGGGAGCCGAGCCTGACCCCCACCTGGCTGCACCCTCCTGTCAGGGAGTTGTAAGAGAGCGAGAAGGTCCCCCCTGAGCCTCCTTTTCTCCAGGCTAAACACTCCCAGCTCCCTCAGCTGCTCCTCACCAGACTCGTGCTCCAGACCCTTCCCCAGCTCCCTTCCCTTCTCTGGACACGCTCCAGCCCCTCAAGGTCTTTCTTGTCATGAGAGGCCCAAAACTGAACGCAGGATTCAAGTTGTGGCCTCAGCAGTGACAGTACAGAGGGACCATCACTGCTCTGGTCCCACTGGCCACACTATTCCTGACACAGGCCAGGTGCCAGTGGCCTTCTTGCCCACCTGGGCACACCTGGCTACACCTGGCTCATGTTCATTGCTGTCAACACCCCCAGGTCCTTCTCCTCCAGGCAGCTTTCCAGCCACTTCTCCCACAGCCTGTAGTGGTACATGGAGTTGTTGTGACCCAGGCGTAGGACCTGGCACTTCACCTTGTGGCCTCATACAATTGGCCTCAGTCCATCAACCCAGCCTGATCACACCCCTCTGCAGAGCCTTCCTTCCCTCCAGCAGATCAACACTCCCACCCAACTTGATGTTGTCACCAACAAGCTCAATCCCCTCATCCAGGTCATCAATAAAGGGCTAAACAGGACTGGCCCCAGTACTGAGCCCCAGGGGCACCACTGGTTACCACACACCAACTGGGTGTGACACCATTCCCCATCACTCTCTGGGCCCAGCCATCCAGCCAGTTTTTACCCAGAGAAGAACACACTGGTCCAAGGCACGAGCAGACAGTTTCTCCAGGAGAAAGCTGTGAAAATGGTGTCAAAGCCTTCATGAAAATCCAGGTGGACAACATGCACAGCTTTTTCCTTATCCACTACGTGTGTCACCTTGCCATAGAAGGAGCTCGGGTCTGCTAAGCAGGGCCTGCCTGTCACAAACCCCCACTGGCCAGGCCTGTCACTTGGCTGTCCTGCATGTGCCATGGGATGGCACTCAAGGTGATCTGCTCCATGACCTTCCCTGACACCGAGGTCAGACTGACAGGCCTGCAGCTCCCCAGGTCCTTCCTCCAGCCCTTCTTGTGGATGGGTGTCACATTTGCTAACTTCCAGTCACCTGGGACCTCCCTGGTTAGGCAGAGCTGCTGGTAAATGATGAAAAGTGGCTCAGTGAGCATTTCCACCAGCTCCTTCATTGCCCTGGGTGGATCTCATCAGGCCCCACAGACCTGTGTATAGCAGGTGACTATTTCCCCTTGGGTTATGGGGGCTTCATTTCATTTTCCATCCCTGTCTTCCAGCTCAGGGGACCTGGCACCCTGAGAACAACTGATCTTACTATTAAAGACTGAAGTAAAGAAGGCATTAAGTATCTCAGCCTTTTCTTCATCCTCTGTTACTGTTTCCCCCCACATCCAAATTATATAGGTTCTCCTTTTATTGCATATATATATATAAACATTACTTATTGACTTTTACAGTAGTAGCCAGATTAAGTCCTAGTCAGGTTTTGGCCCTTCTGATTTTCCCCTTGCATAACCTCACAACATCCTTGCAGTCCTCCTGAGCTGCCTGCCCTTTCTTCCACAGGTGGAACACTGTTTTTATTCCTGAGTTCCAGCCAGAGCTCTCTATTCAGCCAGGCCAGTCTCCTTCCCCACTGGCTCATCTTTCAGCACTTTGGGATGGTCTGCTCCCGCACCTTTAATTAAAACCATTAGAAAAGTATTCAAGTGATCCACAGCTCTGTTTGGCACTGACCTGAACTGTGTCCAAGCTAAATTCATTTCCAATTGAGCTGAAGCCATAGCTACTGGAAACCAAACTTCCCTCACTTCTGATCCTTGAGCCAGCAGGAACAATGAATAATTTAGCAATTAAACCAGAGCAGACAGCTGTAAAATGTATCTCTGATCACCTCAAGTCATCACTGCCACCTCTTCTGGCAGCCCAGAATCACAAAGAAAGAGAGACTGTCTGGCTCTTTTGCCCTTCTCAGAGGAACGGCTCTGACATGAGAACAGAAGTGGACACTACCTGAGCTCTCAGGATGCCCCTGGCTCTTCCCAAAGCTCCCCAGACAAGAGAATCCCCTGGCCCTGCTGATGGTGCCACTGCTCCATACAGGTACAGGAAAGGCTGGCATCTGCTGAGGTTGGCTATAAAGCCAAACAGAACAATCCAGATTTTCCCACCCCAATAAAAATCATGGCTTATATCTAAGTGGAATTTAATACAAGTACACCAAGTCCAAGGAATGCCAATTTATTCATTTTAACATCAGGCTTCCCTCCAGTCTTTTTCATTTCAGGTTATTATTTCTCAATCAAAACATCTAGCAAATTTCAAACAGATGGGGAATCAACTGTCAGACACAGCTCCCTTCTTTAAAAATCTAACTCATGGAAGGAGAGAATCTGCAAGGTAGAAGTGTACTATTAATGCTCTAAACAAACCAGGTTAGTTCCTAATTCTCCTAAGGCCATGCTGAAGCACCAAATGACTCCATGTTGTGGAAAATCCACAACTCCATCCATCAGCCTGGGCCTTGCCTGAGATGACCTTTCCTTAGGGACACAGCCTTGAAAGAAAACAAGAAACAGCAAACACAAAGGAACATCACTAAATGGCAAAACGGGGAGAGAAATTAGACTCCCGATTAAGTCAAATATTTTTAATAAATAGCTCAAGCATAGGACTTTTTTCCTGAGAGCTTATAAACTGCTATATGCCATCCTGGCATCTCTTAAAGGCTCACGTGATTATTTTTCCCAAAGCTGGCAAAAGATGTAGCAAAATCAACCCAGCAATCTCCAAGAAGCATTGAAGTTGACATTTTTATAGTAAATCGGGGGAGACTGCCAGGACTGTGTCCAACAACAGCAGTTCAGGTTCAGCAACTCACCGGTGCTGTGATCTGAAATGTTGAGGGAAATACCTGGCAGCAGCACCACTGCCACAACCACGAGCTGAGCCAGGGTGGGTCAGCAACACCATCAATCAAAACAACACCTTCATCAATCAAAAATCTGGAGGCAATCATCCCTCAAATCATTTCTATTATGCTGTGGTGAGAAAACCCAACAACTCCCAGGCTCCCAGACACAGACAAGCCCCCCATGATTACAAGAACACCTGTTCTCCGTTAATATCTCACAAGCCAGCTTTCCTATTCCTTTATGCTCCCTAAAATTCGTGTCTGTGCACACGAGCCCTTTCCGTGTGGAGCACACAGGCAGCGCACCCCGCCACCGCTCCCTGTGAGACCCGCGGGCAGCGGCCGAGGGGCACCGCCCGCAGCCGGCGCGGGGAGGGGGGGGACGGGGACCCCCGAACCTCCTTCTCCCCCCCCGCCGGGCCCCGCGGCGGAGGGTCCCCGCCGTCACAGGGGCAGGGCCGCTGGAGCTGGGCCCGCTTTCCCCCTCCGTGCCCGTTCCCGGGGCGATCAGCATCCCTCAGCGCCGCGCTCCCCGCAGCACCCCGCTCCCACCAGCACCCCGCATCCCGCAGCACCCCGCTCCNGGCGCGGCCGCGGGGTCCCGCGGGGCTGAGGGAAGGAGCAGCGCTGCCTCTCCCGGGGCGGCACAGAGGGCCGGGGCTTTGCTACATTTCACCCCAAAATGCAGCTTGGAGAGGGTAAGGGCTTGGCTGCGTCTTCCAAAACTGTTGTACCGTATCTTTTCACGGGTCCTCAGGGCTGGGCTGACAGGTTGGTAGCACGTGCGAAATACAACAGGCAACCCCCACCCCCGCCGGGATGGACACTGCCCCGTGTCAGAATCACCTGCTCAGCAGGGAGCACTGAGCCTGTCTCTCGGATTTAACTGCTACCTCACTTTTCAAAACCCACACAAAACTCTCTTATAAGAAAAAACCAAGTTCCTCCCCATCTCCAATAACCCTTAGCAGCTGATGGCTGGCTCTTATATCCTGCCTTATTTCCCATATCCAGGCTTACATTGCTGTGACTAAAGAGGAAGCAGTTTGGGTTCTGTTACAGAAAGCTCAGGCTGCCGAAAGATAATGTTGCTTGGATGGTTTCTATTGAAGCCAAACTACGTCCCAGCATAGAGATTGACCCAAGGGCTATGAAGATGGTGATGGGCCCAGAGGTGAAGCCATATGAGAGCAACTGAGGTCATTTGGTCTGTTCAGCTCGGAGGAGACTGAGGGGAGACCTTACCACAGCCTACAACTTCCTCGTGAAGGAAAGAAAGGGGCAGGCATTGATTTCTTCTCTGGTGACCAGTGACAGGACCCAAGGGAATGGTCTGAAGCTGTGTCAGAGGAGGTTAGATTGGGTATCAGGAAAAGGTTCTTCACCCAGAGGGTGGCCAGGCACTGAACAGGCTCCCCAGGGCAGTGGTCACAGCACCAAGCCTGACAGAGTTCAATAAGCACTTAGACAATGCTTTCAGGCACATGGTGTGAATCTTGGGGTGTCCTGTGCTGGGCCAGGAGTTGGACTTCAATGATTGCTGTAGGTCCCATCCAACTTAGGATATTCTACAATTCTATGTCCTAAGTGCTAGGAGCAAGACAGAGCTTAGCACATTTTTCAGTTCCTTGTAGCTCATGAAGTTCCTGCAGTGCCATTGTTGGGCTGCACACAGGTGGAGGAGGGAACTATTCCATCATCTGACTTAATCAGGTACCCAGATTTGAGGACCAAGAGGAAAAGGGACTGAGGAAGCCACATAACAAGCTTTGTAAAATCTAAATAGGCAACTCCAGACATAGAATGAACTTCAAAATGAAACATTCCAGAAAAGAAGGGATAAAATATCAGTATCATTTGAAGAAACCTGGTAAGCACATGTGATGAGAGAATATAAACACTCTGCATAGGGTCCTGTTACATAAGACATGTAANCCAGCGCAGGGCGCGGCCCGTGCCCGAGTCCCCTTCCCCGGGGCTGCCGCCCCCGCCCCGGGCGCCGCCCGCACTCACCGTCCGTGGCCATGGCCGCGGCCCGGCCTCCCGCGCTCGCTGCGGTGNCCCGTGTCAGAATCACCTGCTCAGCAGGGAGCACTGAGCCTGTCTCTCGGATTTAACTGCTACCTCACTTTTCAAAACCCACACAAAACTCTCTTATAAGAAAAAACCAAGTTCCTCCCCATCTCCAATAACCCTTAGCAGCTGATGGCTGGCTCTTATATCCTGCCTTATTTCCCATATCCAGGCTTACATTGCTGTGACTAAAGAGGAAGCAGTTTGGGTTCTGTTACAGAAAGCTCAGGCTGCCGAAAGATAATGTTGCTTGGATGGTTTCTATTGAAGCCAAACTACGTCCCAGCATAGAGATTGACCCAAGGGCTATGAAGATGGTGATGGGCCCAGAGGTGAAGCCATATGAGAGCAACTGAGGTCATTTGGTCTGTTCAGCTCGGAGGAGACTGAGGGGAGACCTTACCACAGCCTACAACTTCCTCGTGAAGGAAAGAAAGGGGCAGGCATTGATTTCTTCTCTGGTGACCAGTGACAGGACCCAAGGGAATGGTCTGAAGCTGTGTCAGAGGAGGTTAGATTGGGTATCAGGAAAAGGTTCTTCACCCAGAGGGTGGCCAGGCACTGAACAGGCTCCCCAGGGCAGTGGTCACAGCACCAAGCCTGACAGAGTTCAATAAGCACTTAGACAATGCTTTCAGGCACATGGTGTGAATCTTGGGGTGTCCTGTGCTGGGCCAGGAGTTGGACTTCAATGATTGCTGTAGGTCCCATCCAACTTAGGATATTCTACAATTCTATGTCCTAAGTGCTAGGAGCAAGACAGAGCTTAGCACATTTTTCAGTTCCTTGTAGCTCATGAAGTTCCTGCAGTGCCATTGTTGGGCTGCACACAGGTGGAGGAGGGAACTATTCCATCATCTGACTTAATCAGGTACCCAGATTTGAGGACCAAGAGGAAAAGGGACTGAGGAAGCCACATAACAAGCTTTGTAAAATCTAAATAGGCAACTCCAGACATAGAATGAACTTCAAAATGAAACATTCCAGAAAAGAAGGGATAAAATATCAGTATCATTTGAAGAAACCTGGTAAGCACATGTGATGAGAGAATATAAACACTCTGCATAGGGTCCTGTTACATAAGACATGTAAATACAATACTAGAATAAACCTTGAAGTATCCTTTAGTCCTTTGGGATCAGGTCTACCTTTACAATCCCCAAAAAAGGCAACAAAAAGAAAGAAGACTGCAAGAGTTTAGTCTGAAATGAAGGGGTTTAGAGTGAATGTAACAGTCTTTCCAGTTTTGTAATGTGTGTTTATGCAGATGGTGATTAATTAATTGTTCTCCATGTTCACTAGAGTAGAGACGTGCAATTTGTAGCAACATGAATTTACTTAAAAAAAGAATTTCACAGTTAACAATTTGGCCTTATAACAAACAGCAAAATCCCTTTTACTGTAGGATTCTCCAGTTATTCTAGAGGTAACACCTATATCGACACCAAACTATACTCACCACAGCTCTCCACTGTCACCCATGGCATTTGGAATTTTTTCACATCACTACCATATTGCTGTTTCAACTTCAGTTTGAAGGTTGCAAAAATCTCCAGACTGAGCACAGCTGCTTACAGGAGCATTCCCAAGCTGGTATTTGAGCTTAATTTGTCCAGCCCTTAGCAATTACTTTGATTTAATTAGACCTTGTTGGTTGCTTTAATAATAAGAATAAAAAATATACTGTAAATTGTCTTCCACTTAAACAGTTTCCAGGTGTTCAAGAAAAGACTAGACATGGCACTCAGTGCTATGGTCTGGTTGACAAGGGGGTGATCAGTCAAAAGTTGGACTCAATGATCCCAGAGGTCTTTTCCAAGATAATTGATTCTGTGATTTTGTAAACTGATGTCACTTGTAGGTGTTCCAGGTTTATTTTGCTTTTCATCACCCACATTATCCTTGCTAACACTGGGCACTGGCTCAAGCCTTCACTAAGAGGATCTTTTAGCTTTGCCAAAGAAATGGTGACTACTTTTGGTTGAACAGACAGTTGTGTATCTACCTCAGAGAAGCTTCAGCCAGAACATATGTATTTATTTCTGAAAACTGCAACAATATCCAGATACACACTGTCATATGGCCTCATTCCTATCCATCAGCACAGCTGGAGGTTAGGCTGGCATTACAGAGATTAAATTTCCTTGCAGCCTTAAACTGCTGCAGAAGCTGAGGCTACAACCAGGAGAGAATTTAGATCCCAGAAAGTCTATTACTACTACTACTGTTTGGAAGTCCAGAATTATTGTTGTGGTTTTTTTAATGACAGCTGGTTTCTTCAATTAAGCATTTTAGGAAGTCCCTCTCCTCTTTTTCAAAGCCTGTAATTGCCCATCAGACTGCAGCAAGGGATTTTTTTCTTTTAAAAATTACACCAGCATTGTGAAACTCTGCTTACAGCTGCCTCTAAATTCTCGGGATTACTGTTTAGAAACATCACCATGCATACAGTTAGCAGTTCTAAGTTTATTCTTAATCATAACTTCCACTTTACATCTATGTAATTTTATAAACAAATTACAGAACATTTGTCTTCATTATTACAATATGAAAATAACTGCTAGTTGAATGGAACCATCCTTGTGCCTAGCCAAGCCTTTGCATGCCTTGTAAATCATTTGCAGAGGAGTGCAGGGAGGACTCATGTCACTGAGTATCAAAAATTGTGACAAATTCCATCCCTTACCCAGGTCTTGGGATGGTTCAAAGATACAAGGGGAGGCAAATAAGATGGTCATGTTATGAAAAAGTGCCATTGCAGGGAACAGAACTAAGCATGTTCCTTAAACATGCTACTGAGCAAAAAGAGTCTGATTGTTTCCCTTTGAGGTCTCTTTTATGTCTCTTGTACACGCCCATCAAAAATTAGGAGCAGAAATGCACAGAGGGAGAGTTTGTGCTGGTAACAAAAAAGCACATGCATCATTAGTCAGAAAACCCAAGTAAAACCAAATGGTACAAATTTTACAGAAATGATACCTCCAAAGCCTTTGTAGCCACAGATGAGTCCTTTTAAGCAGATCACATCTAAGGTGTGTTCCATCCACAGCCTAAGCCCAACCTCAGGACAAAGAGTGCAGTGGAAGAGTGAACGATAAACCAGAAAAAAAGGGTAGAACAGAAATGCATATATGATGACTTTACCTGTATTATTACCACTACAGGGATTTTTCATCTATGTAGAAGTATTATTTTTCTATAATCATTAGATCCAGGCTAATAAAGACTTTTGGATTAGACTATAAAGACTTTGGTTATTCAACTGAATATTCAATTGTTCAATTTACAGTGCAGTAAGGTTTGGCTTTATAACAAAGTGTTTCCTCTTTTCTCATTAACAAGGTCGAGTGCAACACTAGCACTTCACCATCAGCTCTCCAGTGTCCAACCTCTTTGTCATTTAGGCCCATTCCTCCTTGCCAAACAACGCATTTAATATGGAAACCTTTTATAGTAAAACCATTTGTATCTCCATTTAAATGTGTTTTCTTCTAGGCAAGAGCACTTCAATTCCTCTGGCCTTTGAGAATCATACTAGCAAACTAATTCATTCAATTTAGGTTCCTTCCTTAGGTCTTCAAAATAGTTCAAATTTCTATTTTATATTTCTTCTTGTAGAAAAGAACACTTCAACTCCTTTGGCCTTTCTTGAAAGAACAGCTGTGATCAACTGGAGAAATTCCAAGGAGAGTAACTATCCACATTCTTCTTAAATTGTTGTGGTCAGGTGGGGACAATGAAGGCTACAGCCTACCAAGGCTGAGCAACACAAATTCTACTGGTTTTAGTGCTTACACAAAACACTCCAGCTGATGATTCTCAGTCCATTTGCTTTTTCTGCTGCACTGTTGCCAAGCAAAAATTTCCTCACGCTGTGCCTGTTCTCAGTACTGAGATCCATGTTTATTTCCACACCCACTTCTTTCACTCCCCTCCAATTTATAAAGATAATTCTGAATTCCAGTCCTGCCCTTGTACAGCTTAGGGTTATCTGCAGAATTAATAAACACACTTTACATCCCTCCATTTGAATACACAGTAACTCCAGATCTGCTCCAGACAGGGTACAACAAAAGGTTTATCAGCAAGTTCATTTCCACATGTGTGGGATCAAACCACGATAAACAGTGAAGTTTACACACCATAAAACGGAGCAAGTCAACAGTGAAAAATAATTTATTGTACTAATTTTCAACAGTCAACAACCTTATGTTTGGAGATAAAGGATTACAGATGTGCCTTATATGGGCAAATATTTTCTGAGCTATCTCTTTCCATCTCAGCCAGGACACAGCAACTTTGTCTCCCACAAGAAGCATTCACCAGGTGAATAAAGGCACCAGGTGCTGCACCGCAAAACAGCTGAAGTATCCCAGTCACTACCAGCATTCCAGCATCACCTGTGGTTCTGGTCCCAGACACTTCCTTAATGTTCAAAGGTATCCAAAACAAGCACTTGGTGTTACCTCTGACATTTTCATTTTGTCATTAAAATTAATATTAGTGCTTCTCCAACTGGATCTTCTAACGTCATCTTCTCCTCTTGGGGAGAGATACTTCTGAAAGGAAATCAAGAGAAGGGTTTTTTACAAGCTTTTAAATCCATCTTCCCTCGTGGGAATTGTTCAAGTAGAATTAATTCCATCCACCACAGGAAATTAACTAGATGAGCTCTTGAGATCCCCTCCCAATCCCTCTCCCCATGTTTTCTAAATATGAAAAAGAAAATCTTTCTAGATTCTACAGTACACTATCATTCAAAGTATCAACTGAAAATCCATTGCTGAATACTGTACTTCAAAACTTTTTCCATCTTAAAAGCTTTCTGCTCCTCACCAACACCTTCCAGATTTTGCTGTGAATTTGACAAATGGAATACTTACAAAATTCAGCACAAAATATATGAAGAAACTGCTTATGGGTATTTTTAATGCTTCAGAATTTACTGGGAAATTCAGAGAAACTGAGAATGCTCCTGATCTAGAAAGGAACTCTTTGTCCACAACAAGTGAAGGGAAAGTAAACAAAGTGCAATATTAAATGCACTATGGCACCTTCAATCTGACCATTTGAAATTGAATGAATTCCCACTGTCTACAAATAAAAGTGACCAGAGAATGTACTCTCACTTCAGCACTATGAGATGCTCTTTTGCTTCTAAAAAGAGCAAATATAAATGTACCATGTCACTAAAAATGTATTTTAATAGGTATTACAATCCCTTGTATTAAGTATCCTTCCATTACATACAATTTTGGATAGTAAATTATCTGCAAAAGATACACTCCTCATGCTCATCTCTTGCCATCAAAACTTTCCAGAAGTTGTAGTTAACTCTTTGCTGCTCCTTTAAGCAACCTAATTAATTCCTCTTTTCAGGTTAAGACCCAAAAGCAACCCAATTAATTCCTCTCTTCAGGTTAAGAACCAGTACTTCTGGTCTACCAAGGTTGCTTTCCACTACACAAGCAAACTCCATCAGCCTTAGGGTAGCCAGGACTGCCAGTGGAAATCCTGCTTTTAGCTGGCCAGCTCCTCTCCCAGGAACACCTCCTGTGTTTGAGACAGGGCAGCAAAGCAGTTCCCTGGGCTCTTCCCGGGGCACAGATAAATAATGTACCTCAAGATAAAAAGAATGAAATTTTCTTTGTACTGTGCCACATTCTCCTCAAGCAGCTGAGAACAGACCCTGAATCTGCTGAGTTGCAGAGCAGCTCAATATCATCCAACATCTCCGCTGGATGCAGAGCAAGTCCATGGCTAGCTTTGAGCAATCTGCTTTACCATCGCTTCCCAATTAAAATGACATTATTTACAGTAGCCTGAGTGACAGCAAAGCCATCCACTCCCCTGCTGCAGTTCCCAGAGTCCTCCCCCAGCGATGTCAGACAACTTCCAGTACAGCAAAGGATGCTATTGGTGCACTGGAGCTCAATCCCTGAAACACTGCCCAGATGAAACCAAGGCTAGAGGGGAACCTCCTATGTCCCCTCAACAAAGGTGAGGGCAGCAAGGGCTATTCTTCCCTGAGTTCCCAGTTACCAGAACAGGCGTCTTCTGTAAGTGGGTGAGTGACCAAAAAAATCACTTTTCCCTAGACAGTGGAATTCCTCAAGACAAACCTGTATTACACAAGAATGAGACTCCTTTAAACTGGACCCATCTTAACTCTGAACATACTATGATGAAATCTGTGTAGAAAAAATTACTCTCGGGATTTTGCCGTGGTGTTACATGCAACAATTTATAGGCTAAAACCAAACCTAGCTTTTGCAAGGCAGCAAGACATGATCCAAAATATCAGCTTTAGTTTCAGAAAAACACAGCAGAGGGGTATTTAAAAGCAAGTCACAGGTTTGCTGGAAATCCAGTCACTGTACCTCCTTCATCCGAGTTCTCTTCTGTAATTACTGGCATCCCGATATGCCGAGTAACAGTTTCCTTTGCCACTTGCATTTCACCTGCACACAGATTTTGAGGAAAAACTGTCAGCTTTTTTTTTGCTTCTACATCCCTTGTCCAGTAGTTAAAAGATTGTTTGCTGCTGCTCTCCTGAGATTCTGCTCAAATGCTGTAGCCAAACCTACTTTTCACAGTACCTTCAATATGGCTCACTAAGAAACCTTCAATAACAAGTAATTAACACCACCAATTTAAAGCAAATCAATCACCAACTTAGTCCAGTGATAATTCAAAATACCCTTACTGCTCCTGAACACTTCATCTACTCTTTTAAAGTCAAGCAAAGGCAACACTGCCTAATGCTCATCTCTGAAGAGGGATTAATTTCCTCAGTAACTTTTTTTCTAGCAGAGGCCAAGCAAGTCTGAAAACAGAATTTGGAACTTTGAAATTAAATCCCCATCTTCAAAATAAAGATAATTCAAAAAATAAAGACAATTCAAAATCATTTTGCTGTTTAATTTCATTTAACCTTTAACAAATAAGGAGTAAACAAAAAGTTTAGACAGCAGAGCAACTTCTATCAGTCGAAAAGTTAGATATGAGAATTTCCTTAGGAAAAGTAATTTCCCAAGTGTTCCACTGAGCAAAATTTAACCCAGCTAGCAAAGCAATGGATAACCTTTTGCAATCTCCCCAGGTTCACGGATGCAAATGTACAGAGGAGAAATACCTCTGACTTCTGAAGAAACTCTTCTCCTTGCTGGCTGTGGTCTCCTGCTGGATTTTTCACTTCGACTTGGAGACTTCCCACAACTGGATCCTGCTTCAGAAGATTCTAACTGCACTTGACGATGTCTCCTGGATTTGGAAGCCTGGATGACACAAAAAAAGCCAAACTTCTACAGCCAGATCTTGCTGTGGGTCACTCGACAAACCAGCAGGGACCAAAGCATCAACTTGGTGAAGGGCGGAGAAAGGATTGAAGGGGAAAGAGGGAGGGAGGATTCCCCCTAGTTGCTATTCTTCAGTTCTAACAGGACAATGCCCTTCTATGATTTAATAAGTGCATAACTTAAATGCAGATAATGAAACATTCATTAATGCCCAATCCATTCTCTGTTACTACCAACCCACACCATGTTGCAGAGCCCTCCACAAAAGGAACACTTCCAAAAACTGCTGCTCTGTAAAGCCTCCTTACCATCATATTTTGCTTAAGTGCCTAGAAAACATTATCAGTGCACATTCACAAGTCCAGACTGTTACAAAATCCAGAGCTCTGTTTCATTTAATGACACATTTTTCAATATGAGATTTTAATGAACAGAGAAAGATGAGATGTTTCTCATAGGACTGCTAAGAAAAACACAAACCAACAGTATTTTTTTAAAGGAGAAGCTATTGAAACAAAGTTTCCAAGAACTTGCAACTGACTTTAAACTACCAGGTCCCCTTTTCACAGGCATCTTCCAAGATTCCAATATCTAAGATTCAAGGAATCTGAGCAATTAAACTCTCAGGTATTTTTACTACACCTCCTTGAAATTCAATCTACTTAAACAGAGCGTAGACATTAAAAGATATCCTGTAAATGAAAACCCTCCAAGCACAGGCCTTACCTGCACTGTTCCATAAGTCTAACAAGAATAAGAGCTTTGGGTTTCCCTGCTGTGTTAGGAAAACTACAACATTCAAAAACTGATTTACAGAGTGCAATTTTAACTCATTCCTTTTTGACCCAACATTTACATTAAACTGGTCCTTCAAACTGTTGTTGAAAAATAAATACTTCCCTATTATGAAATTTTATACCCACCTCAACAACTGCAGAGTAAGACCTGTATTTGATTCTGGCCAGGGCATTTGCTCTTTCAGAACCCTGCAAAGAAACAAGAGCCCAGTCAGAAAAGATTCTTATTCTATCATACCAGTACTGAAATGAGATGTTATGTCAGGCAATCACTTGACCAATATCTCACTACAGCTGTAACTCTATAATTAGTTCTACATAATTTCAATGCCATCAAAATGGTACTTCAAGGAAAAAAAGTTCAAATTTCATTAAACAGACAGAGCATAATTTTGGTTGCCTTCCTGTTATAAAGCCCAGGAGGAGAAAAATCAAATTTGAAACTTCACATCTTACTCAAAGTTGAAAGAAGCAGACAAGTACAACATGAGACAATTTTGTAGCATAAAAAACGAGTATTGCCTTAAGTTGAAACTCCAGCAGGAAGCGTAAAGGAGTTTGGCCAAGAAAATACAGTTCTTTTCCCTCCTTACCTGAGAGAGATTTTCATTATGATCATCAAAGAGCTGTCGCAGCAGTAAATGCTCACAGCTCAACAGAAAACAATGTGAGTTAAAAACGAAACCAAGTAACCAGCCCCACCAGCTGCCCCTGGAACTTATTTTGATGCTATCAAACTTTGACTTACATTGCTTAGTCTGGGATCTGAAGTCAAAAAATGACCAGATTTGGCCTGTGCAATGCAGCAAAGTAATTCAGTTTTCTTACCTCTGATTCTAGCAAAGTCCCTTCTTTCTTTTTATTTTCTGTTTCATCAGTTTCTTTAGCATTTCGGAATAACTTCTGTGGGGAAGAAAAGCGTTTTTCTTTAAACATCTGTCATATACAAGACAGATCCAAGAACTGTAAAAACAAAACAAGTTTTTACACACATGCCCATTTTCTACATCCACCTTACACTGTGGCCTTTCTTTGATCCAGGAATGTGTTACAGAGGTATTTCATGAAGTCACACCTCCAGGGCTCACCTCTCAGCAGTCAGTTGTGGTATCCCAGAGGCAGGACCACACACAAGTCCTTTCCTCCACACCACATCTCTGCCTCAGGTTTTACACATTCCATGCCTTCAGTGTTACAGTTCCTTCTCCTTCAGTCTGAGATTTACCAGCTTAGAGGTAATCACACCAAGAAATCCAGTTCCTTCATGTTCACCCAACCTGCTAAGTCACCGCAGCACAGTGGTTGGTACTACCTACCATTCTGTTCTGCTGCCATTGCTGATGTTCCAAGGTTATGTCTTTCAGATTAACCACAAAGTCATCTTTTATCAAGCTCAGGGCCTTGTCTGGTTGGGATTTGTCAGCTGAAATGACACACTTCATTTTCTGATAGTGGTCATGAATATTCAACAGTTCCTGAAATTATAAAAAAAAAAGAAAAAGTGTGTTTCAGGAAAAAAAATATTTCAGCAGTTAAGCAGTATTAGTCCTTAATGTACAAACCCAGGGTTACAGAAACCATTCTAAGGAGACCATTGTACCAGGAGGAATGTTAGAAACTGATTCTGGCTAGATCATTTGAGTTTTAGAGAGCCAAGAAATCCTGCTACCCAGCATTGACCCATCAAATAAGGTAAAGAAGAAAGAGTATCTTGTATTATTTAAACTGAGAAGGTTATTCAGGGCCAGTGTTCACAGAGGTTTCATTCTGATACTGTGGTTTGTTTTCATCTCTTTGGTGGCAACATTTTACTTCACAGATTTCTGCACCACTGCAGTCAACCTTACTGATACACATTTGCCAGCAACATGTGAAAAAACTCGCAAAGAAAGTTCTATCACTGAGCAACATAAGTACCTTTACCTGTCTTGAATTACTCAGGTTTTTATAAAATGTATCATATAATAAAAAACCACAAGTTTTGAAAGGAGAAATAAAGGTGAGAGAAGGCTATAAACTTGCAGATAAATAAATTCATATCACCACAAGTATCAATCCTCCAGCTACAACCTGCAGACATATCAAAACATGCTTCCCTCCCGTTTTCCATTTTTGTTTAAGTGACAAGTAACCATTTACATCCTTTTACATCTTACTGAGGCAAATACACAAAACATTAGAGCATATTTCAGTATTGAAAAAGGTACCACAATTCTTCCAAAATAAATGCCACGTTTCTGAGTGTCTGATAAAATTACAGGCTATTACCTTAGTCTTCATTCCACAAGAGACTTACAAGGGACAAGACTCTGCTGATTAGAGAAGCTACAGCTTTTGGACAACAAAGGAATTAAAACACAACATTTAAAAGTTACTGTACCTCCAATACATCATTAGTGATGAGGCTGTTCACTCTGTTACTCGGGTCCTTAAATTCTTCTTTAAAATAATTTTCCTCAATCTTCTTCTTAGTTCTGTAGGTCAGCTAAAACAAGAGACAATGTTTGTAACCTAAAAGAAAACTTAAAATGGCACCACCTCTTGAGAATTCCTACTGCATATCCATCAGCCAGGCGATGGGAGATGCTGAAAGGCATAAATCCGTTCCACCAACAACAGCTTTGCTGATGATGAAGAGAGCACTTTTCACAAATTATTCTCTAGTTAAGAATTTAATCCAGCAACCAGATTCATTTCCCCAACTGGTAAGACATCTCAAGTCTATCAGGAACATTAGATACTGAAAAAATATTTTCAGGTGAGAAGCAGTCAAACATCCTCTAAGCTCTACATCACCTACCTATGTAAAGCCACAGACACTACATTTCAACACAGCCTCAAGGCTAAGCTAACCACGAGTGCTGTTGAACTGTCAGGCATTGAAAGATGAGGATATTTTATTTAAAAATGTAATTCATTAATGTAATAACTCACTAGCTTTGGCATTGCTGTGAAATAGAAGGCTCTGGCAAGTTTCAGTCTCCTAAAGATATAGGCTGCATCATAATGCTGGGAGTCAAGCAGATCCTGCTGAAATTTCTGGATCTCAGGCCAATCCTTGAGTGCGATTCTGATCTGCAACAAAAGAGTTACATACTGTTACAGCAATATTTCAACAATAAAAATTAACTGAGCTGACTACTGTGATCTGACTACAGACAATATCTGGATGTCCATGGGGTGGCATGTCACATGATCACAGAGCTGCAGAAAGGATCCCACTATAACATTTGTTATTACTATCATCATTTTATGCAATTAAGATTATTATATTATTATACTGTTGTATTAAATCTTCTCACTGCAGCTTTCTTTGACAATGACATGGAATACAAGTCCTTTCTGACATTCGAAAACATTAATTCTTCACATTCTGAAGTGTGTGAAAAATCTGCACCTAGGAGATTCCTCTTCACTAGTTATAAGGAAACAATACTCATACCAGGTTGTGCTGCCACTAAAATGCTCATAAATGTTCTCTCTTCCTTCTTTCCTCCTTTCTCTCCTGTCACATCCACTCTGCCCACTTCACTTTCTCTCTGCTTAAGTTTCTTGACAACTCATGTACTCTCTTACAGCAGCTATCCAGCAGTGGCTTTAAAATTACCTAAATTCATCTTCATAAAAGTTACTGATTTCTCTGAGGTCAAAATATGAGACATCATGGCATCATTGTAGACTACTCCAAATTCAGTTTGTTATTTAAAGAATTTGGATTCAATTTTGCATCTGCACACAATATATATCACACAGTTCCTAAGCAAACCACTCCTCCATGCACTGAATTTGTAACTCCTTTAGATATTGGTCTCCTATCCTAAAAGCAGCAAGGAAGGTGTCATTCAAGCATGCACCCTCTCAACCCATTTATGAATTAACAGGAACTGGAAATTATTCAGTCAGTCTCCATTCTGTTGGAATTCTAAATAATAACTCAGGCTGTAGTGGGGTTCACCCTACAGATGATGAGCACATTCTCTGTCCCTACCTTTTCCAATAGCTTCCCATCTGGTTTTAAGTATTTTTATTTTAAGAAAGCAAGAGCAAATGCCCTAACCATTTATAATAACACAGTAGACAGCAGTATACCATGCATCTTATGCCTAGTATCCCCTGAGAATAAAACCTCAGGAACAATTACCTTTTGTTTTGGCTGACAAAGCTGGGCATTATAGAGCCCATACAGAAGGTACAGAGCACCAACTCGGATCTGGAAGGAGTAGGGGGGCAAGAAGTACTGCTGGGCCAGCTCTAGAGTCTTCTTTGTGATCTTATTCCTCTCTAAAGCTCTTATTCTACCACTAGAGCAAACAAATAAACAAAAAAAAAGCAGCACGTTAAAGCAAGTAAATATAAAGCTGCAGGCTTTAGAAAATCCATAATGGAGAAACAAGGTTTAGATGTTCTAAAAATACAGAATCATTGAATGTCATCAGCTGGAAAGTACCCGCAAGGATCAACAACTACTGGCCCTGAATAGGACAACCCCAAGAATCACAACCTGACGGAGCTCAAGAAGAGTTTGAACAAGGTTCTCAGGCACAGGGCATGACCCTTGGAGTGTTCCATGCAGAGACAGGAGTTGGACTCCATGATCTGTGTGGATTCCTTCCACCTCAGGATATTCTATGATTCTGTGAAACATGCAATGTCCTGCGATCACACTTTTAAACCTCACGAGGATTACACCAACCTCCCTACGGAGTCAGCGCTCAAATCACACACACTCCTAAGGCACGAAATACACTGAATTAAAAACTCTTTTCCAGCATTACACAGGGACCGATGCTTCACTTTGCTCAGACCCTCAGCCAGGCAAGCCTCTCCTTGAGTGAGGCCTGAGGGGGCACACGGCTCACCCGCACCCCCTTTAAGGCTCCGTCCCCCAGGGGGAAGCTGAGCAGCGGGGGCTGGGGCTTGGCGGGGAGCAGGCGAGGGGGAGGGGCGGCTCGGGCTGAGGGGCGGCCGGGAGCCATTCCCTCCCTCCCTCACTCACTAGAAGACGGTGTGGAAGCGGCGCTCCCGCCACAGCTCGGCGAAGCGCTCGAAGCGGACGGTGTCAGCCTGCTGGAAGGCACCGAGCAGCTCCTCGCAGTCCTCCTTCAGCCCCGGCACGGCGCTCATCCCGCCGACTCCCTGTTGATGCCGCCGGGCCGGGCCCGCGCTCACTCCGCGGCCTCTCCGCGCATGCGCTCCCGCACGACAACAGCCCCGCGGCGCCTGCGCGGCTCCCCGGCGCCTGCGCACGGCCCGGCCCGGGAGGGAGGGGCCGGGGGGAGCCGCTTGGGCTGCCCGTGAGGGAGCGGGGCTGCCCCGGCTTCTCGTGCCCCCGTGTGTGCCGAGACCCCGTCGGTGACGGGTGCTCTCTCTGCCCGCCCTGGGCGCTGTCCCGCTCGCTCCCGCCGTGGAGGGCGAGCCCGGTTCACGGGCAAAAAGCCTCTCCGAGCAGCTCATCCCTGGGTGGTCCCGGGGTGCAGCCAGCGAGAGGGTCCGCTGGGGCAGGACCACCGCAGCCCCAGACAGCCCGGGGATGCTCTCGAGGCGCGGGGCTTCACACTCCCCGCCCCAGTCCCTGCAGGCGCCCCCGGCAGCGAGCTCGGGGGCCGTGACCCGACGGGTTCGGGAACAGCGGTTCCCCCGCGGGAAGGGCGCCCGGCGGCCCCGCGGAGCGCCCGCGCCGCGCGGCCGTGGGGGACGTGACGCGCNGGCCACCGAGGCGGCTGCCGGGACCAGCGCCGGCGTCGGAGAGCCCCGCGCCGCGGTGAGTACGGACCTGCGGGGGCGGGCAGTGTCTCGGGGGAGCCGGTTGTGGTGCCCGGCAGGCTCCGCAGCCCCTCGGGCGGGTCTCCAGAGGGTTTAGGGATGGGGCTCGGGTTTCCAGGCGGCGTTGCGGTGATCGCCGCTGCGGTCGGGGCTTGGCTGCTGATTGTGGGAGTGCGGCTGGACAGCGGCACCTGAGCCGGGAGCGGTCCCGGGCTGGGCAGGAGAGCGGCCGGGTGCCTGTGCATCCACAGGACGCGGGCTCGGCAGGTGCGAGATCCCCCCTGCGCAGGGGAAGCCTTAACGGGTGAGAAACAGCGTGTAGGGAAAGTATGGAATGCGCATGGGATGGAGCCTTGCGTGGTGCCTTTGGGATATCTGAACCTGCAGGAGTTTTCCCAGCGACCGGGTTAAAAATTCACATTTTGCTTTCTCAAATAATCACGCACTGCAAAATGAATGTTGAATTCTGCTGGCTACGGTACCGTGATGTTCTCCCGTTCACCATTATCATCAACTAATTGATCCAAAGGCTGCTCCTTACAGCGAGGCGCATCAAGCTGTCAGCTCTTACAATGTCAGGAGCTCCCACAGTGCTTCAGGCATGCAAGCATCTTTCCATATTTATTGTATTTCCCAAAAGGTTGCTGGAATCCAACCTTTAGCAGCCTTTATTAGGAGGTGATTTGCCATCGTGGCTGAACAGCGGTTGCCTGGGAGCACCACTGGTTGCCAATGTCCTATGTCATTGACTATAGGAACAGAGATATTTGCAGAGCTGTAGCATATGAACTGGGCAGGGTTTAGCAGCTGTGGGAGGAGAGCTGCACCTGCGGAAGTTTGGTTTGCATTCATTTCCTTTTTCTGAAAAGACACGTTCATCTATCATTTGGATTCATGTTTAGAGAGATAGGGCAGTGACATCCAGTACGTGACCCTGACTTCAACAGATTGTACAGAATGCCAGTACTGTTAGGAAAACAGATATAATGTGCTCCCCCATCAATGGATTTAAGGATTCAAAGCACAAGTAAGTCAAAACTGACACATGATGGAATGAGTTCATCATTAAATAGAGCTCGAGCCAAACCCTGTTTAGTTACATGAGTTATCCCTTAATTTAATAGGAGCAGAGGAGCCTGGCTCTGGAGTGATGCTGAGTGTGTAAAGCTCAAGTGTGTTTTCTGATTTTTGTATTTTCAGCGTGCAGTGAGTGGGGTGATTTCTCAGAGACGGTGTTTCAAGGAACACTATATAGAATTATTTCTTTTCCTGAGGCAGGTGGGGCTGCATGATGCAAGACGTAGTGAGGATGAGGCTGATGTGCCCATGTTAACGTGTGCTAAGTCTTCCCTTGCAGAAAGTTTGGGTACAATGTAAAGAATGAAAATGCAGAAGAATAAAACCAAGTAACAGGGTCTCTTTGTACAATTCCCCTTGTGTGGTATATAAAATTAAATACAGTATCAATTTTTAGACTAATTAATTCTCTACTCTTCTTCATAAACTGTGTTTTCAGTGCTCCTTCAGATTATTCATTAGTACATTTTAGTACAATTAATGCCTTCAAACTGAAAAAATAATAAATAATTAGATGATGTAAGGAAGAGTGTGCTGGTTACTGTATCTTCTTCATATTCAACTACTAAACAAAAGGATGAAATCCTATTTGCTCTATTAATTCCTAGTTTATAACTTGCAAGTTAAAAGCCATTTATCCTGCATTGATGTAAATAATGGGGTTTTCCAGGTGCATATGGCACAAAACAACTCCCTTTTTTAATACCTCGTATGATTTCATTAGAACACATTTTTCAAGTTGAAAGCATGAAAATAAATCATGTTTTACTCGATTTGCATGAAAATAAATCATGAATATATTTTAATAAACGGCATATTCCACCTTTGGTGTGTACAAACCTATTGCTAGTAACAGGATCACGCTCTACTGGCACATGCCTCCTGCTTTCAGACTTCCCAACAAGCACTAACGTTGCAAAAGCTTTCAAATCTGTGCAATAGGAAGTGGCACTGATTTAACAGGACAGCAGGAGTCCCAGGTTCTTGTCGAGTCATTTGTGTGTACCAACAGACTCTGAAATCACCTGGAGACATGACCACGGATTCATGCGAGTTTGTGTTTTGTTACTAAGGGCATTTTTGGTGTGATTAATCAAAGAGGCTTCATAAATGTTCTCTGTCCCTCTGGCTCCATAGCTGCTGCTCTCTCTCTCTTTGGCTTCCCCCAGGAAAACCTACACCATCCCCATGTCCGACTTGTGAAAATTGCATGTTTGACCTCTTTTGTTCACGTATGTGATCTGCTTAATTCAGGTGGGATAACCACGTGTCATAGGTGAATAGGATTCAGCTTATATATAAATATTACGTGTTTATATTATACTTAGTATAAAATATATAAATGTTTTTTGGGACAGTGACCATGTCTGATGCCCAAGTTTCTGACAGCAGGCAGGAATGTCTCAAACCTGCAAGGAGTTTGTTACTCTGCACAGTGGTTTAGTTCACTGTAACACAGGCTGCCACCTCCACCTTTTGCAACACGGAAAAGGGATGAACAAAAAGATCACAGATATCACAAATTAGAAACAAACCTTCTCTTTTATTGAATTTTATACTGTTACACAATCAAAAAGAAATACAGTCACAAGTACGTCAAAATGTTTCAAGAGAAATATCAATTGCAATACGTTGTACTTGGTTCCAAAAAAGAATTCCATTAAAATATACCACTTCTTCATGAGAGAATACTGCTATTATTCACAAAATCTACTGTACTGTATAAATCCAGTAGCAAACTCTTTAACTTTTTGGTAACTTGCTCAAGGTAAACAGGGAAGCAGAAGGAAAATGACAATTCATTTCTAGAATTTGGATCAAAAATCAGTCCTCCAGATCGGACCTTTTAAGGGAGTTTAATCATAATGGTATTTTTAATGAAAGCTGGATACCCAACTCGTGTGGAATTCCTATGAAAATGGATTTCCTACAAAGTCCTTGTGGCCTGTGAGGTGTTTATTTTCTTGCTGGAGAGTTACAGTTGGAGTAACGTGCCTGAGTGCAGTGACATTTGAGTGAGATGCGTGCTCTGTTCGGGAGCAGGGCAGCAGAGGGAATGGGGACAGATGGCTGACCTGAGGCACGTCCAGCCTGGCTGACAGTGGCAGGATGCTCCCAGATCCCACTGCACTGTCAGGAAAGGTTCACTCGGCAGTGTAACAGGGGAGAACACTTGCCAACACATACTGCCTTTAGCTGCCAGTGCTTAGCTGTTTAATTAAACAGCTCTTTAAGTAATGAAAAATTATTACTAAATATGCAATAATTTAACCCGTAATCATCAGAATTATCTGACCCGACAGTTGTATTTCATTGGAAGCAGAGCTGATCATTTCATCCAAACTAAGCTTTGAAGTCTTAAAACCATCACCGGTGTTATGTGTAAATGGTTCTTTTGGGCCCTAATCTGTGATTCCTTAATTCAGTAATTACTTTGGGAGAGTTTAATGTGTGAACACAGATACTAGTAAGTTTCTTTTCTCGTGTGAGTTGTTTCAATTTCACCCAAAGGTTTTCAAAGATCACCAAAGTCCAAGCCAGTCTCCCTAGGTGGGAGGAAGGTATGTTAGCAAGAGGTACTTTGGACTCCAGGCTACCTTAATTTACTCAGTTACCTTACACACAAGATAAGTTACTGGCACAGCCTATTTAAGTGATTTCTGCAGTTAACTGCAACTACTTTCAGGTAAAGGAAGGAATTACGTCATCATAAATACTAGTTTAAAAATTCCTTTACCCTTAAACAAAATCATCGCTGTTGATGATTAAAACATCAATTAAAATCTGTATGTAAAAACAGTAATTGTACTGTGCCCTGAAGAAGGCCTGGCTTGACTACTGCCTTAGTCAGGAAAACCTGGAAGATAACTTTGTTATTCTCTGTAGTTTATCACTTTCACCTAATTAGCATGTTCTGTATGCAGGAGGAAATACTGTATTTACCCACAGTTTCTTCTTTACAACAAAGAATAAATCACAGAATGATTTGGGTGGGAAGGGACCTTAAAGCCAACTAGTTCCAACCTCCCGCCATGGACAGGGACACCTGCCACTAGACCAGGTCGCTCCAGCCCTATCCAACCTGGCCTTGGACACTTCCAGGGCTGGGGCATCCACAGCTGCGCTAGGAAACCTGTGCCAGTGTCTCACCACCCTCACAGTCATTAATTTCCTCATAATTTCTAATATGGTGCCTCAACATTTAAAAAAGGCAGCAAGTTGGCAAAGAAAGTATTCAAAATCACTAAGAAAACATTTAGAAAGTTATTTATTCTAGAAGCTTGTACTCCAAATTAGCTCTAGAATCAGACTGTGTGTTCCTGGAGTCTAAAGAGAAAAAAAAAAGAAAGTTTAACAGCCAGAGAAAAAAGTTAGTAAAACAGAAACAAAAAAAAGCAACTGAAAGGTGTATGTCTAGATTTTGCAATCTGGCATCTGCATTTAGCAAACCTCTTACAATGCCAGAGCAATTGCTGTTCTTTTTCTGTGCCTTGTTCAGTGTCTCTAGGAGGCTTGGGGGGGTTTTATTAGGTTGTTAGTTTTCCCCTACAGTAAACCAATACAGCTACTGCAGTTCATCACAGTAACTAAAATACCTTGTTTTTATGCATAGTAAAAAAAGTGAGAATTGAGATTTTTAGATGAAATATGGCTCACTTAAATTCACAGCTGCTAGCACTAAGATCAGAGATGATCAAGGACAGGGTGGATGGGGCTCTGAGCAACCTGATCTCGTGGAAGGTATCACTGCCCTTGACAGGGGTGTGGGAACAAGATGATCTTTAAAGTCCCTTTCAATCCAAGCCATTCTCTGACTTCAGTGGGCTCATGACCATAAATCGCGTGGGTCACTTCATTTTTTCTCTATAAAAACTTTTTGACCTCTTAAAGTGCACTGAAGAGGACCTGACAGATCCAAACAGGTCAGGCTCCTCCAAAACACAGCCAAGAGAGCAGCAGAACACCTCTGACCTTTCTCTTGGGAGTGCAAAGGGATAATCCCCCCCCAGGCCAGCTCAAAGCTTGTAGTACAAAAGGGGCACTACAAAAGTAGAACCCAGCTGCACCTTTCACCTGCCTGCAAGACTCTCACAGAAGCACCACATCAATCCATGCAGAGCTAAGCAGGAGGGATGCCATAAACAGCAGGGGCTTAACCCAACTTCACTATTTAAACCTCCTAACTGCTGACAGAGAAAGAAATGCCATGGAAAGAATGCCAGCCCAGACACAGCAGGCAGGGAGGAGCTCTGCTGATTTTAGCCATTAAAAATGCATTAAAAATGTTTACTAGTAAAAATGTTCTCTGCATGAAGCGTCAGCTCTAGCTGACTACCCCTACACACCTTCTCCTCTCTGTGAAACTTCTACTCAAAATTTTAACAAGTGTGCAACTCTCTTCTGCTGCCAGTGCCTTGTAATTTTTTTTTAATAGTGTCCTTTTAGTTTCATACAGTTGTGGCAGTTTAGAAAGTGCTCCTTTCAGTGAAACAGTAATTATAGAGAACAGGCTAAGCTTATGTACTATTACATTGATTTCAAAACAGAGCAATGAAACCAAAGAGTTTACAACATAAAACCAAAGTAACTCCTGTGACACTCCACAATTGATTACTTACATTGGGATAAGTTTTTTTAAAAAATAGTTTGGAGAATGCACAGAGTATCTTGGCCGTATTTACACAATACAGGGTTACCAGTAGCATTGTGTTTTATGACAACAAAATGAGGAAAAGTCACTGGGTCAACAGCACAAAAATGTAGAACAAGTTTTATCAAGTACCAGCTTAATTTTTTAATCATGGAGTTTTGTGATAGAAATCCATCTCAGATCAATCACTCCTGTGAATTTTACCTTTTCCTGCTTTCCTGTGTTACCTTGATAAAGCTTCCAGAGACAAGCCTTTAAGCTGTTCATAAAGATGAATTCTTTCTGCTCTAAAGTAAAACAAAAACGCTGCCTCCTCGCTGTCAGGTTTGCTCACTGGTGTGGTAACAGGTTGAGAAGTGTAACGTCTTTGGCGAGTGGTAGTACAACACTGTCTAGGAGACTTCAGTACTGAACAGGCTCAAATAATTAACGCAGAGATGTTACAATCAAAATAAGGAAGCAGTGATTTCCAATCAACTCTAAGTTAAAAAGAGAACACGGATGAACAATAACCACTAACAAAAATATAAATTATCTCATTTCTCTCAGATAACACACTCCCCAAGGGGGCCTGGTCCACATATAGTTTATTGATGTAAGAAAACAATACAGTTAGTGTTAGATCCAACCACAAAGAGCAAAAAGAATGAGTGAATGAAGGTTTTGTACAGTACATATAGGAAAATAAGATGTTTGTGACAACTATATATTTCTAAATAAAAAGGCTTCTAAATATATTCAAGTTATTGAAATCTACATGAAAACATATGGATGTTAATAGCAACAAGGTGCATAAAACCAAAACATCAAAATATTGAGCAACTCAATGATGTACTAGATAAAAGTTTGCTAACAATGCAAGATGTTTTACAATCTGCTTGAAATATCACCTATACCACACAGGGTAAGCGGAACATTTAGATTTAAGATCATACACAATATTAGCATTAACTTCAACAACTACAGGCAGGGATTTTTTTTTTTTAAGCTGGCAAAGTGACTACTTTAAGAACATCAAACTTTCTCTAAATTGAGAACGTATCCAAATAAAATGCTGCTAGCCCTTTCCAGATAAAGCCTTTCCTTTGACTAACCACACTCACTGAAGTCAAAAGCATAAGACAGCATTTAAGAACAATTTATATTACAACGTGACTAAAATAATGACATAATCCAGGTTTAAACATGTTTTCATAGGCAAACAAAAGATTCTTCTTAAAAACTAGTTTTTATAAATGCAGAATATATTGCATGAGGAACTGCTGGTATTTTTTAAGAAAATATATTGTGCGATTGTGGCTACAATGCACTGCTGCAAAGCATTGTTGTTTCTTATAAAAACTATTAAAATAAAAAACTTACTTGAACATAAAGAGTAAGAGAGCACAAGTCTTCCAACTACCTATGAAAAGCAGGATGGAAGTATTGCCAGTTTTTCCTGTGTTGACATTTTACTAATGATAAGTTTTGGTGACCAACTCCCCAGCCAAAAAATAATAATTTTTTTTTTTTAAATCAGGTGCATATTTCAAAGCTGCTATTGCAAGTGTGTTTTAAATGTAATGGACTTAAAAGTGTATGTACCAAAGAATTATAAAAATGCACTATAGTTTGAGTTATTGTTACATAAAGAACATATTAAAAAGACTGTCAAAATAAGTAGAAAGGGGATCAAAACTGAACTAACTGAATTAGTGCAGTACTGTAGCCAGGCTTCTAAAATCAGATATAGAAAATATAAATAGACTGCTTTAGGTGATGATTCACCAGTGTCCAAAAAAGGAGCAAGTTTTGTGAAAGCTCAGTTAACTTGATCCAGAGCTCTGAGCAGTTCTTCCCCCTGTAGCAGGTTTCTGTTGCCTTGTATGGGAGCGTTTACTTCGCAGTCGTAACTCGTGAGCTGGGGGAGTCCGCTCTCATCCATCGACTGCCCTAGAAGTTTACTCGCTATGTCTAAAGAGGGAGGGGAAGGAGAAAAAGTGCACTTTATTCACCATGCTTAACCTCTCCTAGAGCTGTTCACAAGGAGCTAAGCTTGGATAGTTTTGGAGACTCTGTTCTCTTTCACACAGCCCCCTCCACCCCCTCTGCCTAGGAAAGGAAGATACCAACCAGTTGATAGTAGAATGATTGTCTTTTGCTCCACTCCGCTGTGACCATTTGTTTTGCATCCCTTTACACGTTTCCAAGCAAGTGATGTATTTCCTCCACGGTCACCTGTCTGCTGGAATAAAGACCCCTAGAAAGAAATACAATGATTCTTCTTTAGTGAATACTGTATCTTTATATCCCTCCATGCCCCTCTTCCAAATTAACAGTTCCCATCACTAGCTACTAATATAGGCATTGTTACAATTTAAAGTGGTTTTTGTTCAGAATTTGGGGAGAAATATATTTCTAAGTACACTAACTTGAAAATTATTTAACAGAAAACTGTATCAGATTTCAAGACCTTACTTCCCCTACAGAAAACAATTACAAAATCCTGGTTATCGTCAGTTACCACGCTAAAGATTAGCGTGTACATGTACACAAACACACCCATTTAATTACCACTGCTCTGGGGTGAGTAAGCATCAGGTTTTCACTGGAGTCTCTAATGGCTTTCTGCACTGGAATTAATAGTGTAGGCAGGAGAGTCAGGAACCTCAGTAGTCGATTCTATCTACACATTTAGGATGTAAATTCTGCTTGCACTCCAGTTATTGCCACCAAGCCACCTGACCCTAGCCTTGTGGAAAATGCAGTCCTACACCAGTCTAGTGCAGATATGGCTCCTTAGCATATTGTTTTGACAGCAGAACAGAAGATATGGAGATTACGAAGCTGTAAGGGCTTCATATAATTGGCATAAGGAAGAAGAAGCTGTCACTGAAACAGATGTGATGGAAGGAAGAAGCACCATCTTAGTATCAAGTCTGCTGGCAAAAGTACTTGAATCTGCAAAGTTTGGTCTTGTTAGTGCCACTGCTGCAGAAAGAGGAGAAGGTATTTCAGAACACTGCCATTATCCTCAACACTTAAAACAGTGAACAGCATATGTTTTCAGGTTATAAAACACACGTGCAAGTCAAAAGAGCAGCTGTATAGTAGTAATTACAGTTAACTCAGAGCTGCAGTTCATAGTGAGATCAGTCACCTACACTGCTGCTGCTTCTTTTTTTTTTTACCATGAATGCAATCCAGCCCTTCACATTAAGAAAGATATGGCTTGTAACTGTTCCAATGTAATGATTTATACCATTATTTTATAGCCTTACTATAACACAGTATTTTATAACCTTGCATCTTATCCTTGTCTAATTCTCCTGTTTTCTAGGAAGCTAAAGTAGTCTTTTACTTTGGTCTTCACTTACTTTCACTCTTTGCAAAATACATCCCACTTTCCTAGAGCTAAGAAGTTGTGGCAAGTGTTTGTACAACCCTAGAATAGCACGCATTTTAAGCCTGGATTTAACATCATTTTTCTTCTGCGTGTGTGAAAGGCCTGTATATCCTCCCAGAAATCCCTTGTGGAGAGAGAAGCCAAACAACAAAAGCACTTGCTTAAAATACCTCCACTGAGACCCAGCTTCATGGAAATTCAGCTTCTGACTCTGAGAAACCATCAAAATATTTATAACACTTTTGTCAGATACAGACAAAAGAAAAAGGTTTAGCAAAGGATGAAGTCTGAACCTGTAAGCATTAAACTGGCACTAAGTACCGAAGCCTGAACACTATTCCAGCAGTTAATACTGAACTGCTTGTGTTCTGTGTATTTAATGACATCCCATGCTATTTTGAATATCTTATCAGGAACACTTATGACAGCTGTAGCACCACTGCACGAGAAAAGGGCGATGGAAGGCAATAACATTTCTTGCAGAGCTGTGAATTCTTACAGGGCTTCTGGAAGCAGCAGAACAACATGCATGGAAGTGCAAAGCATTTAGCAAATGAAAACAATGGCATAAAAATGGCATAGAAAAACTGATTTGTCTTATCCCCAAACTAGAATGCTAGTACAGGAGTAAGGAGAGCTCAGAGGAAAAATAAACCTGCGCTGTAAGATATGGTAGATGACTACAGCTAGGAGGTGGCCCAGTAGAGAAATAGAGAAGCTCAAAGGCTACATTACAGTAGAAGAACTAAGACTTAAGACTTCTCAAAACTTGAGAAGTGGGAATTTGCAGTGAAGATGAGAGAAAGAACAGTGTGCAATGGCAAAGCCCAAGGTTTCAAAATACTAAAAACTGACAGTGAGAGACAAAGATTATGGAGACAACCTACCCTTGCAGAAAATAACAAGTAGGACAACCCCCAGTTAAGTAACAGAAATCTAGTAGAATCTACAAAGCTTATTTTGAATAGCTAGGACAGATGAGGATGAACTACTCCCAAGTGCCTACACCAATACTACAGAGAGCATGCATGAAAGGGAATGGCAGCAATAGACATTTGCTAGGTTATTATTGGAGTTCTCTTCCCTCACACTTCAGATGGTCTTGTTATCCAATTAAGTAAAGAAATCTCAGACCCAATGGTAAAATAAAAGCATAGGAGGAAGCATAAGAACACTAATCTCCAGTGTTGACAAATATGAAAACAGAGTTTAAATTCAAAAGTTAAATAAATACAGCAATTACACATTTAAATGTGATGTCTTACATTTGTTCTACTAAAGAAACATGTATGTTCACAGAAGAGTATCTTCTACCTAACCAAGAAATGTACTTGGGTGTAGAGGGCACTTCTGAAAAGCTGACAGTAAAAGAGAACTAAAAGTGGAGTATCTGCATATATATCTATATATAAATTTCACTATCAATTATCTCTCATCCCAAGAGTCCACTGCTTACCAACAGCTCAACTCAGGAGTCTGCACTGATGCCTCATTTCAGAAATTGCAAGGTTAAAAGTGAATATTTTAAAATGGTAAAACAAAACTCACAATTCCAACTGCCTGAAAAAGTGAACCATCATGTTCCATTTTTCGTTTTCTCTGAGCATTATGCAAAGCTAGCATCTTTGGATTTAGTTCTTCATCCAGTGCAGTAGATCTAAGAAAAATTGATTCAGGCTGTTAAGACGTTTCTACTTTCCTCAAGCCATTCTTCTTTCGTGGACACTTATATATACAACATCACAGAACTGAATTTATGAACTCCACTACTTTTCGTTCATAAATTGACTTATTTCAATAATAACTTTCTATGAGCATAGCAAATGTTAGCCTTAAATCTTGCTATGAAGCTCAGAATAAATTTTAACAAAAAATTTTTAAATCTGCAGAAAAAAAAGCATAAAAGTTCAGCAGTTCACTTTCAACAGAAAGAAGGGAGGGATGGGTGAGGGAAAGTATTCTGAATATTTTCATGTACAGATAAATCTTTTACATATCATAAATCTCATGTTTGACTTAATGTAGTTTTCTATTGTGATAAATATCTACTACAGGCACCACAGTCCATCACAAAACACATTTTGTTTGAAGAGCAATACCTATTGCTTACAGATCTCTGTATATCTGATATCTGTAGCACAGACTGTAGTTGCCTCTTACCTCTAACACAGTGAACAAGGAAAGCACCAGAAATATTGTGTGGGTGTAACTACCTGTAAATTGCCTACTGCATTTTTATAAAGGCTGCACGTCAGGTGCAAGAGCAGAATAGAATTTTTACAGTATCTGCCTTTTACATGAGGTGCTTATGTAAAAGCTACCATGAAATTAACTTTAGGGGAATTTACTATTAAAAAAAGACTCGTTTGACGTGTCCAAATTTAAATGTCTCAATTTCTACTCTGAAGAACTCCGAGAATGAACACACAACAGCTGGCAGAATTCATATCTAATTCCTTGAACGGAGACCAGGGCTTAAGCTGCGCTTTTAAAATACCTTTTATTCAGAGTGACTGTTAGCAAGCTGGGTGCTCCTGGAGAAGGCTTTTCCACCTGATCCACTGTTCCTTTCCCTGCTCTGATGGGAGAGGCAGTTCGACTCCTGCTCCCGCCGTAGGGCGAGGCGGGGGCACTGCTGGATTCGGCGACCCCGCGCACGGGAGAGGAAGGGACAATTATCGTCTTCACGTCATCCCCGCGCTCCGCCGCCGGCTTCATCTCCTCGGCACTGCCCGCTGCCGTCTGGCTCTGCTGGAATATGGTGATGGTGGCTGCACTCTGAGAGCTGGAGGAGCTGCTTTCCAGCGGGGACAGCTGATCGAAGGAGCGCAGCTGGAAGTCATCATCCATTGGGATGTAAGGAGCCAACATCTCTAAATCTAAATCGGTTTCCTGGAAGAGACGAGAGGTGGAAATTATCATTGTGGAAGGAATCTCAGCTATGACTTCATCAAGGCTCTTCCTTTTACCAAATCCTTACGATTTTTTTTTTTTTTTTTTGCACTTCAATCAAAATATTACACAAAAAGGGAAGGAGGTTCCTGAAAACATTCTAAAAAGGAAAAGAAATACACTCAGAATAAGATGATTAAGAATTTTAAGTTACCGTACATTACCTGAGTAGAGAATGGATTTTTTGCTTCTGTATCTATGGCAAAGAGTTTCTCCACTAATTCCAGTTTGAATTCACTGGCCATATCATTATCCACATCAAAGCAGTAGTCGTTGGGACTACTGGGCTGTGAAAACATTTTGAGCACAGTTTTAGGCTTCTGTCATTGCATCACTTGGCATTGTTACCTACATATTCTCTGCAAAATGTTCTAGTGTAGAACTAATCCCAAGCTATAGCTGCACAAAATTAAAATGGGAAAGGAAAATACACTTGTCTGTTTACATTCCAATTTACCCCACCTGGGAAGCACTTCCTTAGGTGGAACCTGGAAGTAGCCTCTCAGTAATTTACTGCAACTACTTTGCTGTTTAGGGAAGTTGTGTCTGAACCAACTGAATGAAAAAGACCACTCCCAAGCTCACCTTATTTCTATCAGATAGTATTGCATACCTTTGCAAGACTCACTTTAATGAAAAGATATGAAAATTGATCAGTTTCCTCAGATCACAGCATGAGCTTAAGTCACAAGGTAGAAATAATTTCCAATTCCTGTCATGGCTGCATCCTTAACCAGATTTGCCCCACAAGCCCCAACAGCACATCCATTTTAATGACAGCATATCCAAATTACAAAACTCACCTCAGGTGAACTTTGGCTGGTACTTGCATCAGAAGGGCTGGTTGGTTGCTCTTGCCCCTGAGGCACGGTAAAAGAAAGTTCGAGTGGCTCTGTGTTTGGCTCCAGCTTTGATACAACTTCTCTATTGAGTGCAGGATCAGCATTGCTACGAAGTGGCTTTGTAGTTTCAGAGGCAGGTAGTGGGGACATTGCCATATTTATATTCTGCAATTTCTCACTGGATGAGGGGAGCATTACATCGTTATACAAAGGAACTTCATCACATTGTTGTTCATCAGACTCTATAAAAATTAAAAGAAACCATCAACCTAAGTAACAGCACTGTGCGTGTCTATGGACCTCATTAAATTTAAACAGCAGCTGAAATACCACTGGGCAAGTGGTACTGGGAGGTTATTTTTTGAAATTTTCTATAAAACAGTAACTTTGCTAATTAACATGCTCTCCAATTTAAACACACACCCACCATTACTGCTGAAATCTAGAGAAATAATTGTGTCTCCAGCAGCTGGGGCCAGCACAGTTAAAGCATCTGGTTCCTGTTTAAGTTTTTCAAATAGGCTGTTGGTATCATCCAGGTCATCTTTACTGAATATTTTGGTCATTTTCATGTCAGGAGACTCCACTGGTTTCAGCATACACTCAGTTTGTCCGAGGGAAAAAATTAAGTCCTTCTGAACAATTCCACTGTCAGACAGAGAGGAAGATGACTGTTAAAGAACAGCTAAAAGGAATAAATTTTGGCTTAACAGCTTTGTAGGTTGAAACCCTCCCACTCCCCCCCCCAAAAAAAAAAACCCCAAAACAAAACAAACAAAAAACCCCAAACAAACAAACAAAAAACACCCTACCACACATATCCCACAAAATTACCAGGATAAGGGCTTTAAGAATTCTTGTTTTTCTTACTCATTCTTTTCTCAAAACTAACAGACAAAGCAAGCACTAATTGTAGTGCCATCAAAAAAAAAGTAACAAAAATCAACATGCTTTTCTGAAAGCACTGAAAAAGTAAGGAAAAGACTAAAAAAAAAAGAGAAAGAAGTTTGACACTTTCTAAACTACTTTTGCTTGTTTTAAATAAATGTGCAATATCTTGATAGATTGGTACTGGTACATTCACTGAAGTTTTGAAAAACTAATTTAGGAGTATCAGACATTTGCAGAAAAAGAGTCAACTAGTCTGCCCTCAGCTGAAGCTTTCAATTAAAAGAGGACTTCTAAGGAAGAAAAAGATAGATGGGATTAAGAATGACACCACTACTGCTGCTCTGACTCCAGAACAAAGTTATTAGTGGAACTAACTGCTCCAGACTTGGGACAAAGATTAGAGAGTTGTCTAGAATACACACAAATGTTCAAATGCTTCCGCTGAAATCATACAGAAGAGGCTGGTTCTACACTCATTTGTCTGCAGAGATCATCTACTGACATCTCTAGACCAAAAAAGTGTTTTGTTTTCAAATACAATTTCTAATCCTAGCCTAGGACTGCCAGCATTCTAAGAAAAATTTCACTGGTAGGGAACAGCAACATCATAACATACTCAACAGGGGATCAGTGCCATCAGAATCTGACTTTGTCTTCAGTAAAAATGATGACAGAGGTCACCAAAGTCCACTCAACTTACCTCAACACATAGTTCACACACACTATGCACTGTGGCTGAGAATTCTTAGTGTTGTATATAACAGTTGCTTGAGTTTCAACCCAGACATAGCCACCTTGTTTCGCCAGCATTCTGTACTGTCCTGTTGTCACCTGCCCTTTTGTGAACACTAAAAGCAGAAAAGGACACCAGCTTTAATTACAAGCAGAAAAACCCCAAAGCTGTTTGAGGTGAGTATTCATTGCAGATTCATATCTGCAACTAAAAGAAAACCCTGGTTCTTCTGCTGCTTTCCCCCAAGGCTGTCTCTCATCTCCTGTAGTTTGAGGGCTTTAAATTCAGTTTTCACTTACTGTCGTGGTGTGTTTTGGTCAGATGATCAGAATCCAGTGCGTGATAGTATTCATAGATTGAGCGACCCAGGAGCTCCTCTGGCTCGTACCCCATCAACTCTGTAATTCTTTAAAACAAGGGAAAAAATTGCTACGTGAAAGCAGACACGGGCCAGCACAAATACCAGAGCATTTGGATGCTTGCCCTTCTAGAAAAACCTTAAGAATCACTTCCATACATATCAGCAGCAAATTTGCTTTACTGGGACTTTTCACTTTAAAATAAATTGCTATTTTGATGCTTCTTTAAAAGAGAAATTTCAGCAGGCATAGGATTTTACTCCTCATTGAGTACTTATAAATCACGTAGTGGGATAGGATTAAACAAATCCTCACTTTTTAGACTTTTTTTTTCTTTTTGCTTCAAGGTAGACCAGCTATTACAGACCATCTTAGGCAAATATGAGAATTCAATAAAAAAACAGATACGCTTCAACAGTTTGAAACCTGCAACTAAGAGAAATTAGGAATCAGATTTATTCTTCCCACTCAAGCACTGCCTGCTTTTAAGGAAAATGGGATTTCTTTTGTCTCTAGAGGGCAGTGCTAACCAGGCAAGTGCTTGTATTTTGCCCCATTCTAGATGCAGAATGTGACCAAATAAGTACCTTTTATGTGATACCATCAGTGCTAGAAAGGTTGTTACTGCAGAGGACAGAAATAACCTGCACTAACCTCTTTCTGCATCTAACTGCAAAAACTAACTAGAAATTCACTTTTATTATAAAGGAAACGGGTAGTAACAAATAACACCAAATTAAAAACAAAAAAAAAAAATCAAACAAACCTACCCCAAACAAAAAAATCTTGTGCTGATTATTTCCTTCATTTGCATTTATCAAATTTGTCAAGCCAAGTTCCCAGAGGATAGGAAAATCAGTCTTATGTGTCTGACTACACCCCTGATTTGCACCAGAACACAAAATCTAATTATTCAACAGCAGATGTATTGCATTAAAAGTACAGCTGAACGTCTGGGGGTTTTTTTGACAGAAGAAAGCAGACACTGATCTCCGGGGGAAGGGACAGTGGGGGAAGCAGTAGCAATAAAATACATCTGACAAGTATTACACACACACTCTTCAGTCACCAAAATGCCCCATCTTTGACAAACCTAAAATCCTGCTTTTTCAGTGTCCGGAAGAATCTTCTCATTTAAATTTAATCACTTCCACTATAGTAAAGACCAATCTGAAGAGGCAGTTAACTGAAGGCAAAGGATTTATTCATAGCATCATAGAATGGCTTGGGTTGGAAGGCACCTTAAAGGCCTTCCTGTTCCAAACCCCTGCCATGGGCAGGGACACCTTTCACTAGATCAGGTTGCTCCAAGTCCCATCCAACCTGGCCTTGGACACTTCCAGGGATGGGGCAGCCACAGCTTCTCTGGGCAGTCTCAGTGCCAGAGCCTCAGCATTTTCACAGTCAAGAATTTCTTCCTAATATCTAATTTAAACATGCCCTCTGTCAGTTTAAAACCATTGCCCCTTTTCCTGTCACTATCTGCCCGTCTAAAAAGTCCCCTTCCCTTTTGTAATTCCAAAGTAATAACCCTGCATCCTCCTTGGATCTAGAAATCTGGCTTTTAAGACATCCTGATCAGTTAGGAAAAGCCCAAGTATGCCATGAATGATTGCATTGTCAAGATGAATTAAGTTATTGAGAAGGCAAACATTAGCCAACATGTACCAGCCCTGAAAATCCTTCAAACGAATGCTCTTTTACAGTATAAATCATATATATTACCTTTCATCACAATAGGAAAATTTCATATCAAGACTGTGACGACTGAGGAACGTTTTACTGTCCAGGGGGACCTCAATGTTTGATGGGTGAGGAATAGGTTCACAGATCAACACCAGGCAGGTCATGGGAGGCTTTTTGTATCCGCAGTGAGTCTGATTCCCACACATGTCGTACACACGGATGTGGCCAGTGCAGTGCAACACCTACGGGGGAGTTGGATTTTAGCAAGAGACGAGGTTTGGTCTATCAGACAACACAATCCTATTTCCACCAGCACACCCAGAGCCAAGTCCTTCCCCTCCACACCCCTCAAGGGGACAGTGGCAAGGGATGGCTCCAGGAGAGCAGCATCCTCCTCCTCCTCACAGCCCAACTCCTTCCTCAGCACTGGCTGAAGCAACACCAGACATTGCTGCAAGTTCTGTGAACTCCCTCCTCTAGTCACAATAACGACAACTCTGATGAGCAACTGCCTCAGCAAAAAGTATCTCACAATTTAAATCTGAAAGTCATGGTAATAGTAGCAACCCCCATTTTAGATCTTCTGCAGAGGTGATGACGGAGATCAAATATATTCTTCAACAGACAGGAACTTCTGCATTTTGTGGGGTTTTCTTTTAACCATTCTGAAGCAGAAATAGTTCACAGACAGCAGCAAAGGAGTTGTTTGATCCAGAATAATCAAATTCAAATCATAAAAGAGAACTGTGAGCCATAATCCACTCGATACAGTAAAAGGTTACTTTGTCCAGAGGAGAAAATGCATTCACTGCAGAAAGTTATCAGGCTGGCCTCTTTTTGTTCCAACTGTTACAAAAGGGAAAGCCAGCAGCTTCAAAAGAATGGCATTGAAGTCCTTCAGAGAGACCTCAACTGTCACATTTTCAGTGTCAAATCAAAAGAAATCAGGGATCAGCATAAGTGGTGTCAAGTACTTTTTTCCCAGAGAAGGCTTTATGCAAACATATTTAGTAACTATAATTGTTTGTAAGTAAATGACCTCGAATTTAAAATGAAAAATTCATTAAAAGAGTTTTGAAAAACTAATTTTAAAACATTGTTTCAGTTACCTCTGTGATGTATTCAGCACTAAAATTCAGCATAACGAAGCACAATCATTAAATTATAAAGTACTTAGTGAAACTCAAGCTCATTATGTGAAGTAAAAATGTTGAAATACAGTGTTATGACATCTGAAGAGGAAGCTGCCAAACTATGCAAATATTCCTTTGCATCAGTTACCTTCCATGTAGCAGACTTTATATTCACTGTTCTTCCCCTGCTAGTCAGTGTACACTTCATTCTGAGAAAAAAGCTGCGCTCCGTGTTTTGCTCTTTGCCCTTTTTCACAGGACCTAGCAAAAGCAAACAGCAAACCAGTTCTTAAAACTCTCAGATCATCTTCCAAAGGCATAAAAAAACCTCCACAAACATGTTACAGAACTCTAAGGGAAGATCCAAAAAATAAACTAAAAAGATTCATACACCTAACAGCACTTCTGATAATGGCATTTTTCAGAACAAGTTTTACTATCAAGTAGACAAAAAAACCCTGAAGTTTCATGGAGTTATAGAATGGTTTGTGCTGGAAGGGACCTTAAAGATCATCTTGTTCTAACCCCCTGCCATGGGCAGGGACACTTTCCACTATCCCAAGTTGCTTCAAGCCCTGTCCAAGCTGGCCTGGAACACTTCCAGGGATCCAGGGGCAGCCACAGCTTCTCGGGGCAACCTGTGCCAGGGCCTCCCCACCCTCATAGGGAAGAATTCCTTCCCAAAAACCATCTAACCCTGCCCTCTGTCAGTGGGAAGCCATTTTCCCTTGTCCTGTCACTCCATCCCTTGTCCAAAGTCCCTCTCCAGCTCTCTTGGAGCCCCTTTAGGTACAGGAAGAGACTCAAAGATCTCCCCAGAGCCTTTTCTTCACCAGGCTGAACAATCCCAGCCCTCTCTCAGCCTGTCCTCACAGGAAAGGCTTTTGAGGTGGCCCAGTTTCAATGTTTTAGGATCAGGATTGAATTTGTAGCCAACTCCACACTCCCAGATTTCAGGAAAAAGGAGTGTTGGAAGAAAGAAAGACCAACAGGAAACCTAATATATTTTAAAATTGCAACAGAGGACAAGAAAAGCATGAGCAGAATAAGAAGCCCTGTTGAAGTGGCCTCCATTGAAATGCATCAGTAACTCACTATGGGGAGGTTCAAACCAAGTACCTTTTGCACTTTTTGCTCTTCACGACTGCAAATTTTTCAATTCAAAATTAACAAGTCAGCTGTTTATAAGCATCCAAATATTTCCACAGTGATTTACTTTCTTGGAGTAAACATGGACCAAGTTCTTAAACATATTATTAACATTCTTGGGAGAAAAAAAAAGTTGAGAGACCCTGATACAAATCAACATTGGTGGCACTTATTTTTTAGCCTCACTTGATACCAACAGGCTTTAAGTTAAGTTTTTGCCTTTACAGGGGAGGTCCTTGCAGAGTCAATTACTAGCTACACTACTGTGGGCAAAGAAAATGTAACTGATGCTATCAGGAGAACTGCAAGCAGCTCACAATCTGTGCAAGGAGGAAATACAGCACCCAGGAGACGGAGCAGTGGAAGAGCCAGTTTGCTGAGGCTTGCTAAAGAGCAAGGACCAAATTATGGCAGAGGGGGAAGTTCAGAACACATGAGCTTACTTCTGATACAAGTTTATACAACAATTTGCTCTCATCCTCCAGAGACAATAGTAGCCACGAAATTCTTCATGGTGGCTTGCACTGCAGCTACTGGCTTGACAAAATTAATTTGTAGAAGCAAAGACTAAAAGGCTCAAGCACATTTTATGCTACTTTAAAACACCCTCAATAATGGAGGAAGTGGGGGAGAAACTAAAGCAGAGTTCACAGAAGCAGCAAAAACTTAATTCAGTAAGTTTTAAGAGTTAAACAAATCTAGAAATTGATAGCTGTTACCAAGCCCTGATGCTTGAGGCTCTGCTTTGAGAAGCAGCTGTAAAAGATGGAGCAACTTTCAAGTCTGATTCAGCACCAGACATTATTTTTTTAAATGGCCAGCTTTGAAAGTTTAAAAAGCAGCTTCATAAAATGAGAATGCAGTTCTGTTTCTGCCAATCACATTTATATTCACTTGCAGTTGTACAGTCCCAAAGGGGAGTATTTAATACTCAATTCAAAACCAAAATAATTCCACTGATGTAAGAGCTACAGTAGAAGGCAACCTGGGAATACTAATAAATATAAAAATGTACTATTATTACTGTAATTTAGACTTCTGTCTGCCAATGTCATTTGCAAAACAGCTTTTGTAATAATGCTTTCCAGACATCTGATTCCAGTCTGGCCAATTTAGACAGGCTGGAGATGGTTTGCATGAAACTCAGTGATATAACATTTTTAAGAATAAGCCTTTGCAACAAAACCAGATTTTTTACACTGCTTTAGGGAAGTTGTTCCCCCACCCCCAAGATGATTACTGTATTCCAAAGGGGGAGGCAGGGGTGAAGTCTAATCTAGCCTGAGAAACATACTTCAATTCTAAGGGCAGACAAGTTTACAAAATGCTTTAAAAATCAACGTTGGGCCCTTAATGCTACAGTATCTTATCAGGTCCTTTCCACTGAATTAAGTAGGATGACAACATAAGACTTACATAAGATTTACAGTGCTACAAGAAAGCAGAGGTCAGGTTTATTAATTTATCACTATCTGGATTCAGAGTCCATATAATCCTCATTTGATGAAAGAGAAAGTAGTGAAGTCAGATTTTAGGCTTTTAACTACTCAGTAAAGCAGATTTGTTTGGAGGCACATGGGCTTCCAGGTCTTTATAGCCTTTACCAAATCTTTAGAAGACATCAAAGCTGTAATTCATGGGCAATTGTTAAATTTTAAAGCATACAGAACATGTAAACACGGTGTTCTGCTCCCTCAGACGGAGAAAAGAAGAGCCAGAAATCTGCGTAAAGATACCAATTTCATGCACCAATTAAAAGGTGCAGAGAAGCATCAACACCAAAGCCCTTTCTGGGGCTGTTCAAGTATTCCCAGATTAGTTTCTTAAATACAGCATCTTATTTTTTGTCGTAGGTATACCACCACAGATTTCTGGAAGAAAGCATTTGTTCTCAGTTGTCCTGGAAAGGCAAGGCCAGACCAAGACAAATGCACCAACTCAGCTTCTCCATGTCCCTCTACAGCAATTGCTTAAAATCATTCTCATTCAATCTACCTCTAATTTTATTCCTGTAGGCATTTTTCTTTCAACCCTCAAGAACTCCATTTTAGTCATTAATTTTGTTAGATTAAAGAATACTAATGAAGTCTTATTTCTCCTATAATTAGGATGCAGCCAAATCATTTTGGTTATTCCTGTTGTTAGTGTCTCTCAACAAGGTGTAATTTGAGATTTAAGAAATAAAAACATACTAGCTTTTTAACTCAACACCATTTTCTGGCAGGTATCCAACTGTATTAATGCCAACAGAAACTATCCATAAATAAATTAAATTGATTTTTTTTTCCTTTCTTCTCACCATTTCTGTGTGTAAGCATTTCTCTCAGCTCCTCATGGTCACATGGATGAGTGAAATCAAATACACTGTGTCCCGTCAACTCAAACTGCAAAAATTAAGAGGTATACAGATGTTTAACTTCACATACACAAAAATGGAACAGCTTTTACAGATTTGAAACAGTCTTAGGAAATGTCAGTACTTCACCTGAGTGAGTCCCATACACTTGTTCACGTTTTCAGACATGTAAATCATGTCCCCATCTTCAGACAGAACCATGACAAAGCCATCAAGAGCTTTCAAGTAGAAACAGTTCAGTTCCTTCTCCATTTTGGCTTCTGTCTCCAGCTCACCTACAAGGAGCCACACATTTTTGTTTAAGCAAACACCAGTCATTCTTCACTTACCATCAGGAATTAATTCTGGCACCAGTCTGCAAGGAGTCAATCTTGCAGGACCATTCAAAACCAATATAATTCATTTTGATAAGTGATCAGTTCAATTCTTCAAGCTCTAGCAATGGTATCACAAATCACAGAAAATGAGAGTGAGGTTAACCCTCTGTGCTGCTATGTATTAACCAATAAGCCTTCCACCTTAAGGAAAAGGTCTGTGTGGCAAAAAATTTACCACCTATCTGAAGAGGGCATTATAAACTTCGCTCAGGGGCTTCCTGGGAGAGATTGCAGAGTGTGGCTACTGAAGTTCCTCCTGCGTACAGTAAAGGTAGACATGCATGAGCACAAATAACCAGCACAGCACCCATGGCAGGCTATACAGCTACTGGTTCACAACCTGACTCAGATACTCCTGCAGTTGCATGGGCACATGTAGCTGCAGAAACAACATATCCTCAGCTACCTTCACCTCCAGTGCAGCACATCACAATTTACAAAACCATTCCTTGCAGTTTATATTAAGGGGACACAACTTCAGTTAGCTCAGTCAGCCTTGCACCAATTACCTACAGTCAAGAAAGCACAATTGGAACAAACAAGTTTAGGGGGAAAAGAAGTTTAAATGAAGGAATATAACTTTGGGAGAAGGGTCAAATGACACTGAAAAGGGCACTACAGCTGTGATGAGGCAACCAGGATCACCAGAACAGAAAGGGAAAAAATGGAGTCCATTGAACAGCGGATTTTTCCTGTGCCATTGCCAATAGCTGATTTCTACTGTAAGGTCTCCCACCTTCCCAGAGAAAGGACACATACTCGTTTATTTTACTGCTGACAGGTCTTACAAACAGATTCTTCCTCAATACCCCTCCCAGATGGTGCCACCACACTGCTCCCTTACCAGCATCTAGCAGCTTCCTCATGCGCAGGTAGCTGATGGTCAGCCTCATGATGGACGCCTTGTCCAGGTGTGCGCTCACGGTGTGGGGCAGGGGCAGCTGGTGAGCCAGCTCATAGAACACCTCCGACTCCTTGCTCCTCCGGCACCGGGCTGCATCCCTTGATTTCTCTTTCCTGCGTTCAGAGCTAATCCTATAGAAACAAAGTTTTGGGTTACTATAGGGAACAGAGCTCTCTGTGAAAGGCATATTTGAACTAAGTTGCCCAGTGGCCAAGTAACCAGTTGTGGAAGTTGAATACGTACAGACGCAGTTTAAAAGAGCAAGTGTAATTCTTTGTATCAACTCCTGCCTTGGCTGGGCTCTGCCAGAACGAAATTGACACCTCCAGAGTCTTCCAACAAGATCAGTTCTTCAGACACTTTCGTACTCAGAACCCTTCCTGCTTATCTCATACTTTGAGTGCTGCCTCTCCAGCCTCCAAATCCTGACCCCTCAAGTGCATTCAACAAATTAGAGTAGGTAATTTCCAGCTCGATGCTCCAGCATCACGTAACACGTACATTCTCCAAGTTCTTCCTTTTTTACAATCCTTACAAAGCCCACCTAACAGGTCAGATAAGCAAAGATATTCATTAAACACAAGATATGCTGCTTTTCAAGCAATACAGAAAGTCCCTTTACCAAAACCATTCTAGGATGATTCTATGATTCACTCTTTCTCTGGAAAAGCCCCTTCTAGAGTCTCCCCTGTACTGGAAAACAATACCTCATTCTCCTTCCATTGCCTCTATAGACCTGCCTCCTCCAGAACACGAGGTAAAGAACAGCTCACTGAGAGAAAGAACTGAAATAAGGCTGTCAGTCAGTAACAGGGAGAATTTCCCCTTTTCCCAACACCAGGTCACATCTGCCTCATGCGTCTGGTCAGATGAATTTTGAACTAAACATTTTTGCATGGGAGCTCCAAATTTTTCACATGTGCAAACAAGACCTCAGTGCTGCTGTGGTCCCTGAGAAAATAAATGTGCTTTTATTTTTAAATGAACTATACGAAACCACACACTATTATTGTCCAGTTTTCTTTTTATACATTTACATCTTCTGAAGGCACCCTGTCTTCATTTTGCACACACCTGAGATACAAAAGGCAGTTGCAGCTTGGGAATTGTGTTTTTTTAAGATTTCACTAGACTTAAAAGCCATCTACTACCACTGCCAAATTCACATTGCTAAGTCTGTGGATCTGTGCAGAAGTTCCTTTTAGTTAGCACACATCTTGTGAGAGGTACCAAAAATTACAGAGCAAAGCAATTCACGAGCTAATGTTCCCTGGGACATAATGAACCAGATTCAAAGAATCACAGAATGGTTTGGGTTGGAAGGGACCTTAAAGATCATCCAGTTCCAAATCCCCTGCCATGGGCAGGGACACCTTCCACTAGACCAGGTTGCTTCAAGCCCCGTCCAAGCTGGTCTGGAACACTGCCAGGGACGAGGCAGCCACAGCTTCTGTGGGCACCCTGTGCCAGGGCCTCACCAGCCTCTGAGCAAAAAGCTCCTTCCCAAAATCTAATCTGAATCTCTCCTCTTCAGTGTTAGCAAATTCATACCCAAAAAACACATTTTCATTTCACACATTCCTTTACCTGCAGTGCTACCCACAGTGGCCAAAAACCTGCTTAGTTTGTGCAGAAACACAGGTGTGACAGTACCATTACAACTGATGTTGGAAACACAAATGCCTTGACACGTGGAAGAAGTTTAATAATCCACGAAAAAGACAGAATAAACTATCAGAATCTCTTTCACAATTACCTTCCTTTTTACCAACTTGATAAAACTGTATGCCATCCCCACCATCTTCTCTTCCTACTCCTGCCACTGCCAGCAGAGAAAAACTATTTATGGGGAATGAGAAACATTAATAGATCAACATAATAATAATAATAATAATAATAATAATAATAATAATAATAAAACAACAACAACCTTTGAAAACTAACTTATGGGAATTATAGTTGTAAAAAACTCTGGACATACAATAGTCCCATTGATTCCTGTGAATATAAGCTCATGTCCCTCAGAAGGGCAGCCTAAAACATCTGACAATATTTCCCCATCTTGCAGATTTCTTCACACTGAATTTCCCTGTTCTGACAACAGATGTTCCTGTTGTAGTGATGGATATCTTGGTCTGAGAAGCTTGAGGCTCCTGACATACAGGTATATCTGGAAATAGCCATTACGAAAAGTCTGACCTTTAACAATACTGCAAAAATATTTTAGCTATTTAACCTGAGTGATAAAACATTTCGTACTGAAGACAGGCCTCAAGTACCTTTTCCCTTGGTGGAAAACTTAGGGTGGAGGTGAAAAAACATCTGAAACATCTGGAATCTCTTTGTCCTCTTTGTTGGACCACAGACTTCACTGTAACTATTTTGTCAAAGGTATTTCAAGGTAACTGTCGTGGTTTAACCCCAGCCCACAACTAAGTACCACAAAGCTGTTTGCTCACTACCTGTCCCACCCTCATGGGATGGGGAGGAAAACTGCAATGAAGGTAAAACCCATGGGCCAACTTAAAAACAGCTTAATAATTGAAATAAAATAATTGTTGCAATGACAAGGGAGACAACATCAAGAGAGAAACAAGACCCAAGACAGACAAGTGATGCACAATGCAATTGCTCACCACCCTCTGATTCCCAGCCCGTCCCAGAGCAGTGACCAGCACCCCCCAGCCAACTCCCCCAGTTTACACACTGGGTGTGACACTCTGTGGTTTGGAGTAACTCTGTGGTCAGGTCAGGTCAGCTGTCCTGCCTGTGTCCCCTCCTGGCTTCTTGTGCATCTCCTCACTGGCACAGCATGGGAAACTGAGGAGTCCTTGACTCAGGGAAAGCACTGCTCAAGAACAACTAAAGCATCAGTGTGCTATCAGCATTGTTCTCCAAAACACAGCCCTGCACCAGGAAGAAAATTAACTCTATCCCAGCTGAAACCATAACAGCAGCACAAGCAACTCTGCTGCCTTCGATTCACCTTTATTCCTTTGAGTTTTGTTAGCTACTCATTCAAGGTCCCTTCACCTGCAGAATGTTCATCCTACAACAAAAACTCAAGAGAGAATTACTGGAAGTAAGTGGTTGCCATCCACCCAGATTCCTGTAGTTTTGTCATGGCTTCCTTTTCAACTGCAGACACTTTTAAGTTAAACCCCCCTGCTTTGGCAATCAAGCTGAGCACTTCAAGTCCACAGGTTTGTCAGGCTTGTGTGAATCACACAGGGCACGTAGAGAAGGACAACTCAAGAGATGAAAATAGACACTAACCTCACAAGTGGGGATTTCAGCCCTTGTATTTTCTTCCTGACAGCCTAATGTTCTTGAAAATATTTTGGGTAGTTTCCAGATTTTTGCCAGGTTTTAGCACCCTTGGCAGCAGCCTTCAGCAGGAACAGTCAAAACTTCTCCCAACCATTGAATTATTAATTACTGACTAAAATGGTGCTCAAATCCAGCCCACAGTGCTTTCTTTTAAAAATTAATCCCAGAGTAAGATCATCAAGTGCTGCCAGCTGGAGCTGATGGGCAAAACCCAAGGAAAAGGGGATGTTGGAACCAACCAGTGCTGCCAGAGTGGCAGCGTCTCCTCTCCCTTTTACTATGTGTTTCCTTTCTAGAAAGGCTACTACTATAGATAGATGTTTAAACTGTACAGCACAACAGTTGGCTATTTTTAGCTGCTATTTAAACCTAAGCTGTAACCAATCTGAGTAAAACCCAGCCATTTAAATAGGAAGATTAACTACCAGCTTCAAAGAGCGTTTCTTTAATGGATCAAATTAATAGGGAAAAGGTCTTTCACAAATGAGGTTTAATTACCAAGTGAAGTCATTGTTGCCTCAACACTGAAATGCCACCAAATTAAAAAAAAAAAATTCTTTACTGTTGCAACTAGTCTAAGCTTTGTTACAATTGCATAAAGTAAATAAAAAACCACACATCAGCATGTATAGCTGCTCACAATTTTCTGTGTAGTCAATTTAATGACATTGAATTCCTGTAAAGAAAATGTATTTCCAAAGTGAGCACACTCTCGACCAGAGGGGAAGGAAAGGGAGCTCAGGGAAGGGGATTTTAAACAGTGAGGCGTGAAGTGCCACAAAATCAGTTTAAATAAATCATACCACTTCTCTTATCAGTTTTTTCAGAACTGCCCCTGTGTAAAGCTCATGATCTTCACAACAGAAATAGCATTCTGTAAAAAAAAGGAGCCAAGCTCCATTGAAAATGAACCCCAAACTTCAGAGCTGTGTTGCAGCCTTCTGCTGTCAGTCTGGCACGAAACAAAAACACCTCAAGAGTCTGGAGAAAACCTCAGCTGCAGAGCAGATTATACATGCAATGAAAATTTCAGAAATGCCGGTGCTGGACAGGAAATTGCATGCATTTGCAGGTCTGATTTTTCCTACACAAATTCAGTGCCAGACATTCATTTCCATTTCGTATTTCTATCACCAGAATACAGAAGCAGACAATCTTAAGCACGTTATCCATCAGAGCTCACTGAAAGCAGTTTCACTGACCCCTTTAAACCCAATACCACTTTTTATATATAAGAGATGTTTACATGCAATAGCTGAATACAATCAGAGCTCCAGAAGATATTTGAGTTAGAGACCCAGAGCAAAGGGGTATTTCATGACCAGGGCTCAGCTGAAGGATATAACCCCGACTCCCACTCACTACCTCAAATCATGGTGAATAGAAACAAAGTTTTACAGGACGAATTTGCCCAACAGCCTTGAGAGCAAAGCACACCAGCAGCAACCCCATGCCCACCAGTTACAGATATTAATATTGGCCTCTCTACTCAAGTGTGCAACTCCTGTCATGCTGGTCATACAAACCATCTGGGCCACAGCATCTCCCAAATAACACATTTTTCCCCATACCATCCCAAACACCCCTCCACAGCAGATTCCTACAAGTGAGCCCCCAATTGTCTAAATGCAGCCCAAATTTTTCATCTCCCTGAGTGAAAAACTAATCAATGGCCACATATAAGCTGACTTAGTTCCTTCTTATATACCAATGGCAAATAGAAAAAAAAATAAAAACAACAGAAAAAAACCCCACCAAATCAACCTAGAAAATACCACCAGTAACTGGTAAATTTTGGTTGAAAATAATTAGATAAAAAATGGATAGAACTTAAAATGTGTAGCAGTCAGCTTTGCCTCCTTCTAGCCTGTAAAATCACCACCCAGTGTTAAGAAAATTTTTATACTGTGTACATAATATTAGATTAACCAAAAAAAAAAAAGTCAAGAAGTTGCCTTTATGTCACTTTGCTATGGTTATAGATTTTCTAGCTTTTCTCCCATTCTAACTTACTGCTTCTCTAATCAGGTACATTTTGCCCTATAGGTGTTTTCCATTCCCATGTAAAATAACTATTGTACATGATTAATTAACCCAGGCTTATCTTTCTTGATACAGGTTTTGAGAACATTCTAAAATACAAACATCTCATAGCAATTCACATTCTTCTCTTTAGATTTGCTTTCTACAACCAAGTGGCCTTGTATTTATCGCACTATCTCTTATTAAAGTTTCATAGGAATATACCATGTAGGAAACAAGCAATCCAAATTAGTAACATGCCTCAAATCTGGTAACATCTCCTTATTGAGCTTGAACTAGTTTTCAGTTCTGCCATTAACTGCCATCATTTGGTAGTAAAAGATTCAGATAATATTTCCATGTTAGTAACAATCTCTCCTCTCAGACTGTAAAACTAGTCTGGGAAATATCTGGCTTAGAAATGGAAAACTATATCCAAAAAAACCTATATCCACAATAACATAGCTTCATTTTTTTATTCATTACACAAAAAAAAAATGCAAATATTACAACACAGTAATATACTAAAAGTATATGATATCACGATGGTATTGGAACTTTAGAAAGCAGACCTGCAAGCGGTCTCACGTTTAACTTTCAAGGCTGAACTCATTCCTGTGGTTGGTACAAAACTTGGTCACCTTTTCAGGCCCAGCCTAAGCCAGGTATTTCTGGCAGCACAGCTGAACAGGACAGAGGGGCAGCTCCTGGTCTGCAGCCATACCCTGCAGAACACCCAGAACAATCAGCTGTGTCCATGTGGAGTGTGCAGGGCTCAGCCCTGGGCATGGCCACACCAACCACTCTCACCTACAGCCAAAGAGTGTTAGGACAGAGCTGGACTCGCCTGACTGTACTGAACACACAATCACTTGTTTTTTTTCACTATTTGTAAGATCTGTGTTCTGTCCAGAGCTGCTTGCCATGATACTTGCTAAATTATTCCTCCATGGAAAGAAGGCCCAGGGAAGCCCAGCACTTAGCACAGAGAAACTAAAACAGTGGAACTGCCCTATAGACAACTTCAGATGAAAAACTGATTTATAATGAAAGAGAACACCACTCAAATCCAGTTATTTAGATATATGGAGAGCTGATACACTTCAGTGAGGGGAGACAGAGCTGCAGTGTTAGCACCATCTATCAAGTCTTGAGACAGATCTACACAAACATCACCCAGAGTCACAGGCAGCCCCGAGAGGCCCATTCCCTGTCCCTCCCAGCCCTGCAGTGACACACTTGCCTGGCCTGACCAGCAGCCCAGACTGTTCATCCCTCAGCAGGCAAACTTTTTCCAAATTGGTTGGGAGGGGTGCTCCTTCCTCCTATTGCAGCTCTACAGAATTAGTGCACTCTCTCAGCTGCCAATTCTCCATGAGCTCGGGGTTACAGCTTTGACCCGCCTTGCTTTGACGTGATTTCCTTTTAAAGTATTATTGCTTTATGGCCAATTTTATTTACTAGTTCTTCTTGTGTTATAGTCTGTGTAGAGAGCTCTTGTGAAGAAAAAAAAAACCCACACCCAAACCTCGTGTGTAATCAGAAGCATGTGATTACACAGAAGAAAGTCTTGCTCTTCATGAATTAATGAACATCACAGCCCACTAATCCAATTCAGGAAAAGAACTCAGAAATTCTTTACATACAGTATGAATGATTTAAAAGAGATTTAACTGCAGAAACTAACGTAATATCCAAGCAGAGACAACACCACTGTATGTAAACTACTAAAATTCATTCCTTTGTATATTTCTTTCTAACACAGCAATTTAAACCATTTTCTTTACATGAGGGCAGTTACAGGCATTTCCCATAGCTTGACTGCCACCAAAACAAATCGCTAACTGATAAAACTCTAACAAATCAGGAGAGCAAGCAGGCAGGTCAGCCTGGATTAGCTACAGCAGTACCAGCGCTCTGAAAGCCACTGCCGTTTGCAAAATGAGAGTGGGGAGAGGCAGCGAGAGGAGACTCCACTGGGCTGCACATCAGCTCACGTCTTACTGTTGACACCACAAAGTCCATATAAACACCCATCCTACAGACAAATTACAGCACAGGCAGCAGAGCCTTAAAGCCCTGCAGCCAGCACAGGACCACGCTGTCAAGATTATCCATCATTTGGATTTGGCCTTGAATTGACCTGAAACCCCAACTACCTCCCCACATAGAAAGTGTGAGTTAAGAAGGGAAAAGCTTAAATATTGTAATTTCTAATTTAGATCATGGTGATGTGATTCTATCATGTCTTACTATACAACCTAACTCACCGATAGGTTACCTTTGCATCATAATTCACTGTTTTAAAATAACCACATGGCATACAGTGGTGATATGTAAGAAAATTCTTTTTTTTTTTTTTTCCAGCTAGCTTATTCGGCTTTTTCCTTGAATATATCTTTTTTTTCCCCCCAATTAGTTGTGCTCTACCCTTCAGGATGAAAGATACGTGGTAGTTAAATTGTGTTTATTATTACAGAAAAATCAGAGCTATTCAAAAGAGATATCAGAATATGGGCTTGACAGAACTAGACACTAAGTGCTCTCCTCCCTTCAGCCCTTCCGCTTTTGCTTCTACCAAGTTCACAAAAAATGATGCAAAACATATCCCCAAGATATCTGTCAGGCTCTCAGTTAATAATGTTTTAGCTAAGAACTGGTCTACCTTCAGACAGATGCAGACTCTTGATAAAGTAAGTAATTTTAGTCTAAATCATGGCATTAAAATATGTATCTTCTGTTTTGTTCACTGCATTCAGTTTTCTAGACTGGAGGCTGGACATTTTCCCTCACTGCTTCCATCCAAATTCTCATCCCTTCAGCTCAAGTTTCTCAACTGCTTTCAGCTAACAGGGTATTTTGTAATCAAAAGTTTTAACAAAAAAAAAAAAGAAAAACAAACCAGAAGATATAAAATCTTAGTTTTCTATATGAATAAAGAACAAACAGACCCACTAAGCAGTCAAAGAGAAACATTTACAATAGCTAGGACAAAAAGCCTGCAGCAATGTCAGCTCAGCATCCAGTTGACTCAATAGGGTGCAAGGAAAAAGTCGTTTCTGAAGGACTGAGCACCAAAATTCCCATCCCCAGCTAAACCATTCTTTTATTTAGTTTAGCTAGTGGAGGCTGCAGCCTTTATATTTGATGTGGATTACTTTTTCTCTTCCTCAGAGCATATTCCCATGCCTTCCAACAGAGGAGAGCAAGGAGCAAACATAAGGAGGTAAGCCTCTAGTAACTCCCTGTCTAGCTTAATAGTCCATTTACTACTCTCATTAGTGAGCAAAAACAGGAGGCTTGGCCTCAAATCCTTTTGCTTCTTGAAATGCACATATTTTCACAGTGCAATCAGTCTAGTTTTGGTTTAGGATTGACAATGAAAGAACTCATTTTGGTAAACAAAACGAGTCATCTTTTTCAGGTAACATTTCCAGGATTATTACAAACCGAGTAAAAAAGGTTATTTAAATAAGTTGCTTGGTAAAATCTTCCACTGTTGTAATTATAATCAGTGCTGCTGATTCAGTATCCTCAGTTCTTCACTTGAAGTTCAGGCTCAATTTTAATGCAGTGAGTTAAAAGATTTGTTGTAACATTTCTCAAAATGCTTAAGGAGCGTTCATTCACACCAAATTAAACAGAAGCTGCACAGTATCTCTGTTAACACACACGCAGAGTTTGTTATGCCTTGGTGTCTTTAAGGAAAGACTGATGGACCATCTTGAAGCACCAGTTCTTCTCCAGTGCCAGCAAAGCCATTTTGAATGTCTTGGTACTAAAGTATCTCAAGGTTTTAAAAGGCTACATTTCAGTACAAGTCCCAGTGTTATCAGACTTCAACAGGAAGAAAGGACAGATCATGCACATGATGAAACTCCTCTTTATCAATGCACTTTCTCTGAGATCTCAAACCCAACCCCCAGGCTGGTATGAACAGGCATAGCTTCAACTGAGGCTGTGGCTCCACATCAAAGAACCTTGAAGTGTTCGTCACCTACGTAAACTGCATTCAAAAAATACATATGCTGGCATGTATTCACTTGATTCCATGTTCCTAATGATTTCAGAATGTGATTTTCATAGAGATTTTTATTCCAAGCTAAATAGCAGAGATCTCAGTAGAGGAAAACCTCAATAGGCTTCATATCCAATGGTAATTTGGAAACCTGTATCTACCTTGAATTTTCAGTCATTAGTTAAAGTACAAAGGCTCACCTTCTGTCCTGGGCCATTTCTGTAGTCCCCAGTGTCATAAAACCTCCCTGTGTCTCCCATTTCAGAGCAGTACTCAGTGGAAAACTCAGATTCTCCTACATTCTCTTCCACCCACTCTAATACAAAGGAAGTTTCTCAGGAGAGGCTCAAAATGCTCAAACTTTCTCAAATTCAAAAGGGAAAGGGCTGTTATAACAGGAAAAGATGATTAAGGTCCAAGTTCTTCCCATGCATTACCTAGGTGGTTTTTCTGAGGCATGTAAACACCTGCCCATATAACTGTGTATGCGAAGATAAAAGGTGCAGTTGAGCTGATGACTTGGAATCTAGAACATTCCTTCCTTTTGGACACCAGCTTGCCAGGAACAGGTATGGGTTCCTGTGCCTTCTTTAAGGCTCCTGCAAGATTTGTTTTTGTTTTGAATCTGTTTGTTTTTTAAAGAACACATCTTGTAATTCGACTGGTATTTGCATCTCCTTGGAAGAGCAGTATCATCAGGAAAAGCTTGATGCTCTCGTATACCACCCCTGAACCATACGGGCCTTCCCTCCTGGGTTTACTGAGCAACACACGCTTTACAAGCACGTAAAAATTACTTTGTTGGCATATCCTAACACCAAACTCTTCAGGAATAAATTGAGTTAATACTGCCAAATTCTCTTCTGTAGTACAAAAAAAAGGGATACTCAAAAACCAGCAGCTTCTGTCATTCAATGTCCCCTTTAATATCAAAAATCTCATGCAAGCCTACTTGAAATCCAGCATTCTAACAGAAATTGGTTACAGCAATATTACTATTCAGCAACATGAACACACTCAAGAATTCAATCCACTGAGTTACATAGGCTCAGCAAGAGTCCTCCAGGCTTCCAGCTTGGAAGCACACCAAAGGGAACATGTGCAATCTTAAGAGTTTTGGGCTTACACTGCAACGCCACTGACACTTGACAGAGTTATTAATATTTATTGACTAATTTTTTTTTTCCATTTCACCATCAGCAGAGTCTTGGAACCAGCCGCATAAACTCCAGGAATTATAGTTCAAGGATAGGGAGGAACAAAGGTCTATGGCTGCTTTCACAATGTGCAGGGGAGGAAGCAAGCACCTGCAGGTGAATTCATGTGTTACACTGCTGACTGAGGGCTACACAGCACAGCAGGATTCTCCTCTGGCCCCTCTTCTGCTGGCAGTAGAAAGACAGCTTGGCACTGCTTCTCAGCTCCTCAAGGCTTACAAAGGACATGCCACCTTAGCCTAATCTAAGTAAACCCTTGATGGGCACTTCTGATAAGAGAGAAATCAACCAGAAGATGGGGACGGCAATTAAATGAGAGAATAAAATGGATTGTCCACTTCACACCTCCACCTTTAAACCAACAGTTGACTTAACTGCCACACTTAAGCTGCTGATAACAGTTCGCAGCTACGTTTGTTCCCCCCACACACCTTCCAAAAATGGTCCACGATGTGCCTTCAGAGACACCAGAAAGGAAAAGCATTCCTACAGAAGGCTGAGTTGCTAGAAAAGCTTGAAAGTACTTGAAACAAAAACCACTTAATATCGCATCACCCTGTTACAGACCCCCCTGACAACCTGAGCATCTGATCCCAGCTGCACTGGCCCTTCTGGCTAAGTGTGGACTGGTTGTTGGTATTTCAGGCACCCCAACCAAGAGACCCAGACTGCAGACTGGAGACACTGTGTTTTAAAGGGCACAGCAAGCATGACTGTAAACAAAAACCAGAAAACCCTCCTGCTGCTTCCATCAGCATACTGCCAAATTATCAGACCTTCACTGATAAAAGGGAACCAAAGCACAAGCAGAGCAAAATTATGGAAAATTCTGCACCAGGCAAATCCTTCACACCTATTCTTCCCTGATTTTCAGTGCCTTGATGCTGATAAGAACGGGCAGTAGCACTATGCTGTCCCCTTCATCTTTAGTGGAAAACCATTTCTGGTCATTTTTATTAAAGGAATTCATGAAACTTTTCATGTTTGAGGCAGTGCAAAGAACAGACAACACAGGTAAGCCCTATGGCAAGGCAAACAATCCAGAAAAATCCAGAAAGCAATAAAACCACCGTTCTGTGAGCCAGAAACCACTCAGCCTTCCCCATACCTGTGGGGAGACTCTACAGGAGATTTACTGAAAGATTCCTCCTCTTCTTACAGCCCAGAGAGTGTCACAGTATACAAAAGGGTTTTGTATTCACTTTCGACTCTAGCAATGGTGGCTCAGTTCCACCAGCGCTGAAAGAAATTAACAGACAAAAGCAATGGCACATACAATTCTAAAGACCTCACACAGGTTTAAGAATAAACAGGGGTAGGCACTGCCCTCAGAGCTATCGGCACAGGACACAGGCTTCTCTAACAGATTCTGGAGCTGGACTCCAGTGGCAAAGATCCAGCAGAAAACTCCCAGTCTCCCAAATCATCTGCCTTAGACACTAAAAATTAAGTTTTAAGGCCCAGCTCTGAGAAACTGAAAAGGTGAAGTTCTTCTGCAAGGCACTCCTGTCAGGATATTAAATTTCACTGGTTTATACCATCTTAAGACCCAGAAGGAACACTCCAGAAATCACTTCTCATTTTTATTTAGCACCTATAGCATTAAAAATATGTATTTTATGCTATAAGGATTTACAACACACTAGAAAAAATGAATCTGGGTTACCTACCAGCTGCAAGCCACTACAAAAGTAACGACTAACCCATAACCCTAAACGGCTCGTTTACTTAAAAAGGTACCAGAATTCCTCTGCTTAAATAGTTAAGTGTCACAGCACAGACCTGAGTAAAAACTTTTCATTGCATCAGCCATCTGCACACTAGAGTTTGTTAAAAGAATATTGAGGAAAATCTCATGCTTCTCAACAAAAGCCTTAAATTTGGCTCAAATGAGAGTCGATGAGCAAACAAAGCTTCCAACAACTCTGTTTCACCCACTCCACGCACTGAAACACTCTCCTTGTAGCACCTGGGGGAAAACCCAGGAGCACATCAAAGTGATATAACTACTGAAGAATGGCTAAAACCCAAATAACTCTGTATCTAATCGTGGTGCTGATGCTTGATTTCTCAGGGAATCTTGACCTCATGTACAGGGGGGCATATGAGAAGCTTGGAACCACACCAAAAAATGGATTCAACAGGCCAGTATAAAAATCCACACTTCCAGATACTGTTATGACTAAATTTCATTTTAAAGACTGAGACACAAACTCGGTCAAATTCCATACTTTCTGAATCTCACAGCACATAATTAAGTAAACAACAAGCTTTACATTAACTATCAAGAGATAAACACTATCCACATACAAGCAGAGTGAGAGGCAAGGAATAAAAGGATCTTAACCCATGCCAAAATTGAGGTGTACTGTATATACAATTAGCCAAAGTTTTATCAGCAAAGATGATAAAGAACAGGACCTAAAGGACTTCTCCCTTCAAGGTATTCTGAATATGGACACTATCAAACCTAAACCCTTCAAAAACCCAGGTTTTTGAGAAATGATTGAGATTTCCATGAAGTTCTCTCCTGAGCTCATATCCTTCCTTTTCTGCTTAGCCATCTTCACTCAACTGTACATCCAGAGCCCCCAGGATGAACGTACCACAGACACAGCTTTATGTTTTCCATTAAAACCCTACAACAGGAGTAATCTGAATATGCCTTTATAAGAAACATTCCCAACTTTGAATTCCGTCTGCAGGAAACAGAAAACAACAAATTCTCTTTCTTAAGCCCTGCCTTTAGGAAGGAAGGATAAGCTTTGCATACTGATTCTTGCATTCTGAAGAAAGCAGATTACATCCAGGATAAGGAAATTGCAAAAAAGAAAAAGTCCTCCAGTAGGGCAGAATGGTAAGTAAAAAATAACAAATGCTCAAGGGCAAAAGAAGAAGAAGAGGGGAAAAAAAAAAAGAGAGAGGAACAAAAAAAAACCAATAAACCGAAAAAAAAAAAAGTATCAGAAAAGTCTCAAACCCCCTTCCTAGACCTGCCACTAAATTAGGGCAGCAGAGCAAAGCACAGATTAATCATTTTGGTCGCAACATTTTCTCCCAGGCTTCTCAAGAGCCATCAGCTTGGAGAGGGGAGGCTAAAGGCTGAGTGCCACCCAGGTGCCCCCCTGTTGGGATTTCACTGGACCGAGAGGCGCTTCTCCCCCATCCCAGCCCGGCACCCCGGTGATGGCTCCAAAGGCGCTGGGAGCCGGTGCTGTCCCGGCGCTCCCGATCCCTCCTCCCAGCTCAGCACAAAGCTCACCATCCATTTTACAAGCCGGCCAGGCTCCTTCCCGACACAACTTACGCGCTGTAACACTTACTGCGCTTAACCTGCTCAGATGACCCTTGGATACAAAGGCAGGCAAAACCCATCTCGAATAATTAAAACCCGAGTAAAGGTATCGATATCCATATAAACAAACCTTCTGCAGATGGCGATTACGGCAATTAATCCCCCCACAAAGCCCCACCGCCGGGACCTGCTCACCCGAGCCCCCCGGCTCCTTAAACTTCACCGCCTAACAAAGGCTTTTAAGGCTTTTATTCCCCCCCTTCCCCTAATTTGCGCTAACAATCCTCGGTGAATTATTCATACTCCTCAACTCAGATTGTCCACCCGCCACCCCACCACACACCCCTTACACCTCCCCAGCGCGGCTTTTGGGGATTTTTTTTAAGCTTAATATCTCCAGATTGCGAACCGGCCCTTTTCCGCACAAAGCCAGGGCACGGCGGGCTCGGAGCGCGCCGGGCACGGGGCACGATCAGTCCCTGCCCGCTCCTTTCCAGGAGCGGAGCAGCCCCCGGGTCGCTCCC